>VWZL01003263.1:749164-783922 GCA_013396915.1 Stercorarius parasiticus
GGTGCCTTTTTGTTTTTTTTTTTCCCTGTGATAATGTTGAATTTCTTCACCTCAGCTGTTCGGTCCTTTCATGGGAGATGGATCTGGCACAGGAGTTGACCAAAATGTCCCCCCACTTCTTGAATTTGCACCTTCGGGAGCATTCCCCACCTGTACACGGGGTGCGGGGTCACAGGTGCCCTCGGGGCTTTGCTGATCCGTGAGGTAATGCCAGGGATTCAGGGCATCCCTGGGGCACTGGGGAAGCCCCCATCCTAGCAGAAAGGTAAGCAAACTGGGGAAACTCTACTGTGCACAAGAAAAATCAAGTTATCACCCCCCTCACCAAAAAAAAAAAAAAAAAACAGAAAAAAAAATCAAGATATAATTAGATTTTGTGATCGCTCCAGTAGAGATGTGCATCTGACCCTCGTTCATCCAGAAGGAGAAGAAAAGCCACTGCAGCACTTGCCGCAGTGATCCAGGAAAACCCTTGTGTGATCCTTAATACCTTCTGGTCCAGCCCAGCTGGTGGCGGCTTCTGATGCTTCAGGAAAATATTAAGAATAGCTTCAGAAAACACGGCTAGGAATATTGAGGGAAATATTCTTATGTGGTCCTTGGGGATGACCTAATGGGAAGGTGAAGCACAGGGTTGGGTGGCAGTCCCTGGAGGACGAGCGGGGAGTCCCTCCATGGTCATGCAGATTTATTGCTTTGTCACGGCTCTGCTTTCCAAAACCAGGTGAAATTAGGTCTTTTAGGATGAAAAGTGAAGTCGAGTAAATTGCTGGGTGTGATTTCCCTCCTTGAACGTAGGTGACTGAGGTAGGGCAAATAAATGGCATCTCTCTTTCTCCTTTGGCGCTAAACAGAGCCAGAGGGACCAGTTCAGACCTCTCCCTGTGCGTGTCTTAAGTTAGGTGAGAGTTAAATTATCCAACTGCTGGTGGATATTAGCGCGCAGGAGGTTTCCCTTAGGTTTCTACCCATTTTTGGCCATTCCTGGTGGGATGTTATCCTGTCCACCACCAATGTATGCTTTGTCTCAGGGCCAAGTTTCTCAGCCTTCAGCTTCCAGCCACCAAACCTGGTGCAGCTTCTCCAGCCATCCCACAAAGCAAATGTCCCCCTGACACCAACCGAGTCCCCTCTTTGTTGTCCTTTTGCTGTCCCGAGCAGGATAAACTCCTTCATCCTCACGGCACAAAGTCTACTTTCCAGCTGCGGGATATTTTTAATTTTTCCACCCTCTGGCGTGTTTGGCCACCTTTACTTCAGCGTGGGGGTTGCACTTACTTTGCGCACAAAGGCAGGGTCTCGCTCCCACGCTTGTGAGAGATTTTGAGCTCCAAGGATGGGGTTAGTCCCTTCTTTCTTGCCATAGAAAGTGCCTATTGAGACAATTATATGGCGACCTTGACGTCGTCCCGTAGCCTCTGGTTTCCCCTGGGTCTGATTTGCAGCCTTTGCTCCAAGGCAGATGCGTTGGTTTGCATTGGGCTGTTATTCACAGGCATTTTCTCAGGCTGTGCTTAGCCAGGGGATTCAGATCACCCTGAGACAGTGACCTGCCCTCCCCGGTACCCAACGGCCATCACTCGTCGTGCCACCTGAGGTTTATCATCACAAAAGACCCTGCTTTAAATCATTGATATCTATATTGAAATGCATTGGACCAAGGACTAATCCCCGAGGGTAGCCAAGGAAACAGCAACATTTTAAGTTGTCGGTGAACCAGGTTTGGCTCTGCCTCGCACGGTCGTGCCAGATAAGACCAATGTTTTAATCAAAATATTATGGGTAGTAAATCGAGTGCTTTCGGGAGAGCTGCCCTGCCATGCCAGTTCAATAGGCCAGAGTAGACTTATCACATCGTGTTTTTAATAGGGGCCATAGCCAGAGGCCTCTGGCTTATCTTTCAGGAGACTGCAAGGAGACTCTCCTTGCTTTTAAGCTCGGAGCAAAGAAAAATTCGTCCTCTTCTACATTCCTCATAGAAAACAACTAAAGCCTGAACCACAAACCACATCTCATACATATTTGAAAAGCGCTGAAAACAAAGAATGGTGGTTATATCCAGATGGGAGAAATGGACACATGGAGAACACAAGTGATGTGCCTTCAGATGGGTCATCCCTGTAGGTGCAAATGCTCCAGCCTGGAGCTGGTGAGACTGGTGGCCCTTCCCAGGGCCAAAACCAGGGCCGCTGCCCGGCACAGTGCTTCACGTAACCCAGGTGAAATAATGGTTCCTCCAGGACTTTTTAGCTTGGTTGATGGGTTATGCACCCATGGAGCGATGAGTGCAACAGCCCAGGCAGGTAGTTACCAGCTGCAGCAGCCTCCCATCCCTCCACCACACAATAAGGACAGGAAAATGCTGCACCTGGAGGCTGGGGAAAGTCCAGGGTTGCAACCTAATGCTCCCAATGCCTTCAGATCCCCTACAGAAAGATGGAGGTTCAAGACACAGAAAAGTTGAGCCTCTGCTGAGAGCAGGGATGGAGACTCTTTCGCAAAGAGTGACCTGGTTTAAAAAATAATCTGGTTGTTAGCGCATCCTTTGAAGCAACTGAGCTCAGTCTTTGTCAAAACATGAAAGTTCTGGTCTGGAACAGCCATTGTTACATGGCGATCATTGGTAGAGAAATTTCTAGCGTGAGAGGAGTTCCCTTGAGGGCAGCCTGCTGAAACGGCAGCAGCCCAGGCAAGGAAATAGTGTGAATTATTGTGATTTTGGATATTTTAAAAGCGGTATTTCTTGGGTTCTGCCTGGAAAACTGCTCCAACCATCAGCCCACTTCATAAACCACAAGCCCAAGCACTTCCTTCTCCTCCAGCATACTGTTTGTAAAAACATGAGCCTTCCTAAGCCCTGCCAGCACATCCTTGTCAGGATTTACTCGGCGAAGGATGGGGAGGAATATAGGAACCGGGCAAGCACTGTGTCCTTGCATTTAAAGACCCAGCATGCTTGGCTTAAAACCCACTCATGTCCCACTCTCTGAATTAAATAAAACAGAATCAGAGCTAAAGAAAAAGCTCTGTTGCTCAGGCTGCTCGAGCAGCTCCGAGTCCATCTCTTGCGTCACAGGGCAGACTTTTTTAACCACAAGTTCAGAAAATGTTTTCTTACGCCGGGGGTTTCTCGGGGAAGAAGGCAAAGGGGAAGTCGGTGGCCAGATCATTAGAGTGAGCTTGTTCAGCAAAGCTGGTCCCTCAAGTGAGATGCTGCGAGCCAGTGGGATCATGCGACCGCTTTGATTTCTGCCTCCAAGAGCAGGAGATGAGAGGGCTCCGTTAGCCCATCATTATGCTGTTATTTTCCATCCGGGAGATACTCATGTCCTCCAGGAGTTTTACATAACCAGACCTCATCATCCACCATCAATCTGAGCTCCAAAACCCTCAAGGCTTAAATTTGAAGCCGGAGTGTGACAAGTCTGGCAGAAAAGCATCCTTAACAAGCAGGACTGCTCGTCAGCGGTACGGAGATAATCAAGGCAGCGGGTTAATAAGCCACGTCCGGTCACAGGCTGGTGGAAGGTTGTACAAATACCCTCTGTGATGCAGCCAGAAAGACATTCATGAAATCGATTCTACAAATCTTCCTCCATGTGGTCCTAGATTTTCATGAAAAAATGGACTAAAACTGATTTTTAAATGAAGAATATAAAGAAATAAGGACTTTGCAGCCATTTGCAGTAGCTGCATTTCGTACCTGTGCTGTGTTTCCCACCAGAAATCTCCTTCCAGCTACAGAAAATATTACCTCCATTTTACAAGTGGGACAAATAAGGCACTGAGGTTAAATGTTTAGCCTGAGATCACACGGTTGGGGGATAAATAATGAAAAGGCCATGACTCAAAGGCCCTGTGCCATTCGCTCACTGGCGTGACTTCTTCTGGGCTGAGTTTTCTTCTCATTGTATCTCATTACTTTGCTGAGTCATGGCATTTTTAATTAGAGCTACCCCCACACCCCCGTAATAAAGTAGTATTTAAAAGGGGCTGATTTCAGACTGCAAGGATCTGGGCACAGCCTTGCTGCCCACCATGGGGCTGGGCAGGTCTCTCATCACTGGAGGTGATCAGGGTCCTCTTCACACCAGGATGGGACTGAAACCCAGGATTTGCTGCATTTCAGCCTCTAGTTGTTGGAGAACTGGCTGCTTTTGGTTTCCTGTGTGTAATCTTCACTGTGGAATGGAGCTTGTCTATAAATGGGAGAAAAAGGTTCATCAACAGCAACAATCTGGAGTTTCTGATTTTCAAAATTCAGAAGATGCTAACGACTTCCTTCTTAGATGTCCAAACCCAGCACATGGCAGTCAGCATGTAGACATGAACCAGCTCATGGCAGGAGGCACTGGAGTAAAGCCATGAGTAAGGGACAGTCAGGAGGTACCTGTTTCTATACCTAAAAAGCTTCTCTATTTATACTGCTGGGGATAAGCGTTCCTGGGGCAGGAAGAAAAAAACACCAAACCTTGACAACAGTCAAGGAGCAGGTCCCAGGGGTGGCCCACAGGTCTGCCTACCCTGAGGATCTCACCAACTTGCTGCTGAGACCTTCAGGGCCCAGCAGGTGGATGGCACCAAGACACAGAAGAATTTTTTCACCTGTGTAAATACAACCCCTAGAGTTTGATATTAGCTGGCGGATCTCAGTGATGCCTGGGTTTTGGTCTAGGGGGCTAAAAGAGCAGCTGTAAGAGGTTAGACCCCTTGAGAGTGTCTTTTCTGTCATTCTGGACATGTTCTGCATTAAGGTCCTCTTCTGTTCCCAGCTTGTCCTGTTCTGTTGCTTGTGCCAGCTCTGCTTTGGGGCAAATAGTTGGGGCAAGAGGATACTGCACATCAGCATCACTCTGCCTCTCCTCCACACCCTCATGCTGCCTCCCAAGTCTCCACATGCCTCTGGATGTCACACCAGAAAAAGCCACCTCCAGCAGGTGTCCTGCTGTCTCCAGGTGAGACAGCACCAAGGATGGTCACCTGCATGCCCATGGCTTCAGGAAACTCAGGGCTTCACACCTACACGGCACACAGCTCAGTGGGCTGCTCACAGCCCACAGCTGAAAACCAGTTGTATATTCACATAGAAATATATGCTTATATATAAAAATGTGTGTATGTTTAAGAGGAGCAGCCACAAGATGGATTTTCAGTTATTTGTAAGCATTTAGGAGAATCTTCCACCCCTTCCTGCTCTCCCCCCGCACCCACAAAGACACATACCCGCACCCCCATCCCTCCTCTCCTCCCTGCAGGTGCGCTTTGAGCAAGCAAAGCACCGTGTGATGGCTCGGTGCCCTACATCCCCAGGTCTCGTCATCTGGCAGCTTTTCTAAACACGGCTTTCTTCCTCTCAGCAATTCTGTGGGGACCTTGAGAAATGACTGCAGCAAACATGCCCTGCCACTTCAAAGTTGAAGCCTGACGACTCTTGAAATGCACTTTTCTTCTTGTCTTTTTTTTTTTTATTATTTATTCCCCTCACATGTCTAACAGCACCATCTGTGCTGGCACAAGCTCTGGCTCTGTCCGTGAACCTGTGCAAGACAGTGATCCAGGTCCAAGGATGTTTTCTATGATCAAGTAGGGAAAAGCAGACTCCACCATGAAAACCCTTGGGAAAGCATAAAAAGCAGTCCTGTTTTTCACATTTTGCAACATAGAAGTACTTAGAGATGGCCAAAATCATCCTCCTAAATTTAGACTTCCAGCTGAAGTGCATAGAGGAAGAGCTCACTGCCACACACTCCTCTATAACCAAGAGAGAACAAGTGATTGAGGTCTTAGGTGGCTGGTTGTGTCTTCTGGCCATCTCTCTGTCCATGGAACCGTTCCCTTCAGGCAGGCACCTCAGATAAGTGGATGAACCGTCTCTACAGTAAAACGAAGTCAGCTGAACTTGATGGAGAAAACCCAACCCAACCTTTTGAACTCAGACATTTTGTCCTTATCTTTTATTTTCCCTTCTTGGAATAAGAAGTTAAAGGCTCCCCAGTCTCATAGCAAGAAACACTCAGTGAGGAACTCGGCTCCTAAACTAGCCAACGGGATAAAATTGCAAAGCCAAAAACACCTTTCGTGAACGTCCTCATTCAGGAATGGGCTGAAGCATCCATTTCAGCTGGGGCTGCAATGAGCTTCAGAGTCCCACCAGTACTTGCTCAGATGCTTTTATCTCACTTGCTCTTACCTGGATCTTTTCTCCATCTCTGGCTGCTGTCTACCTCTTCCTCCTCATCCCAGTGTCAGTGTTCTTCCAGTGCCCCATTAACACTCATTTCACACCTGTCTGTGGATTTCTTAAAGACAGGTGCCCATGAAATAGCATGCCGCCCTGTCATGGTTTCAACTGGGATGGAGTTAACTTCTTTGCTAGTGCTGGTGTAGTGGTGTTTTGGATTTGGGGTGGGAATAGTGTTGGTAGTGCACTGGTGGTTTTGATTGTTGCCTTTTCTCAAGGCCTTTTCTGCTCCTCACACCACCCCACCAGCGAGTGGGCTGGGAGCACACAAGAAGTTGGGAGGAGATACAACCAGGACAGCTGACCCCAACTGTCCAAACGGATATTCCATACCATATGAATCCACTCTCAGCATACAAAGCTGGGGGAAGAAGGCAGCAGTGGGGAAGTTCAGAGTTATGGCATTTTGTCTTCCCAAGTAACTGTTAGGCGTGATGGAGCCCTGCTTTCCTGGAGATGGCTGAACACCTGCCTGCCAACGGGAAGTGGTGAATGAATTCCTTGTTTTGCTTTGCTTGTGTGTGTGGCTTTTTCTCTCCCTATTAAACTGTCTTTATCTCAACCCATGAGTTTTCTCACTTTTAGTCTTCTGATTCTCTCCCCCATCCCACCAGGGGAAAATGAGCGAGTGGCCACGTGGTCCTAGCTGCAGCTGGGGTTAAACCACGACACGTCACCTTGTTTAGAAATACTTATTTTCTTTCCTTACAAGACCTTCCTCCTTGTGTTTTCAGACCTCATTCTTATTTGTTTTGCTCCTTTTCACAGCCTCCAGTGGATTTACATCTTTCTAGGCACGCAGCGGACTGCAGTCCAGCTGTGACATTAGTGGACTGGTCAGGCTCCGTGGTCTTACAGACACAACCGGCGCCTGAATTAACCACAGCAGCTGCACTCAAAATACCCTTGGAAAAGCTGACTTGCATTGCAGCCAGTATTGCTTTTAGATGGCTACTGTGCGAGCTGCCATCCAAATCCCTTAACCGATGAAACGTTAATGCTTGGTAATTTCTAAGGCTTACAGTAGAAGAAAGAGGATGGACGAGGTGACCTCCCATGTATATGTTGATGAGCTGAATTTTAGCCTCGTGGTAGCAGAGCTTTTCTGGCACAGTTCTTGCCCTGCTGAAAAAAGTGGAGGAGGAAGGAGGTAAGGTAGAACTGGAAGGGAGATTTGGACTGCTTCTTGGTGAGCAATGACAAAAAACTCACTCCAAACCTTTAGTTTTGTACAGAATGATTGGACCATGTTCTAAAAAATCATCTTTTACCATAAGTCAATCTTTGTAACCAAAAGGCTGTTATGGCCTGAGGATTTCTTTAAATATCACTTAAAAATGCAAAATACTCACTTTCAGCAATCCATAAAGGAAAAAAAAAAAGTCATGTTTTGACATTTCCAAAGTTTTCCCAGCATCTTTTACTGAAACTATTCAAACATAACTCACATTCACAAATCACTTTGGTTGCCATGCATGTCACTTTGACAAGCGTATTCTTGGTCCAAGCACCGTGGTTGCTATCCCTCTGCTTCAGTCTCTTACCTGCAAAGCTGGCAGAGCGCACTGGCTCTTGCGGGTCCACCTTCGGGACTAGCTCTGCTGTGGCCTTGGTTCACCACCTCGCGCAGTGAAGTTGGGGAACTTGATGGGGTATCTCTGATTGCCGAGTCTGGCTCGATGTCTGCGCTCCCTATACTCAATGACACATGCACAAAACAAATGTTGAACCCCAGCAGGCTCTACTTCACTCCAAACCTAAGGGATTACCTTCATGTTTTATAGAATCATGGAATGGTTCAGGTTAGAAGGGACCTTAAAGATCAGTTAGTTCCAACCCCCTGCCCTGGGCAGGGACACCTCCTACCAGACCAGGTTGCTCAAAGCCCCATCCAGCCTGGCCTTGAACACCTCCAGGGATGGGGCATCCACTTTCCATTTTCTTCTAATATAATTTCCTTGGGTCTCTGTGGATGCTCCACACCATGCTCAAAGACTCAACAGTGGATGTGCTGGTGCTAAAAGATGGACAACCACCCACACCAGCACAGACGGGCTGTGCTTCATGGCAAGATCCAATGGAGAGACCCTGTACCACTGTGCAGCATCTAGCCACAACCTGGGTCCTCAGGCCCTGCTGCAATACCAAAGACAATGGGAATTGCTCCACCTCAGCTGGGAATCTCTCCCCAGCAGCAAACTCCATACAAATCACCTGTGGGGGCATGGACGTCCCCCCAGTATTTATTTCCAACATTTGGAAGGGGCATAAAATAGCAGTTCTTGAGCAATGATCTCCCCTTTCATAACTTCTTCTCTTAAAAGAAAATCTTTCACTGTTTGTCAGTCTAACTTTTTATATTTGCTATGCCAATGGATCAAAGTGCCCAGATAATAAAAAAGAAATAAAATCAAAATATACAAAGGCTCTGGATAAATCTCCTTTTTGAAAATAATTGAAACGCAAAAAATATCATAGCTGAAGCCTGTAGAAAATGTCCAGTAGTCCAATTATTGGAGATAGATTCTACATAGCCTCTACATTTTTTTTGAATATGAGTTTATTTTGACATGATCTCTGCATTTTGAGCTGCCGGGAAGGAGAAAAAAAAATCCTTCCCAGGGCCATTCAAGATAAGCTGTGTTTTCCTATCTCTTTTGACTGAAAATACCAATGAAACTTCTTCCAGTACTATTCCCCATCTTCCTTTGGTCTCTTCTTATTAGTCTTATCATTTTAGTGCCTCCTTTGATATATAATCCCTTTATGTTGTGCAATGATAAATCAAAATAAAGTGCACCTCTGAGTGATTTTATTGTTATTAAAAGGTCAGCTGTAAGAGGGTCGCATCCTGTCACATATCCTAGAGAATTCATGGGAGGTGCCTTAAAAAAGGAGGCACCGTGCTCTTTGAATGTATTTAAGCACTACAACATCCCTTCAGCTGAGCTCCACGATGGATCTTGCAATGCAGCGTGGTCCTGGCAGGGCTGCAAAGGCTGGGAGAAACACATCCCTGTCCTTTGGAGGGGGCTGCAAATGTCATTTCTCGCTAACAGGAATGCTGAATTAGTAACGAGGTCTGCTCGTTAGGAAGGTGTCTCTCCAAGTCCCTCAAAAGTGATCAGGGTCCATTATGTAGAACAAGAGTCTCCGTTATCCCCACCACTGCTCCTTGCTGCCCTGTCCTACTGCCTTGGCAGCGACGGGATGCTGGGGATTGCCCAGGGAGGGTTGTTTTAGGGACAATCACAGAATGGTTTGGGTTGGAAGGGACCTTAAAAATCATCCAGTTCCAGTCCCCCTGCCCTGGGCAGGGACACCTCCCACCAGACCAGGTTGCTCAAAGCCCCGTCCAACCTGGCCTTGAACCCCTCCAGGGATGGGGCAGCCACAGCTTCTCTGGGCAACCTGGGCCAGGGGCTCACCACCCTCAGAGTAAAAAATAAAATAAACAATAAGAAAAATAAAATAAACAATAAAAATAAAATAAAATAAAAAAAACCAATAAAACCTCCTGCAGAAGCCTCATCACCCTCTCTCTCACAGGACACTGAAATGTGCTTGGAGCATTTATTAACGACCTGTCAATAAGCTCTTCCTGAAAGTGTTTTTAAAATACATCACCACGCCTTTTCCCACCGCTTGCATGAGTGCAACAGCCTGATCCTGCAACAACTTGATTAGCATGATGCCCACAAGCAGATTCCCCTGGAGTTTCAGATTTTATTCTTCTCTGTATTTCAGGAGAACTAATCCAAAGCACTGCCAGGTCAGGGCGAAAGGTGCCAGGCAGCAACCGAAGACAAAAAAAGGGGAGGTAAAAAAATGTAACACATTTTACGTAGTTTCTTATTCCCTCCTCAGCCTCTTGCTCCTTTTCAGCATACCCACCTGAACTGGACACCTCACAAGAGGCAATGTGGAAGGGAAGTTGGAAAATAGATTTTTCATGACTACTGGGGAAAAAAGGGTGATGAAAGGCTCACTCGTAGTTGGAATTGGCAAAAAAGGGGTGGATTTCTCCCCCTGCATTTGGAACTTGCTCGTTTTGCCCAAAAAAAAAAAAAAATAGCAAAGAAGAAAGAAGTTGCCATTAAATGCAAATCTTCTTTTTTTACCCAGTTCAATTCTTCACTGAGGTCACTTAAAAACCAAAACCAAACCAAACAAAAAACAACAAACAAACAAATAAAAAAAGCCAACAGGAAACTTTGCTCTCAGTCTGGACGGACAAACACCCCAGAAATCAATAACCAGAAGCAAACACACTGACAGAATTAACTGCCAGAGGACAGGCAGTAACAGGTGAATCAAAATCCCCAAATCCCTGAACACGCTGAAGAGCGCGACACAGACTCAGACCTCCAGCCCCACCAATTTGGGCAGCAAGAGGGAATCACAGAATCACAGGGGTTGGAAGGGACCTCTGGAGATCAGCTAGTCCATCTAGCCCAGATCCATCCCTGCCAGAGCAGGGTCACCCAGAGCAGGTGACACAGGAATGCATCCAGGCAGGTTTCGAATGCCTCCAGAGACGGAGACTCCACCACCTCTCTGGGCAGCCTGTGCCAGGGCTCTGCCACCCTCACAGGAAAGAAATTCCTCCTCATGTTTAGGTGGAACTTCCTGTGTTCAAGATTGTGCCCGTTACCTCTTGTCCTGTCGCTGGGCACCACTGAAAAGAGCCTGGCCCCATCCTCCTGACACCCGCCCTTTAAGTATTTACAAGCACTGATAAGATCCTCCCTCAGTCGTCTTTTTTCCAGACTGAAAAGACCCAATTCCCTCAGCCTTTCTTCATAAGAGAGGGGTTCCAGTCCCCTCATCATCTTCGAATACACCACCCTCACTCCTCCAGGCAATGCTCTACCCCATGGTAGATGGCAAGCCATCTGCCAGATGTGTGCAAATTTAGTAGATCTCTTGCTTTGGACCAGCCTCCAGAAATTGCCTAATTTTCAATGACTTTGCCTCATTCTCCTGGCCTCTACCACCAGCCGTGGTGCTCAGAGCTTCAGGATTCCAGTTTGCTGCACAGAGGTCCACATTGACCCCCAAAGGGCTGGAACATTGTTTGCAAGCAAAGCAAGCAATGGAAGAAGAAATTAGCAGTAAGATGGCGTATGCCATGTCCCCACTGGTCATATATTAGCAAAGCACATGGTTTGTTTGCACAAAACAAACGCATCACGTGGTATTTGCTCAAAAATGGCTTGGGTGAGCTATTAACACTTCATTAATACGTGATGAAAGGCAAATTTAGAGAGCTCCCCAAAGTGACTGAGAGCTCCAAAGGGCCCATAAATGAAATGATAATGTAGTGTAAATAAGGCCACGTAATACAAAGATTGGGAATTAACCTATGATCTAATAAAAGCAGCTAGATATTACCAGAAATGCATTCCCCCACCTTCCCCAGTTTCGTGCAAAGGTAGTGTTGCAAGATTATGAATTGCAAGGACAAAATTTTCTGCCTCCAGAAAAAAAAAGGGGGAGCTGGAATAAAATAAATGCAGGGTTTATATAGATCCATCAAATCCTCCTGCTTTTGGCTTTAGAGGCTTTAGAGGGTTTTTTTTCTTTCTTTTTTTTTTTTTTCTTTTATCTCCAGGGCTATTTCAGTAGGAAGAAAAAGGGGGCAGAAAATACACCAATACACCAATATGCAGGGGACATAGTTCTGGCATTTCGAAAATTGGTTTTGATGTGTTGGTCTGGACTATTTTGAAACAGTATCGGTCCTTATCTGACGAAATATTTTACAGTTCTGCCACCTGAAATCTCTAGAGGAGTGCCCATGTTGCCCATTAATTCACTCCGACAGAATTAGCCTAGGCAATATTGTCTGACTTTGGCCAACGACACCAAACAAATCTTAGGCAGAGAGTGGACAGTGAGCACAGAAGTCCATTAATGATAATATCTTTCCAAGCATTGAAGAGACCATTAGTGTTTGTGCTTATTTTTAGCATATTCGAAAAGGACTGAATGAATCCACTCTCAGCCCCGTAAGTACCTCCCTGTCCATTTTCAGGTATTTATTTTGCATTAGGATTTTGTTCCAGCCTCGATGTCACTGTGCCACCAGCCACCCAGGAGCGTAGATAAAGTTTCATGCACACTTGAACCCAAAGCTCTCACTGATCTTTTTCAGACCTGTTACATACAGTAGTTATAGCTCCTTCTCCAACCAAAGTGATCAAAGGAGGAGTCCATCCTGTCCACCATTAGGCTCCTGAAGTATCACCATTCATTCAACTCATTGCCCTACTCTCTCGTTACCGTCAGTCAAGAGAAATCGGGCCATGATCCATCTCATTCTAAGACAGATGGCTACATTAGGGCAGATGCCTCACACTCTGGAAGTGACTATTTCTCTTCGCTGGCTATAAAGGGATGTGAAGCTGAGCTCAGATGGTGGTTGCCGTTGGCTGCCATGGGTCTCACCCTCACCGACAGCTCCTGGAGATGAACCTTGGCCATGTGCTCTTATCCCACCCAAGTGAACAGACTGGTGCCTGGCCTTGCGGAAGATGAGTGCATGGAAGGAAAAACTTGAATTATTCTTCAGCAGTAAATCTATTCCCTAAAAATAGTTTTTAGCAAGTAGCTGGGAGAGATTTTCTTGGAGGGTCTGTGAAGAGTCAAAGAAGCATGGAAACTTATGCGTCTTTGGGGGGAAAAGAAATTCCTGTCTTTCTAAAAGGATATTAATGACTAGCAGATGGTTAAGAGACTGGGAAAAATGGATATTTTGAGGATGCCATAAAATGGAAAGACTCCTACATCAGGCTATCCATTGAATTAAAATATTAGGTATTCCTTTTTTTGGTGAATGGGATTCACCAGCATCGATCTGTTCAGGCCAAGACAAGCAGGTTTATATCCCTGCCCCAGTCAAGCCCCTGGCTGCTACTCATGTGGGTCTTTGCTGGTCAGGCCAGTGGGCCCATTTCTCCCACCACCACACTCTCGTAGGTGATTTTTCACAGAAATGCAACGTGAAGTATGTTTTTCATCACTTCTGGCCCTTTATGCATTCATTCCGCATCCCTCTGTGTGTTGGCTAATGTGAGAATGGTAGATACCGCCTGTTTCCAAACCTGGGATGAAAGTCTGGGGATTTTTTCCATGAGCCAGTCTGGTTATTGCTATTGTCACATACACCAATAGTTATCAATAGCCAAATGCATAGCACAGCTTCTCTGGGTGGCAAGTCCTAGCAACAACAGCCTGCTCTTTATTGTGTCAAATGCACTCAGTTTTATTTCAATTGACAGATGTCTGGATATTTGGCAGAAAAACGTGAATTGTATTCCCATGGATGCACAATTGTGTTGAAATATATGTTAGTCAAAAATCTAGTTACCTTCACATAAACGCAAGCGTCTCCTTCTTTCGTGATGAACAGCAGCTCGTCATAGCCTCATCTGAATTAAGTCCAGTCATTTCCCAGACTCGTGGAGAAAAAAAAAAGGAAGAGGAAAAAAAAGTCCAGAATCATGTCCAAAGCTCAGGGAGGCCAATTGCTGACTAGCAAACATCTGTCCCGTACCCACGCAAACCCCGCCAGGGAAGTGCAGTCTTCCGATGTTTTGGAAAGGAGGAAGGCAGCGCTGCTGGATCCCCGGCTGGAAGCGGTCCATGCTGTACACATGGCTTGGACGCGGGGAGCTGCAGGAACGCCACCGCAGCTTAACACCAACCAGCAGCTCGTGTTTCCATCCATTTTCTGTGCACACGCTGCAGGGTTTATAAATCTCCACTTTACATCCCGAATATTCCTGGAAAACAGATTGCTTCTGACAAGGGCTTCTTTTTTTTATTATTTTATTTTTGAAATATAGATTTTTTTAATACAACATGCTTCCATTGTGTTATATATTGCAGATGACAAACTTCCCAGCTGGTAATTTCGAATCATTTATAACACTGTCGTGAGAGTCCATATTTTTATATCATACCATATATCTGAAATACGCTGGAAAATATAAAATTATATGAAACTGATAATAAATACATCTCAACAGACAGACACCCGCATGAGAAAACTTTCAGATTTTCTTCTCTGCCATATTATGTCTTTTATCTATTCTCCACATATCACTCTCGGAGGCTCTTGCTGGGAGTTTGCCACTGGGAAGCCAGCAAAAGTGAACAGCCTGTGCCGAACAGCTTCTGCTAGGTTACAGAAGGTATTTGGTCTTCGGCTCAGAAAATCTCAGGCTTTCATGAAGCAAGTCATAAAAAAAAACCAACAAAAACCACCTCTGATCTTCAGCTGACATTGTCCAGGAAAGAGTAATAGACCCAACACGCCCTGGTTAGAGGGGCAGCAAGAGAAAGGATTGGAGCACAAGGCGATATTGGAGCACCTCTAGCAGCTGGGGTAAATTAACCGTGCCCTTGTGGACAAGATTTGTGACCCACTGATGAGCCCATGGTCAGGCTATGCATCTTCCGAAGGCAATCTTGTTCTGTAAAAGTGGCATCATTAGATGGCCATATTTACCAGCTCTTAAAAAATTATTGCAACCGAGCCAGGCTGAACAGCAAGCTTCGCTAGCGAGGTACGTACTTGCAGAAAGGAAAGGGAGAAGCAACTTGCTGAGAGCCGTTTATAGCCAAGTCATGTTGCATCCATCTCCCCCATGATCCCCTAGGCCCTCACAGACAGTAAGGATCACGTCCTTAAGGTAAGGGAAGCCTTAATATTCCCATAGGCAACTGAAACACTGAGAGATCAAGTAACTGGACCAAGAAAATCTGTGTCAGAGCATGGTAACAGAACACCAAGTTCTTGCAATTTCACACGCTGACTACAAAAACTTCCACCCCTAAAAATAAGAGGGGGTCAGGTGAGAGATTGAGCTCCCCCTGAACAGTCTGGGAGAGGCAACACAGTCCCAGGATCTCACTGCATCTCCAGTTTTAAGGGGCACTTGCCCATGGCAGAGATTTGGATATAGAAGGGGGTGAATCCATCTATCAGACACACCAAAGTGATCCTTACCATCGGTTCAGCAGGCTGTTTTCCACTTTGCGAACTGGCCACAGTCAGGTATCACCACCAACTGAGCACCACAGAAATGGCAGCCCAATGAATGGATGAAATTCGCAAGTGAAAACCTGGGGGGTTCCCTCCACTGCCAACCTACCACACAAGTGGGAATCATCCCCCATCACTAGAGGTTCAGCAGCCCAAGCTTAGCTCCTCACCAGGTTGTCCCCATTGCAAAAGGCGCCAGGACAGCTGGAAACAAACCCTGTGTGACCCATCAGAGGTGCTCAGTGGCATTGCATTCACAGCAGCATACACCAGCATCACCACAGGGCGCCCGCTGGTCCCCGACGTCCAGCCCTTGTTTCCTCCACCTGCTGCCATCCCACCCATGAAAATGTCCTAGCTGAGTTTCTTTCCCCCACATTTTTTCTTGGTTTTTTGGATGCTGTAAAGCATTTGCAGCTGGAGCCACCAGTCTCTGCTTGGGGTGGGAAATATTTCCAGATGCTCTTGGAAGCACCTTTTATTCACAGCATGCCCCTTGTTACAGTCAAACAGGGAGCAGAGAAAAGCACCTCCCTTCCATGAGTGTTTTTGTGGGATGGAAAAACTATTCAGACTCTAGGGCGGGGAGAAAATCTACCAGAGCTTCACTGTTTTCTTGGATTTTATCCTTTTCCAGCTGCTCGAATTCCTCTGCCATCAGTTGTCACTGCCTTGTCCTCTTCTGCTGCCAAGGGGGAAAAAAATAATGTTTAAGTATGAAGTGCCAAAGAGACACTGTTGTGTGTGGCTTGGTTTAATTCCAACCTGAAAGACCTGAAACAGAAGGTGGGGGTTCTATAATCATGTATTATGCATTTACAAAGAGAAGCATGCAGCAAGATCTTCCAGTCACTGGAAAACTGTAGAGGTCTTTGCGTGAGCAACCTGACACATGCCAATGGGACCACAGCACAGGCTTTTGGTCCATGAGGAGATCAGAAGTCAGGTACCCAAAACTAGAAATATCCCAAACAAGTTTGGAAAATCCTGGCTGTAGTTAGATTTGGTGCTTTATTTGACTTGACTCAAAATATGCCTTCAAACTACTTAAGCAATCATTTCATAGAATCATAGAATGGTTTGGGTTGGAAGGGACCTTCCATCTAGAAAGGCCATCTAGTCCAACCTCCCCTGCAGTGAGTGGGGACATCTTCAACTAGATCAGGTTGCTCAATTTCTTCATTTTGTGCTGAGAAGGAGAGATACTAGGGATGCAGAAGCCATTTTGGGTGGCTTTTCTAAAGCAGCCAACTTTTATTCCCATTTTATGGCACTAGCTTAGGGCTCAGAAAGGGTTTCCAGCAGCCGCTGATGGTGGGCAGCTGCAGGAACAGGAGATACCATCAGGCACTGCAGCGTGCATGGGACACAACGCCCCATTAGCAGCATGTGACCACATTAAGGAGTAAAAGATCAAGTTTTAATCTAAATTACTGCCTAATTTACAGGTCAAACCCTTGTGCACAGCAATCCGAGATAATTTAGGACAGGACTGGGTTGCTCAGGAGGTTTTTCCCTTTTTTTTTTTTTTGATAGAACAGATACTACATAGGTCAAGTCCTGAACTGGAGATGCCATTGGCACTTCCAGGATTAACCACGGCAGCCAGGATCTGCCGAACTCGTTGCAGCCCTCCATGTGGCAGTGGCATGAACTGACTGTTTAAGGAGCAGCAGCCTGGGACTGGGGAGGTTCAGCGGTAACAGCGTGGGTGCAGGATTCTTAGTCCCAAGCCTGTGATGTGTGGGGAATTTTCCTCCAGCTCCTGTGAGTCACACTGTCAAGTGAGCATCACAGCTTGGAGATGTTGGGGGGGGAAAAAGAATTTCCTAACCTTGGGGGAGAATTAAACACACTCTAAGGATGCGGGGAAAAGATTTTAGACCCACATACACACACAAGCCAATAATGTTTGTGATTTCCAAGCCAGCCTACATGACTGGAGACATCAGGGTCACAACTGTTCCCATGAAAACCCAGAGCTGCATCTACTTCCCTGGAAAAAGGCCTCCTCGTACCCTTGGTACTTAATTCATTATCCCATGAAGTTCAGCCACATTCTTTCCCTGAACAGTTGTCATGAGCACCCACGGGATTTTGGAGGTTGACTCATAATAATTTTCCATACAGCTTAAACCCAAACCACTTGGGCTTTTCCAAAAAAATACCATCATGAATCTCGTGCCTTTACTGTGATGCAGTTAAGGATAAAAGTATGTTCCTATAACACATTATAGTTTGTAAATAAAGCTGACGCTATGGTTGCGAGAGCATGTTAATATAAAATAAACCATATATGTTAATATAAAGCATTTTTCAAGCATCGAAACAGGCTGCCCACGGAAGCACCATCCCTGGAGGTATTTAAAAGCCGGGTAGACGTAGTGCTTAGAGATATGGTTTAGTGATGGTTTTTGTCAGTGTTAGGTTGATGGTTGGACCTGATGATCTGAAAGGTCCCTTCCAACCTAGGCAATTCTATGATTCTATGATAAAATAAATCATATAATATTACTATTGTTTTGTAGTTGGCACACAGAGAAAAAGTCCGGTTCTAAGACAAGTGCAGGTGATCATGGTAACACCTACACAGAGGCAGCCCCTGGGCCAAATCCCAGACTCAACTCCGCTGGTAGCAAGCCAAGGCAACTTCATGAATTTGATTGATTGAATTTACTGTATGGGGCAGAAAAAATTGTCCCACCGAATCTTTTTTAAACTTATGTGCGTGTGTATGTGTATGTGCATTTTAGATGGCTTGATAAATCCACAGCTATCTGGATTTGGAACTAATCTTACCCCGTGTGTAACCAACATGCTGGAAATATTACTTCATGGGCAGCAAGAATAGTTCTTCTTAGTCATAAATTAAAGCTCTTTAGGAGGGAAAGATGCATCATGGAATTTTTTTGATTCCTCTTACCAGAAAGTCTTACAGGCATGGCCACATTAAAAGATGTTTTCAAATGAAAACTGAAAATAGTTTCAGAAAATAAGGCAGCAGAAAGCACATGGGGCTTGGTTTGATACTAAGGAAATATAGGCTGAAGGAGAATATTACCAGCTGTGATTCATCTGATGCAAGAGACTTTGCTTTCAAAAATAAGCTCGGTACGGCAGAAGGGTCAAAACTGTACCTGGGATTTAGGATTATGTTATCTGCCGTTCTGCAACATGGTGGCAGAGAGAAAAGTCTCGCTGATAGTGCTGATAACGGGAATTGCAGACTGAGGATTAAGCAACAGCATAGATAGCAACCAGCTTTCTTCTGTTAGCGTTTCATAGATTGCAAAAAAAAAAAGGGTGCCTGGCCACGTGAAGCAGACATAAGCTCTGTGCCCCGTTGATGAGGCGCTGGGTAGGAGGCAGATAACTACCAAAAAGGTCGCATTATTATTTAAACTGAGGATGAAGGAATGGCTGAGGGCTTCTAAGAGGAGTGTGGGTTGAAGGAAAGTTTCAAAAGCCCAGGAAACACAGATCTGAAGAAGAGGACAAAGACCTGCCCCAACCCTCTCAGCCTAGGCTGTCCAAGAGGTCCCTCTCAAATCAAGGGCACACCTCAATGGGTCTCATTGTGAGATAAGGTCTGAGTTGCATTGAAGACCTGGATGTCGTGGGCAGATTTATGACTGTTGGAGTTACCTCCTCCAGCTGCTCACCTCTGCCTGCCTGCCAGGACGGCAGAGCCGCTGGGGGTCCATCTGCCCAACCAAGGGCTGTTGATAGCACAGGGTTTCATGGCAAAGCCAAATGGGTGGCATCTGCTCCAGTTTAGGAGCTGGCCCTCACATGGCTCAGCCATCTCTATGCATGCGGTGCCATCTCCCCTCACGCACCAGAGCCCTCAGGTATAAACCATGTCCCTCTTTGAGGATCCACAGGCTTGAAATCTGCTCTGAATCAGACTGCTTTCCAGGCATTTGTCCACGGAGCAGAGGGAGTGGGAGTGCAGAGGAAAGGCTCCACTCTGCAGTCTGGCACAATTTAGCCCAAGCAGCTCTCTCAAACTCAGGAGGTAGGCAGACCAATCAATGGAAAGAATTTTGGAAGGTAACAATATCCAAAAATTCAGAATTCACTTAACTGCGCACAACCAGTAAAGAATACGCTGCAAGCTAGCAGTACAACAAGCAAGCATTACCCTGTTTTGAGTGTCAGGGGCTGGACAGATGACCTCCAGAGGTCCCTTCCCACCTCAATTGCTCTACGAATTAGGGTTATAATAATGCTTTGTCTTTCCTGAGGCTCCTTTCACCAATAAACCAGCCTTACACTTCTTTCCAAATGCTAAGATGCACCACACCCCATCGCGACAATTTTGTGCACTTTACGAACTGGAGGAAGAACTTAAGACTCTGTTGGGCTGAAGCAACAAACCCAAATCACACAAGTGAGCGACACAGACACAGTGGAAGAGCTCAGCTCTTGCAACACCCAACCCCATGCCATAACCTCGCTCGTTAAATGTGCATTGCGGGTGCAATGTGCTCCTGGCTTTCTGAGTTTGCTCTTCTCACAGACAGCCAAAAAATCCCAGCCAGACCCCATGATGGGAGACAGATGCGGAGCCACTCCCAACATCCTGCTCTGCCTCATGCGCTGTCTACCACATCACCACCTAAATTGGTTCCAGCATCATCCTCGCTGCTGATGAGGTGCAAAGCAGACTCAACACAGCCAGATTTCCCCGTGCCAGCTGGAAGAGGTGAGCTTTGGTGTAGAGCGACATGCTCGATTCAAACGGGCGCCATTAGTTAAATCTAACGCCAGAAGTCCAAAATACCTCTTTACGACATGGAATCATTTGGGCCTTGAATTTATCCTCGATGCTGCATAAGATTACCCACTGCCTTTACAGCAGTAGATTGGAATTTCCAGGTTGAGCAAGAAATTGCTTGAACAGATGCCAACACATCCCAGAGTAACTGGATAAGAAAGCTGATGTCCATCCACCCTGTTTGCTGCGTGCCAGGTCTCAATCCATGTACCATCTGCTCTGCCGCACCAGGGCCAACAGGAAGGTGTGTGCTGGCCATCAGAAACAAAAAAAAAAACAAACTATGAGTTTGGGGCACACATTCAAAAAGTCAAGAGGGAGAAAGAAGGCCATGGGCTCTTCTTCTGAGGAAAAGCAACAGGAGGTACTTTGGGACTGATGCGAGTTGGTGAACCGGGCTGGCACTGGCTCCTGGATTAATGGTGGGATGGCAGGGAGGCAGCAGGTGAAGGTCTGCTCCAAATGAGGAATATCACATGCAGAGAGTAGATAGGAAACAGGCACGGGAGACAGCAGGGAACTCAAGAGGCAGATTTTGGCTGCTTGCAATGGGGCTGCAATGCAGAGTAGGGGCTGGGCCAGATCCAGGACTCTCTGCAACCTTTGGTACCCAGGGTAAATAAGCTTGACAACCTCCCCATCTAAGCTGTGCGACAGGGTTGAAGGCCTGTTGGGAAGTCATGGGATTTTCTAATTCTTCTGGCACCGAACTGCAGCAGGAGGAAGCTGAGCTGCAAGAAAACACCATGGGCCAGTGTGGTGCTCAGCCCCAAGAGGAGTCGGGGTGGTGTGCTAAGAACCGTGGTGGCACTCTGCACATCCAGCCACCAGGCACAGGACCTTATGGAAGAGCATCTCTTATATTGAGATCAGCCAACAGGAATTTGCATGCCTTAAGAGCAGTCTGCAGAAGATGCAGTGGCTGCACTGCACATCTGGATGAAGTTGGATGAAGTCTTCCAAGAGGAGATGGTAGAAAAGAGTAGAGTACACACGACGTGATTTTAGTGCTGTTTGTGAGGACTTGGCCACCTGCGTGGAGGCTGAATTTCTGTTCCAGTCCAGTCCCATGTGTCCATCTGTTTTCTCTGAACTGAATAGTTCATCATCTGCTCAAGCATCAGTTACTTCAGCTGCTGCACCCAGCTGTGCTGGGTGAAAGCTTGTATACCTTCCAAAACGGGGCTTGGCCAATCAGGACTGTGAAGCGACAGAAAGGGATTTACAATTAGTTAAGCGCACATGTCTGTTCTGGGGTGCTCAGGAATAGACGATGGTATAGGTGACTTTGGAGCTCTGTGCTGAGAGACAGTATGTACCCTTGTACTGTTTCTTCTGTGCCATCCTCACAGCTGGAAAACCATGAAGTGGTACCCGTGGCTTAGCTGGATGTCAATGCAGAACAAAACAAGTGCCCACACGCCTACTTATTTATTGTGTTATCTGTATTTCTGAACACACACACACTCCCTTCCCCCACGAGCAATAATGCAAGGCCCAGATTATCTATAAACCACTGACAGCTATTGATCCATGAGGCTATCAACAAACCATAACGATACATACGTCTTGTTCAATGTGCAAACACTTCCCCATGATAGCACTGGCAGCAAGAAGACCCAGATAAATTTTGTGAATAACACAGTACTCTCCATAAGACATCAAGACTCTTTATATACATCCTTAAACCGAATTACTGAGGAACAAGGTATTTTCTCTGAAAATTTCTCACTGTTATAATTCATGGATAAGGAAAAAAAGAAGCCTGCTGTTTGACAGCAATAATGGCCAAATCTTTTCCTCTGAGATGTCCCTAGATAGAGTCCTCCAGAGCATCAGGAGAGCTGTTCTGCTGCTAAGCAATAGGCAGACTCCCAGACAGCTGATGATTTTACCAAACAGATGAGTGCCAAAGGTAAAATATGGGCAAATGTAGCAGTAGATTTCTTCTCCTCCACTTTTTTTCCACCCACGGGAAGTTCATTCAGATTTGACAGTCAGCGGGTGTTGTTTCAGATTTTCATCCACGTCCCCAGGCAAATGGAAACAGAAATCCAATGTATTCATTCCCATGCCACTAACACCTAGACCTCAGGAGAGCTTCTCCGCTTGCTGGGACTGAGATGTCTCTTTGCATGCCAAAGTCCAAAATTAGAGGGCAGCCTTGCCAGCTTGCTTGGATCTGGCATGCTCCAAGGAAGCTTTTAAGTCTTTATGTCGGGTTAGGTTTTCCTTCCCTTGCCAGCTGATATTTTTTACAGACAGACACAGCCTTGTGTGCGAAGGCAGACTGAACTGTGGTGAGAGAGCAACAAAACAAGCTGACTGTGAGTGTGCATTCGCAGATGCTTTTGCGTGTCTCCTTTGCAGGCACCTCACACGCCAAGGAAGAAGGCTTTAATCCAGGAGATAAAGCATGGTCATAATCTAAAGAAGTCCATATTCATGAGCTGCACAGATGAAGGCTTTGTAGCCACTTTAACTCGGCACTTTTCCCCTCCAAAGTGCAGGAGAAATGCAACTTTCCGGAGAGCACTACAAAATCAATATTCTTCTAGAGCCATATCACAGAAAACTCACACTCCATGAATATAAAATGTCCATGAGGAGTATAAAATATTCCTTGAGCATAAGATCAGGTACAGGGCAGAGCATTAGAGCTTCCATCAGTACCTTTGGAAAATGGGATCTTTCCTTTGGGAAGAGAAGGCTTTTTTTTTATTCCATGCAAGCCATGACATATCTATATGTGTAATTCAGAGAAGAGCCAACTCTTTGGGACATCACTTCCAATGAGTGGGTAGTCCACAGGCTTAAACTGAAGCTGCTGGTTGTGCTGTGAGTCCTTCATGACAGTGCAAGCCACATCTCCCCGCTTCCTCTGCTGCTCGGCTTATAGACTCATTGCAATGCCAGAGCTACATTTTCTTGAAATCAGCTAATATTTTTTGATCAAGTGCAGAATCCACCTGAAACACGAAAATTAATCTTTTTCTCGACACTTTCTTCAAGTTAAAGTTTCCTTTTGCATGGTGGCTTAAATGCTCAAGAATGGTACCAGTGTGAAATAAATGCTAAGCCTTGATTCCTCACTCTCTTGATGCCTACAGAGTTTGGCTCTACCTTAACCTTGTCTTCCCATGGATGTGGTGCACATACGTTACTGTTGGACGGACAGTGTGGACATGAGAGAAAAAGAGGAGACCTTCTAAGGGCCTAAACCAGAACTGCTATTGAAACAGCAAACTAGTCAATGCTACTTCATGTTGTTTTTCAGTGTTGTGCTATACCCGACACAAAGTTGGTTCATTGACTGTCATCAGTTGAGAAGGAAATCCATCACACATTTTTGGTCATGTGGCTTCCCTTTGTATGAGGCAAAAATTCATTATCATACATAAAAGAAAGCATCTTATCAGGAAGTCAAAAGCAATTTATCATGATCTCAGAGCTTGTGCATTTACTGCCCACCTGCAAAAAACGCACGTGCACAATGCAACCATCAAACACCTCCTGAACCAGGACAGAAATTTCCCCCTAACCACAGGGCTCATCGCGTTCCCAACTTTGCATCCCCTTCTTTTGTTAAAGAAAGAAGTGTCAGCTCTTCAAAATGAAGGCATTGTGATAATGCTCCCATCTCACACTGATAACTCACGAAAAAGAGTCTAAAGAAACAGTTAATGAAATTTTGGCATACCTGAAGCCACAGCCAGTGGCAAGAAGATTTGAATTTTGTAATTTAGAGACTCTGACAGGAAAGCCATTAGGTCTTCTGTATTACTCAAGTTTCAGACCCAAACATCTCAAATCTCTATTGAGCTTCCTGCCTAACAGCACAGGTCTGGAAGGAGTGCCACTTGCTGGTGATATTTCTGTTGCATTTTCTTTGTTTGAAGTTATTAGCACGAATGAACAGCAATCTGTACGGCTACTCAGACAGACTGTTGCTATCTTTGCTTTCAGCAGCAATTTCTTCTGACTCTGAAAGAAACGCTGTACTTGATCCCCTCTGCTCAAGACTTCTGGCTAGGAATAGCTCCTCCACAGTATGTGGGATATTTTCTTCCTATTAAATTTCTGTTTCACTTACCCCAAAATATTACTGGGCTTTTCTAACTGGGATTTACAAAACTTTTTCATAAACAGTCTCTTTGGGTTCTCTCCTCCCGTTTAGCTGCTTAGCTCCTACAGTCTTTGTATTTTTTATTTACCTGCAGATAAATTTGCTATAATCTCTGCTGAGCTTTCATAGCTTTTCAGAAAGTGACACTGAATGTCTTGAGACACCCAGGAACGCCCTTGTAAGCTCACACCATTGCAGAGTCCATCTCTTAAAAATAAGCAAGACACAATAAAATTTAAGTCTGTAAAAGCTTGCCGTCCTGAGCTGGAATTTTGCCTGAATGAGGGACTTTGTACGATTCAGTAAATGGTCGTCGATGACACCAAAGTCAGCCTGGAAAGTCCTCCTTCATTTCTGAATCTGTAATTGCACATCTCCAAAAAATCCACCACCACCTCCCCACATGAGAAGTACACAGAGGACCAGACATTGGTTAGCAATCATATCTCCTGCTTGACCTGAGGAACAGAGAAAGACAACAGAGAAAGAGGGGTGCAAAGGACCCAAATATCCACGTTCTTCATGTGGCATCTAAACCAGTTCATTCCCCAGGGCAAAAAACCCTCCCCATCTGCAATGCTGCAGAAAAGAAAGCAAGCAAGGTGGTGTCGAGCAGCAACGGGAAGAGTGTGTAAATCAGGGGCAAGGGGAGGTTTTGCTTTGCAAAGGAATGTCTACATCTCACCTAGAGAAATGTATACGTGATCCGTGACCTTGTCCCAGACACTCTGCAATTACCCTGGAGGGACAGAGCTTTGGAGAATGACCCAAAGCATTCAAAACATTCGGAATTTCCTGGGTATGAGGGACAGTAAAGGAAATGGGAGCTTATTTTCACTGCAAGAGGCAGTTGGGAGGCAGCGATCTAATTGCCACCTTTGGAAATTATGAAAAGGCTTGAAATTCCTCCTGGCATGCCGTGAAAGCGCTGCATGCCGTGAAAACACTGCAAGGTAGAAATGTGTGATGGGATCACTGGTGTCGCTTTCACTGGAAGGATAATAAACATATGGACCATATTACCGAGGAGATCTAAGCACAGAAAAAAAGAAAAAAAAAAAGAAAAAATACAGGCATGAACAAGATCAAGAGGGAACAGGTGAAAAAACCCCACCATGTTGGGACACCAGTAGTTCTCCTTTCTCCAGGGGCAGGCCACACAGCCGTACATAAATGTTTTGCTCAGCCTTTCAAAGGCATTTCAGAGCTTTCCTGACAGCTTGAATTTTAAGCATGATTTGCAACGGTGCTCCCCCCACCCACATGTAAAGGAAGAAAAACTCTTGCCAGTGGGTTTTGCATTTTGTGCCAGATGAAAAGAGTGGCTCTTTACAGGCTGAGGCTGGAGCTGCCCAGAAGAAGATCTGAAGACCAGGTTAGACCCTGCTGACTCTGATTTAGCATTGAAAATTTGGCTCCAGAGATGAAAGGGTAGCCAGCTCTTTAGATGTTTGCTTCACAAAGGAGAGCACCATCCAACACAATACACAGGATTACAGACAGCTCTCCGGGGGACCAAGCAGCCAAGAAGAGCTTATTCTGCATCAGGATACGTGGGAATTTGGAGAGCAGAGGACAGATGAGAAGAAAAGTAGCTGGTGGAGAAACATCTCCCTGTGAGCCTGCATCAACAGTGGAGTCTGGCACGGAGCTCCTGGGACCCTCCAGTTTGCAACTTCACTCAAGTGGGATCCCTGGGGAGAAGAAGAGCTGGGACCAGTGTCATGGAACGCGTGTGAAATGCATCCCTCCAACAGCACCAGCGCCTGCTGCGGGGGATCGAGCCCCGCGCGGCTGCTGGCTGGCTGGCCTCCAGAAACTGGTCGGCCAATTCAGAGCCTGCTAACAGCCTGCTGACATGGGAATAAGAAACTAATGAGGCCTTAACTCCTGTATAACTACAGGCCAGGGTTTGGCTCAGAGCACAGCTTGGAGCCTGGCCAGGCTACGCGGGAAATCATCACCCGAGTGAGGAGGAGGAGGAGGAGGAGGAGGAGGATGGTGGTAGTGGCCGCGTGGCACAGCCAGGCTGCTCCGTTTAACAGTGGAGAAGTCCTCATTGCCAGCTTCAGGCATCAGGGCACCACTGTCACCCCCTTGAGCATCTCTTTACTGTGCCTCCATTAAAACTGCAAGCCCAGTAGTGACATTTCATGTTTTGTCTGCATTTCTCTCCATTTCTGTCAATTTACAGCATGGCAATGAAGCAGCAGCAATTTTTGTTTTGAAAGAGGCAAAGGAAAAGCAATTACTATAGAGAGACCAGCAAAGCCCCACGTTTGCACAGAAAGCAAAGCAAAAGACCTGATTTTGTCCATGAAGCAGCACTCAGCTTGTTCTGCTGAGTGCAAGGAAAGAGCCAGTGCGGTGTGACTGTAATCTGCTATATCTTTACCATCAATCACATTTTAATGAGAGTAAATTGAAATTCCAGGCACACATTAATAATGAATGGATGAATTAACTGTGAGGAACCATCTGATGATGCTCTCACTGGGCTATGATATCTACAGGCTAACGTCACATGAGGTTACTTTCTGGACGTGTATAGGGAAAACTTTGAACTGAAACATTTGTGCCAAGGCAAGGGACAACTCTGCAAAGGGACTTACATGCCTGCATTTCAGTTGAGCTGGAATTTCAGAAGTCCCAAAATCTCATAAGGTTTTTGAGAGTTCTCATGAGACCCCACCTGCAGTGCTGCGTCCAGCTCTGGAGCCCCCAACATAAGAAGGACACGGACCTGTTGGAGTGGGTCCAGAGGAGTCCACGAAGATGACTGGGAAGACATTCTTTACTGTGAGGGTGGTGAGACACTGGCACAGGTTGCCCAGAGAAGTTGTGGATGCACCATCCCTGGAGACATGCAAGGCCAGGCTTGATGAGGCTCTGAGCAACCTGATCTAGTTAAAGGTGTCCCTGCTTACTGCAGGGGGGTTGGACTAGATGGCCTTTAGAGGTCCCTTCCAACCCAACACATTCTATGATTCTGCTGTGAGGACAGGCTGAGAGTTCAGCCTGGAGACGAGAAGGCTCCAGGGAGACCTTAGAGCCCCTTCCAGTACTTAAAGGGGGCCTACAGGAAAAATGGGAAGGGACTCCTTATCAAGGAGGGTATTGATAGGACAAGGGGTAATGGTTTTAAACTGAAAGAGGGGAGATTTAGATTAGAAATTAGGAAGACATTCTTTCCTGTGAGGGTGGTGAGGCCCTGGCCCAGGTTGCCCAGAGAAGCTGTGGCTGCCCCATCCATGGAGGTGTTCAAGGCCAGGCTGGATGGGGCTTTGAGCAGCCCCGTCTAGGGGGAGGTGTCCCCGCCCAGGGCAGGGGGTTGGAACTAGATGGTCTTTAAGGTCTCTTCCAACTCTAACAATTCTATGATTCTAAAATATGGTGGCTAACAAAACCCACACCTACTTGCCCAGGCATCTCAGCATTCACAGGCACCAGAGTCATTGCCATAAATGTTCCTTCAATGCCTCAGTTTTCACCAGCAAGTTTCACCAGAGACATGTTGCTCCTTAGGTCACACACTTCAGATTGTAGTTAATAGTATTTGCAATAGCATCCCAAAATTGGGCTTTCTTTTGCCTAAAAACTCAGAAAGGCCTGGTATGGCCAAGGTGGGGAGAGAAGTCCCAACCTTGCTGATGAAAAGAGGCACTATCACCTTTGCAAGATAGACGGATCTCTATAGCGTTCACTTGGGTAGCAAGAGAACTTCATTTTCAAAGAAAGCAATGTAGGGGATCTAATGTCTCCTTTCTGTTGTGAATGATGCCAGGCTCCAGGCAGTCAGAGCAGACATCAGGAGTTTGTTGTCAGGACAAGCATCAGAAATCCCCTAAAACCCATCAGCTGCATTCCCTGTAAGTGCAACCCACCACTAACATGACTTAAAATCCTGGTTTAACAAACCTTGGCTTCTCACTCTGGAGATTCCCAGCTCATTTCCCACCATGGCAGACAAAATAGTGGCTGCTATAGCCGATAAAATCAGTTTGACTGGATCTGTAAGTGTCACAGCATAGGTGTTTTCTCCATTTGGACAGGGGATTCTTGTCCATGTGAGGATTTTAGAAACATCTTCCTTTGCAAAGCTCAGGACGCATCTCCTGCTTGATTTAAGCGCTGGGATTTTCCAGTGCAGAGTTATTCAAGAGGTCTGTTAGGCAGCAAAGAAAGATTACTTAAAATCCTGGAGACTGGTGGCTTTGGTGGACTTTGGCCACACTTTAGTTCCTTAAGAGCTGGTTGGCCAAGGCAACCAAACAATATCTGCTACACCCAAGTGGTTTACTTGAATTCATCACTCCCTTCTCCCCAAGCCTGTTGACCACGTATCCCTGTAAACAGAGAGAAATGAACGTTACTGGGGGCTGAGGCAGGCATCAGCTCTGATCTGTCTTACACAAGCGTTGCACCTCCATGTTTCTACCAGTCCTCAGGCACCACCGCAGTGACGCTCCTCTCCCAACATGAGACCTCGCTCCATCACAACATGACTTCTTCAGGCTTCATTTGCCACTGCTCCTCCCCAAGGTGCTCCCCAGAGCTGAGGTCCTTCCCTGTGTGCCCTCATCCTCTCCCCTCTCAGCAGGATGCCGTGCAGGAGACATCTCCACCTTGCAGATGTATTTCATACAAGCCTCCAAACCCACACATCCACACCCACACATCCACACCTTAGAGCAGCTCCAAAATCAGAGGCACGTAACACCCAATTTCGTACACCACGCTGCTGATTCTCTTCAACACCCTCCAATTTTACGGGCAAAACCTGCCTCCTGCTGAATGGACTGATCACCGCTCGTTCAAACACATCGGTCAGAAACAGCTCTCTCCTCCGACTCACAGCACAGCTGGAACAAGGAGAGACCAGACTGCTTCTCCGTCTTATTTTCCCTTTCTCATAAGCTTGCCTTTTGGGTCCCTCCACCCCGTTTAATATCCTCAATCCCGTCCTCCCCACCAGCTTTTTTTTTCCCCCAGCAGCCTGTCAACATGCCTCTTGAACTTATTTATAGTCTTATTTATAGCGCGGCTTCAGCCACCTCACTTGTTAACCTATTCCACATGTTTATTCCCCTTTGTGTGAAACAGGGCTGTGCGAGCTCTCCTTTATCCCTGAGGCCTTTTATTTTCAGATGGTGGCCCCAGCTGCCCTGCCCCTCACATGAGACCTCTTTTTTTTTTCTCCAGAGAACAAAAGAGCAGCTCAGAAAGGGTCCAGGGTGAGGAGAGAGACGTGCCAGCTCCGTACCAGCCTGTACAAAAACGGATACCCAGCAGAAAGCCAGCACATCCAACACAAGCTGCACAGCAGGTTTTGCTCCTAAGAGCATCCCAATGGGATGCACGTGGACTAGGTTCTTCTGTATCCAGAAGCATACAGAGACTGGGAAGCAGCTCTCACTGAGGATTTATCCTCAGATTTTCCTTCCCTGAGTCCCCAACACTGCTTGCAAACTCTGTTCTTAACTTTTCCCATCCTCTGTTGGCTCATCCCTGGGGCAGATGTGATCCAACCTTCTAAACCACTTTGAAGCCACTGCTTTTTTCTAGTGTCCCACAGCTGACCAGTGCCCCCAGCACACTTTCTCCCACCCCGAATCTCAGGAACCAGCTTCCCAAAAGCAGCCAGGTTTGGGTGACATTTCCTACAGCTGCAACCGCAAGTATCTGAACCTCCAGGTCGATCCAAGGTGAAAGATGAGCAACCTCCAGGCACCACCATCCAAACAGCCAGCAGCAATTCATGCAACAAATTGGGCCGTTATTTTAAGGAAGAAGTTTTTTACGCTGAGGGTGGTGAAACACTGTCACAGGTTGCCCAGAGAGGTGGTAGGTGCCCCATCCCTGGAAACATTCAAGGTCAGGTTGGACAGGGCTCTGAGCAACATGATCTACTTGAAGATGTCCCTGCTTCCTGCAGGGGCACTGGACTAGATGGCCTTTAAAGGTCCCTTCCAACCCAAACTATTCTACAGTTCTGTGATTTACCCAGCTCCCCATTTCACTTGTCAACAGAGATGGTGCCAAACCTCTCACGTCTCTTCTGCATGGTTGGGGGGGTCGGTGGCTGTGTGGTAGGATTAATTTGCGCACAGGGGCCCATTAAAAGGCCACTGTGGAGGCACACTTGCCTTCTCACCTTGTCTGCAAGCCCAGCTGCAGCCAGGAAGAGCTCTGCTCCACAGAGCAGACCCTAATGTGCCATTAATGTGTGAAATAAGGGCTTTTCTGGGGTACCGTTGGTGATCGCAGGCAACAGTGCAAGCCCAAGGTGCAACACCAGAGGCACAACAGGTCCATGTTCAGCATCGTGGCAGCTTTAGAGCCAAGCAAGCCAATGCAGTGTTGAGTGTCCCATTGACTTCTGCTCTTCATGCTCAGTTCTCTCCTCTCCCTGGCTAGCAGCAATAACTTATCCTGGAAAACCCCAGCCAGAGCCTGCCAGCACCTGCTTTCCTTCTTAGCAGCTTTTTCCAGCCGTCTGCACGGGGCACTTTGGTTTTCCTCCTCCTGACTCACGAGGAATATGTCGGTGGGACTTTTCCTAGCACCTCCTGGGCGTTTGCATTCCTCGTGCCCTAAAGCCACCCTGTTGCAAGCCCCAGCATCTCGAAGGCAGCCTCTCCTCCCCCAACCGCTCCAGCAGCTGCTCTCTTTTTCTTTTATCATGCAGCTTTTTTTCCTGTTAATGCACAACTGTGAAACATCCTGCGCTTTTCCAGCCTCGTATCATCCCTTCCCCACCGGTTTCAGAGGCCCTCAGAGCGGGCTGTGAGCAATCCCCTGTTTCTCCTCTCTCATTTTCCAAAGAGAAAGGTTTTCGATAGCGAAGTCCATAATCATGGTGTTTCTTACACAAAGTGAACCAACAAAAAACTCCTGCCCCTCCCCCAAAAAATAAACAATAAAAGTCTTTTTTGCCAACCAGAGGCATCAACACAGGCACAGGTTCCATCTGCTTTTTTCTTCGCCCCTTTTTCAGGTCAGCTTTAGACAGCAAAAAACCTCAGGCTGACAGTGATATCTCTAAGGCAATTCAAGAGTCTCCCCTGGGAAGCAGCAGGAGTCTCATTATTTTATATTCTCCCAGACAGAATACTAAATTTGGGGAAAAGCCTGCCCCGGCCTTAGCAATAAGAAAGGAAACTTCCCAAATTGCTCTCCAGAGCCCTCGGATTCCTGTTTCATTACCTTGGCGTGAGCAGAGTCCCAGGCGTCTTTTTTAATCCCTGTTGATCAACAGGGGCAAGGCTCGGCATGTCTCTGGCCAAAAGGCTCATTCAATATTACGAGCAAGCCTTAATATGAGCACAGGGAAGGGAAAATACGCACTCTGCAAATTCACTTCACCTTTTCTGTTGTAAAACATGCTGGATCTTAATAATTTCTATTTACCGGGTACCTCAGATTAGCTTTAAAGCATTTAACAGTAATTTATTTTCTCTTTTTTTTTTTTTTCTCCCCATTGTGAAACAACAAAAAAACCCACAACCCTGCAGGCTTTAAGTCAGAAAGTAGACAAGATTGCAAGGTCTCATTTTTCTGGAAAACCGCTGTGCCGGCAAGCCTAGAAAGAGATCGTTCAGATACGAAGAGGTGGGGGGGGAAGAAAAAAAAAATCAGATCCAAATATATCTGCAGATAAATATTTTACGCTCTTTCCGAATAGCTGTGCGGGATCAGCCGAGCACCCGAGAGCCCTGCGCTGTGCAAGGCTGCCACCTCCCGGGGTGGGCAGCCCCGATGCCAGGGCATCCACCAGAGATCAGCTTGGGTTTAATATTTTAACCCCAGAAATAATCATCTCGCGGGGAAGGTGAATTGATGGCTCCATCTCCAGCTTTTACGGAGACTGGAGAGGTTTTCTAAGAAGTGGGTTTGGAGTTTAAACGTGCAGGTGGGGAGCAGAGAGGGTGGACGTGACCATTAGCACTTGGAGAAGCAACGTGGGGAACCGGGGTACGCTGCATTTCATCAGGAAAGCTATGTGTTTCCCCACGTATTGCAGCTGCTGCCCTTTTATTGCGACGGCATTTCCTGCCGTTATGGTTCCACCAGCCCATTTTCAGTGACGTCTGCTTTGTCCCTTCCACCAGAGTCTCCTGAGGGCACTGCAGAGGTGGATATTGAGCGTATGGCAGATTGTACTGGGTGAGCAATGGTCTATGGGAGGGAAGAGATGACAGGCGATGCCCCATTACCTGCCATGACTACGCAGCTTGCGGTGTCCTCTGGGTGCCTTGGCTCCATCTACGTGGGTCAGAACATCTCTGTGCGGTAGAAGGAGGTTGGCTGCAGCCATTGCTCATGGGGATGGGACCATTCTGGGTCCTCTTGCCATGGTCTTGTGCAATGGGCAAGCTTTGCGTGTGGGGATGGTGGCGTTACCCTTGGCAGGGGGCAGCCTGGATGCTCATCTGTTTTAGGAGCATAGAGGCATTGGTTCAGCACCGGAGCACAGGGACAAATATTAAAGGGTGAAGATCTTCCCTTCACCTTGGAAGTGGAGAATACCCAAGTTCAAGACCAGAAGAATAATATTTGGTCAACTAGGCCCCTCTCCAGTATGTCACGGGCTCATTGCCTTCCCACACGTTGCCTATATTAAATTGGATTACTTTAATTAGAGCAAAGCATTTAGCCCTACGGTGTGCTACAGATGGAGGACAGGCTAGATGAAGGTGCTGAAAGCCTGTGTTAGAAGGTCAAAAGCCACCAGATCCCTTGCTGCAAAGGACAGAAAAGCTCATAGGCCCCAAATGTCCTAATAAAGTGGGGAAAAGTCTGACTTGCTCACTTGAAGACTGTTGGCTGCTGCCAAACTCTCTTGCACAGGCACAACCTGAATGGGATGCTGCAAGGGGTCAACTTGGAAGTGGTAGTATGAAATGCCCCCCACACCCTGCAAATAAGCTTCTGCCTCCTTCCAAGGAGTTTTACTTACCGGGAGCAGACCCCTGTAATCACTCTGAGACTGTTAGCAGCTCTCTGGGTTTCAGAGAGAAGAATTAAAAACAAATCAGAGGTAATGAGCTCTTAAATTGCTTCTGAATCCACTGTGTGGCTGAGAGTTTTGGTGGATTTGGATAATCAAATCAAGCAGGGCCCAGGGCATGCAGGAGGGTGATACGGACTTTAAGAATATTTTCAAGCTTCCCATTGAATATTAGGTGTGATGCAACTGCCCTTTCTCATTGAAAACAGTAGTAAGAAACTCACTCAAAGCCAAAGCCAAGAACCAGACTCAGCCTGAAGAAATGCTGTTTCCCTCCATATGAACTGTGCCAGCACAGCGTTAATTGACTTCTGTTATTAGTTACTACTTCTATTCTTCTAGAATAGTTATATATAGTTATTCTTCTACTATTAGTCACTCCAGACCTAAGCGGTTGCAGAGGATCTCCAGAAAAAGAGACAAGGCCATGGGAACTAAGGGGTTCTTCAGTTCTCTCTGTCCCTTTCTGCAGAGTAGTCCTACTTTGGTTGTCAAGGCTTATGAGAATGAGTTGTAGGACTTGGGACAGATTTTTGGAGCAGGGAAATGTGCTACACACTCCCATACAATGGATGGGGTGCCCAGGGATGGGGCTGTGTTTGGCCGTTCAGATACACATCAGTGTGGACACACTGCACCAAAACCACTGAAGTTCAGTTCTGAATGTCAAAGGACGAGGTGGTGGGGCATGTCTTGCTTGTTAGCAGATGGCTAAAGCTTATCTGTATAAATTCATTTACTAATCAAAATCAACGGTTTATGTGTTTTGGAAGGTGAAAACAGCAGAAAACAGTATTTAGAAGTGGGACAGGATGAACCCTAAGCCACTTAGCACAAACTTGTTTGCAATGCACTACTAATCCCCTCCTATCCTGTGTTCATTAACCTCGTGTACACTGTACCTGTGCAACTGATAACACAGTGGTGTTTGGGAAGCAGATTTCAGACAGCCCCTGTTCCCCGCTGAGGTAGCCCATCCAACAATGTTTTAAAGCAGTTTTTCTATCTCATTTGAAGTTTTTTTGCCCTAAACTTTTAGGGAAATAAAGCAAGCCACCCCCTTGGGAAACACAGTCTTTGCCAACATCTCCAGCGGCCACCTCTGTGCAGCAGCTGGAACGTCCTGCTCGCGGCCGAGTCTTGTCCTCATGCATGGTGGTCACCCTCATCAGCTTTCCTGGGTCAACCCTGACAGCAGCTCCGGATGGACACTTCCACAAGTGGATTTACCCTCCTGAGAAACGTCTCATGAACAGAGGAGCCATGAGAAGGCTGGGAGCAGGGAGGGATGCTCATGTGTTCAGGCTTCCTAGAGAGATGCCCCAAGCCTGGCAGTGTTTAAGAGGCATTTGGGCAATGCCCTTAATAACATGCTTTGACTTTAACAAATCAGCCCTGAAGTGGTCAGACAGTGGGACTAGATGATCATTGCAGGTCTCTTCCAACTGCAATTTCTTTTCTCTTCTCTCTTCCTTTCCTTTCCTTTCCTTTCCTTTCCTTTCCTTTCCTTTCCTTTCCTTTCCTTTCCTTTCCTTTCCTTTCCTTTCCT
>VWZL01003264.1:403-97386 GCA_013396915.1 Stercorarius parasiticus
GTTCCTGGGATAATTTTTTTATATATATATATATATATTCTTGAGTATATATTCTGTAAGGACTGAAGTCCTCTTTCCCAAGGTACGAGTAACACCTGGTGGGATCATAAAGAGCCGGGCCTGTTGTGACAGCCTGTTTGTTAGTGCTGGTAAAGCCAGGCGTGAGAAGAGAGAATCCATCTCCTTTTTGTGGTTCTGTTCTTGGTTTGTTTTTTTTTCAAAAGGCCAGTTTTCTGTAAAGACAGGAAAATACGACAGCTCCAAACAACCTCTCAGTATTTGCCTGTTTCCTAAAAGTCTGATGAAGGCAGGCTAAAATCCAACTTTCTGTGACAGTGCAGCTGTCTATCTATGTTTATCTATGAGTTTATTTATGTGTACCTGTCAAATTCTATACGGGCAGAAGACGCAATTTCTACCCCACCTAAAGGTCGCGTCCCACACCGAGTATGGGAACTGGAGTCCAAGGAATTTTTCTGCTTGGGTTTCTCATTGCTGGTTTCTTGTATCTCAGCGGTATCGTGGCACCGATGTGTGGTACGGTCACCAAAAGTATGGTTGGAGGTGGGCTGCCTCTCTGAATGAACAATGCTGCTGTTCCCTGGGTCTGCCAGCATTTTGAAAGAATAAATCCGTCGGTAACCGTCTTTCTGTAGCGAGTCAAAGGCTTCCTGAAGAATGCCCTGACATGGAAAAGCAAACGCGGCATGGCTATGCAAAGAGGGGACGGCCTTGGTATTAAAATGAGCTTTTGCCTATGTCCGGGCAGGGCGGTTTGCTTATTTTTCCATGAATCGCAGGGCTTTGGGCCAGCGGGTCTGGTTGCAGGTAAGCGTGTGAGAGCGCTCCCTGAAAAATCCCGCGTTAGTGGAGGTGTCTGGAAAGCGGCAGCACCCTGCGAATTCAGGGTTGGTGGTTATTAGCGACGTGGATCGGGGCTGCGAGGGCTGACTTTTCACACATTAAACCAGGAGCTTTCCCATGTGCATATTTCGTGGAATGTATTTATAGATGGGGGAGAGTTAAAAATGGGATAAAGTGTTTTGCGATTATAGAAATGAACAACAAAAAAATACTCAAACTAAAAAATAACAAAAAAAAAAAGAAAGGGGAAATAGGGAATGTTTTTAACGCCATAACTCTTCTTTTACCTCAAAATTTTGTTTCGCCTGCAAATGCTGTAATTTAAGGGAAAAAGATGTTGAAAACTCAGAGACCCAAACTCCTCCTCATCAGACTGTTGTGTGAAGTGATTACAGCTGGGTATCGGATCTAACCGAAATTCAGGCTGGGATGGATGGATGGATGGATGGATGGATGGATGGATGGATGATGGAGATTGCTTTGCTCAAGAGATAGCTGAGGGATCCTCTTTGAATATAGTCTGTGGGCAAATTTAGCCACCATGAGCCTGTTTCATTGGTAGGGTTGGGTCAGGATGAAATCCAGTGTATTTCTGTCTCTGTCTGCTGGAGGCCTGATCCAATGTGGCAACAACTTCATGGAATAATTCCCAGTGAAGTTTCCACTCTGTCGGGATACAACTGTCCATCTCCAGAAGATGCTGTGACCCCAACCGTACCCAAAGTTAATGGCTCAGCATTTCACACCAGCCTCCCTCTCTCACCCATCCTGGCCCACGAGGGACGTGCAGAGAAGCAAAGGACACAGCAAAAAACTCTCTGTACCAATGTCTGTGCTTCTCCCTGCCAAAATCCTGGTGGCACTCTTACAAAACCCTATCTGGTGCCAACACAGGGCAGACATGGAATAAAGAGCCTTGTTAGAAAGGGGTTTGGACATGTGCAAATGTGAGCAGCCAGATGCAAATAACAGGCAGGCTGTGTGCGGGCAGTTGTACTTTGCATTAAAACCTCCACCGTGGGCTGTAACTCCATAAAACACCCTGGGGTGCCCAGTGGGAGGCGGTGCCCACGCAACATTCCCCCAGGCCACAAGGACTGGGGGGCCGTGGGTTTTGCCTGAAGGAGTCCCCGTGGCTTGTGTTTCCCTCCCAGCACCGGTGCAAGCAGGGCAAAAGCTCTGGATGTGCGGGAAGGGCAAGCTGGAGGGTCGGTCTGACGGGTATATTAGCCTTTATTTGCTGGAAGCACTTACGTTGAGTTTCTTCTCTGTCCAGTCCACTAGTTTCCCCGACTCTGTCAGCAACTGGTCTCTTTGAGGCCTTATACTGCTCCATCAAACTTAGTTGAAATTGCCCAAAGAATTCAAAATATGTAGGGGAGGGCAGACGCAGCGGCACACCGTCTCGCGCACAGTACGCATGCAGGCGCGCCTGCGCTGCCGTCGTGTTAATCTTGTTTCCTTAGGAAACGAGCCTAAAAATAACCTGAATTTGATAATGCATTCGGAAGGCTACAAAAGCAAGGCTGCCCCCGGGGGAATTAGTTGGAGGCTCCCCATAGAAAATGTTCTGCCCAGTGCCCCCGGCGAGGTGGCATCCCTGCCCGGAGCAGGAGCTGGGAGGCTGGAGGGATGGGGACTTTATTTTGGGGTCAGCAGAGTTATCCTGGAGGTTGTGCACCATTGCGCTGAGAGAGTCGGGGTGGGAGCCCAGGACAGGCATGGTGAGAGGAGGACGAAGGGGAGGATGAGGTCTTGGGAAGCTGTGGAGAAAACGTCCTTTGCTCCAGCTGCTCCATGCAGGGCTCCAGACATGAAGCAAATGCGTCAAGGCGTGTGTTTACCCCATGTCTGTGCCTCTCTGTCCTGGAACACCGAGTTCAGTTGATCTCCTCCGGCCTCCCTTTGGACTGGAGAGATGAGTATTAGATGGCACTTTCCTCTGTGGCACTACCTCCTGGAAAACCAAGTTCAGTTGATCTCCTCCAGCCTCCCTTTGGGCTGGAGCGATGGATATTAGATGGCACTTTCCTCTCCTGTTGGTGTTCAGATGGGTTAGACTCATTTTTCCTGCAAATTCCTGGCCACCATCACCTGAGCAACAGCTCAGCCCTCTGCCATTCTCACGCCGACCCCTGAGCTCACCTCGTGCCATGAAACACCGCTGCCTTCAGAAGACCTTCCCGTCCCAGAGAAAATGCACGGTGCTGCTCCAGCGCTTCGTCCTCCACGTTATCAAGACTCAAGTTGGTGCAAACATTTTCATGAGCTGAAATGGAAGGCATCCAAGCCACTGCTGACATGTCTTGAGGCAACTTGAAGCGTGATCTCCAGGGCAGGGGAAGATGAGGGGGTCTGGAAACTCAGCAGAAGCTGCCAAGAGGTTTTATAAACCATCCTTTACAAGTTCTTCCAAAAAAGCAGACAACAAGAACTGGGGTCCCTCTCTGACTTCTGAAGACTTTTATCAACCGCAACAGTGGAACATGATTCATCCACGTCCCAAGAGAAGGAAGGAATGGGCTTAATGTGTGTTTGTTTGTGTCCGCTCTGTTATTACACAGAATGTGGTCTGGCGATTGCAAGGAAGGCGCTGGCATGGCTTTCTGGCTGCTATTTCCAGCTCTTCGTCTTTTCTGAGCTTGGAGACAATTCACTTCACCTCGTGGTGCCTCGACCTCCTCATCCTCAGGCTGGGGGGGTCCTGCCCACTCCCCAGTCACCACGAGCACTGCGAAAAGCCCCACTGTGCTGCTCCAAAACTCTCTGAAAGGTCTTTAAATATGTATTTTTAATGGCTGAAGGGACCGTAAACTGAAAATAAGAGGAAAATTTTTCCATCGCCTGATTTTTTTCTTAGCTAAAAAAGAAAAAAGAAATAATAAATCAGTTATGCGCCCTGCTCTGGTGATGATCTTGTGATACATCACGTTGCAAGGATGTTGTCACAGAGAACCGATGCTGCTACATCTGCTTGATCAGTTTCTTATCTGGAGATAACAAGGAGAAATGCGTGTCGAGGGAGGAATATTTATTAGAGGAAATATCCCGTATTTCTTGTACGTCAAAAGGGTCCAGCACACAGAGGTTCGAATTCCACTGTGCCACTGTTATGATTCATGAATGAGGGCTAAACGCAGGAATCTTTCATCCTTAAGCAAAGTGAAGCTCATCCTAAAAAGGCAGCAGAAGCCCTGAGTGCAAGACTCTTAGGGGGCACTGCATTATTTTTAATATGTTCGGGTCCTCATGGCTGTATCACCCTCAGACAGTGGGAAAATCACCCTTTTCAGCATCTCTGTTCCGCCCCCGTACTGTCAGCTCAGTCTCCCTCTTCCCCATCTGCATTTCTCCTCTCGTCTTCCTCTGTGCAGTGTTTCTTCCAGCTCTCCTCTTGCCATTCCCTCTCTACGTGCTAATGAAAATCCCACCGGGGGGGTTTTCGAGCATCAATGAGAATAGTGGAGGGTCAAAGGGGTTCTCACCCCTGTGCCACCGATCCCAGGCAGGCTCCTTCATGCCCGTAAATCAGCAGCCCTGGCATCGCTGGGACATATCTCCGGCTCTCTTCCTTCTCCAGGAGCCCTACAGGTCTGCCGGCAGGCACAGACCGCACGCACACCTGAAGTTAAATAGAAGTGACGACCCTTTCGTGGCTCTGCTCTCCCTGCTGAGGACTTGCCGTGGCCGAATGAGCAGCCTGGAAACTTCATCCGCCGCCAGCTTCTATAAAAAGTGGTTAATCTGCTTCTGCTGGGTGAGGAGCTCAGGTGCCTTTGCGGCGCTGGGAACGGAGCGGGCCAGTGGCCTCTTTACCACTGACCCCGGCTGTCGTGGTCCCGTTTGAGACCTCAAGCTGGCATTTCAATAATTTACTTATGCATCTTATCTTTCCCATTTTTAGCAGCATCTGCCAACTTGTGCTACCGTTGTTGTGTCCTTTCTGTGACAGATAGGTTTGGACACAGGAGGAAAAAGGCTATGCCTAACGGTGCGCTTTAATTGGCCTTTCATTATGAAAGCTTAGATGTCTCTGCAGCAAAGCGCCGTTAGAAATCAGTAGCAGGATGAGGACTAGGCTGCAAGCTTCTCCCAAAACTTGGGATTTGATGAGGATCAAAGTTTTGTTTCAGCGTCATCACTACAGGAGGATTTTCTAGGATCCTCTCGGGCAGTGATGAAACCGGCATCATCACCACTGACTTCAGGGATGATGGAAATACCGTATCGGAGCTCCGTTTCCACCCTGTGCAGTATTTGCTAAGAGTAACAAGAACATGCGTAGCCACTGATCTCATTTCACCATCTGGAGTCAGGAACTGGATGGCCACTTTGAAATACTCATCCCTAAAGCAGAGATGTCCCACGCAGCCTTTTCTTCATGACCTCTTTCAAGCTGGCGAACTAAAATTGTGACGCAGGACGCGCAAACGCCACTGCACTTCAGTCAAGCACCATCAGAGCAAAGCCCAGCAGGGAAGGATTGCCGGAGCAGGTTTGGAAATGTTTCACCGTGTCTGTGGTTCTCAGAGGGAAGGGGCCTTAGGAATGGCCTGGCCGTAGCAGAAGCGTCTTCTGAAAGGCAGCAGAGCACCTCTGACCAGGTGGGACGTGGGTACACTAAGCACTCCCAATGTTTCTCTGCCTTGCACGCACTGTGGTCACTCCAGAGGACTTTTCACCTCTGAGAGAATTCTCCAGACCAAATTCTGCCCATGGTACCGGCCGCTAACCCAGCCAGTTCGACCTTCTGCTGAAGCAGCTACCGTGGCTTTGGCCTTATCACAATGTCCCTCTCCTCTGGGTACCTGGGTACTCTCTGCAAAAGCAAACATCCTGCCCGCTGTGTTTCTAGGATGCGGATCATTCAGACAGTGAACTGGAAACAACCCGGGCTATAAAACTCTCCATGTACACACAGAGTTTCATACACAGAGGATATATTTAGGTGCTCTCCAGTAAGACCCAAGCTTGCATCATACAACAGAGAGAGGTGATAAGAAGAAGAGGACCTTAAGTCTAACCCGAGGTAGACGGCAGGCGGATTGCAGGAGGAACCCATGTCAGCCCGGTTGCAGACGGTCTGTTCCTTTGGCTCTGCCAATGCGGTGGCCCGGGGTGAAGATGCCATCTGGCTCGGCAGAGCAGCCAGCCTGAGGAACGGTGCTGGTGCAAGCGGAGAGGGGTGGGAGGATCTGCTTCAGCACATGCCTGTTTTAAAGCCAGCCTTTCTGCCAACCTGACTGGCAGACTTTGCATCCCAGCTTGGGCTTGGGGCTGAACCAAGGTGGGGAAGCATGGGGTGAAACAAGGCACCTGAGCCCATCTGCCCACTGAAACCTTGGCTCTGGAAGCACTCCAGTGTTGCCCTTGAAAGGAGTGAGCTGTTGTGAATCCCCCTGGACCGTCGGAGAAGCCTGCCAGCCCTGCGCGCTGAGCAAGTCACAGCAATAAATCCAGGGTACCCCAAAGGAAGCTCTTGTCTCTGCCCTCCCCATACTCTCCCACAACTGGGAGGGCTTTTCACCTCCAAGACTTCCACGGCTCCCGGCTTAGACAAGTTTCTAGTACTGTATTAACAATGAGAAAAAAGTCCTTTATGCTCAACATGGTATGAGGACACCCTGCAAACCAGAAAAGGACAAGAGGAACATTTTCAGCATACCAGAAAGCTTGCTTTCATAGAATCATAGAATCATAGAATCTTCTTGGTTGGAAAGGACCTTTGAGATCATCGAGTCCAACCATACACACACAAAAAAACCCAAACAAACAAAAAAACCACCCCTACAATCTCTGTCACTAGAGCATGCCCTGAAGTGCCAAACCTACACGTTTCTTAAACCCCTCGAGGGATGGTGACTCAACCCCCTCCCTGGGCAGGCTGTTCCAGGGCCTGACCACTCTTTCAGGAAAGTAATTCTTCCTAATATCTAATGTAAACCTCCCCTGCCGCAACTTCAGACCATTTCCTCTGGTCCTGTCATTATTCGCCTGGGAGAAGAGGCCAACACCCCCCTCTCTGCAACCTCCTGTCAGGTAGTTTTGACCTGGGGTGCAAAAGAAATGGCTCAGACACTCCTGACTCAGGAGAAGGGATGACCAAACTGTTTCTGAGGTACGCATGGGAGTGCCTGAAAAACTTTATCTACGTGCTACAGCCCCTTGGAAACTGGGCTGTAGCATCAAACTCCATAGCGTTGGTCTGTCGCTGCTAGAAACGCCGTCTCTCACATGCCAACAGCAATGCAGTGTTGTAAAGCTGCCAGGAATGTAGGTTAGATGAGTCCTCCAAGGTCATCCAGTCCCAACCTGTGCTACCACACCAGCCTCATCCTACAAACCATCTCCTGAATCTATCAAAGTCCACCTAGAAAGTGGCCAGGATTTTTACCGCCGCGACTCTTACTAAAAGAGCTCAAGCTGAGAGCTTTCCCATCTCCAGCCTAAATGGCTGCACAGCTTGTTCTTTCCACTTCTTCTCATGCCACCATTGTCCTTTAGCTCAGACAGGTCTTGTCCCTTCTGCCCCTTCACAGCAGCCTGAAACACAGAGAGGGGGAGAGATTCACCTGATTTACTGCTGTCATGGCAGGTCAAAGACAAGGCAGGACTGAGACCCAAAGCAACCTGCCAGCCTGGGCTGGCACAAGCAGGAGCTCCAGGTGTGTTAGAAACATCAGGGGGCTCAATTCCAGCCCTCTTGGCAATGCAGAGGGGATTTACGGCCTCCGTTCTGCAGACGGAGAGACCGAGGCACCAGAGCATCAATGTGACTTTGACAACTGTGGGAGCCCAGGACCAGTTTTGGAAAGCACGGCCTTATTCAAGCATTATGCCGAGGAAACTTGTTGGCCTGTTTCTCTGGCGGCGTGCCCTGCGTGCCTCATGACTTTGAGTACACTGGTAGTGCCAAGGCTCAGCGGAGAGAGACAGACTCGGAAGAGAGATTTCCTCCTGCTTAAAAGGGTGTTTGTGGCACAGCCCTGACTTCTCCAGCTCAGCTCCTCAGATCCGACTCCAGTTCGGGAAAGCGCTTCCCGTGAGGCTGGTTTTGAAGACCAGAGCCCTGCTGGGGACTCGGAGGATGGCACGCAGGACTCCCAGGGACTCTCCAAGGGACTGCAGCATGGGGACAGGGCTGTGGAAACTGCCAGGAGAAGGGGGAAGCTTTTCTGAATAGTCAATTTGACCTTTAAAAGTTGCCCGGAGAGAGGAAGGATCTGAAGATGACGGTGATCACCGTGCAGTGCTGTACTTGAGTAGTTCAAAGCGCAGTGCCAGGAGGATCCCGTGCATGCAGACCCTGCCCTGAGTGACAAAATGGCATTTTCCAAGCGCTCGCCATTTCCAAGCGTGTTTATCTACTGCCGATTGAGTGTGAGGGACGGGAACTGATTGGAGTCTCTCAAGGAGCTGCTTTTAAGTAGAAAATCTGTCTCTGGCTGATTCCCCTCCACCTTCTTCCAACTTCAGCCTGGTCTTCAGCTGTCTGATCCGAACCTGCCGCGCTCCCCTTGTGGGAGGGATGTCCGCTGTGGTTCCCAGCTGACAGTAAAATTCAATTCTTATATTCCCAGTTTAGCCTATGTGGCAAATCTCTCTCTCCCCCCCGACTCCTAGATGTCATTTAATCTAATCAATCTGATTATCTGTACGTTCTGTCAGAAAAAGAAATCTTAATAGCTAGCTAAATGTGCTGAATTAATAGTTATTTTTTAGTATTCATTATATTTATTGCCATCTCTCTGTGCTGGAATGGTGAAAACATAGGGAAAAAGAGTGATAACCCTCTTCCCAGTTTATTACTCATGTTGGATCAAACCTTTATCTCATCTCTGCATGTATCATACACAGCTCCAGCCGCTATGAAATCCAGGTGGGGACACACACACACAAAAAAGACCACAAACAGCTTGCGAGACGCTTTTAGACGGATGTTCTGTGCTCACCGGAGCCAGCTGGGACCACGACTGCCCAACCTGTTTGCACCGTGCAGGGTCTTCAGCAGAAGCATTGCAAGGAAGAACTTTTACAAACATGGGTTGTTGTAGTTTTTGATTTTGACTTTGAAGGGGCAATAGTTTTAAACTGGAAGAGGGGAGATTTAGATGGAGAATTGTGAAGAAATCCTTTGGTGTGAGGGGGGTGAGCCCCTGGCCCAGGTTGCCCCGAGAAGCTGTGGCTGCCCCATCCCTGGAGGGGTTCAAGGCCAGGTTGGCCGGGGCTTGGAGCAACCTGGGCTGGTGGGAGGTGTCCCTGCCCAGGGCAGGGGGTGGAACTGGGTGGCCTTTAAGGTCCCTTCCAACCCAAACCATTCTGTGATTCTGTGATTCTATATCTGAGGTCACTTGCTGTGCACTAAACACTGAATTGCAGGACAAAGTGGGAATCTGGTTGGGTTTTTTTCTTTATTTTCTTCTTTATCCCCCCTTTTTAAATTATTCTCCCAATACCATACAGCCAAAGACAGAAGAAAAACCCCACATGTCCCAGCCCTTCCACTCCTGTGCTTCAACCCCTGGACAATGCTTCCTCCTATAGGCTGTTGTGTTCATTTTCAGCGCTGAAGATATGGCGCTGCTTGCAGCACAGCATAGCGCAGCCTGCCGCAGTCGGAGCCTGTTTGTATAGTGCCCTAAAGGTCAAGGAAAAGGATAAACTTAATGCAACTTTGACAACACCGTCCATCATAGCACAGTTACACCAGGGTTGTGGTTATAAGGAAATAAATAACGATGGACAGAGCTTGGCTAAATACTCCCAAAGGTGGCCACAGAAGTGGTTGAGCCCTGCCCTGCTCTTTCCAGAATTTAGAACCAGCCAAGAGGGTCACTGTATTGCCTGGCATCAGCTTCTCATTTGGCAGCGTTTTGCCTTTAGGCGGCTCGCGGTTTTGGGAGCTGGGGGTGGGCAGGGGATGGGGTCTGGGGATGATGGTGACGTTTCATTCATCAGCGGTTTTGGGAGTGTTTATCATCTCTGGAGTGACTATCTACTGAAACATTGCAAGGAGTGAGATGGGGGTTATTGCCTTTTCTAATCTAGTGGCAGCTCTTTCTAATTGAGATGGGTGTCCAAGACAGCAGGACTCACCCACAGGACAATCCTGCATCCCCACTGATGGCAGATCATAGAATCACAGACTGGTTTGGGTTGGAAGGGACCTTAAAGGCCACCCAGTGCCACCCCCTGCCCTGGGCAGGGACACCTCCCACCAGCCCAGGTGGCTCCAAGCCCCGTCCAACCTGGCCTTGAACGCCTCCAGGGATGGGGCAGCCACAGCTTCTCGGGGCAACCTGGGCCAGGTGCTCACCACCAGATGTTTCATCCACCATCCCATGCACGCAGGCTCTGCCATCAGAGCGAGACGTGCTGTTCCCTGTGAATCCTCCAGATGTGCAGTTCACCACTGGCAAAGCTCTGAAGAGAGCCAGGACGGGGCCAAAGCGTCAGCTTCCCTCCCTTGCGGAGCTGAACCATGGAGGAGCTGTGATTGCTCTCCTGCCTTCCCACCCCGAGCACAAGCAGAGACCAAAGGGGGATATGGGGTCACAGCTCTGTCCCAAAGGTGGTTTCCACCCTGAAACCTCATAGCATGCTTCAGTGGATGAATCTAGGTGCCTTGTTTTCCATAGCAGGGATCCTCTCTGCAGGCCTGGGTACGGGAGATGGTAAAGAACATAGGCTCCCACCTCACCCAAGCCCGGTCTCTGTTTTAATTCACCCTTTTCCCATCCAAACATCAGCTTACCCCCCTTCATTTAAGAGTTCTTACACAAGTGGATTTAACTAGAACTGAAAAAAACCCAAAGTGATCCACTGAAAACATGAAAGCATTTCTTCCCCGGCATCTCCTGACTACTTGCCATTGTGTTTCCATAGCGAGCGCAGTGACAGCAATGGTCATGCTACTGCTGGAATAGGTGACTCAGACTTTGCCCTCACATTACCTGCTTGAAATGCTCAGCTGTCAGCCCTGCCATGTGTTTAGCTTAAATTATTGCCAGAAATGGTGCCATGGCAATGCTAGGCAACCTGCACACCGGCAGCGCTGGAAAAATGCGCGACAAATAATGACAGTGTTTATCATTTTCCACCAGGAAAATGCCAAAGCGTTTTCCAGACACAGGTCAGTGACCTCTTTTGCCCTTGCAAACAAGAAAGCGGGGTCACCGTTTGCAGACCAAGCAACTTCTTGAAGGTCGCCCAGGCAGCCTGCAGGACAGGGGAGAGAGGACACAGGAGATGGACACCAAAGCTACCAGCATCTCTCCTGCATCTGCAACGTGCCCGCTCCACAGTCCTGGCCGAAAAGAATATTTTGTCTTTTTCTTATTACTTCCCTCCTCCTGAGCATCAAAAGTATCACTGAAGCAGAAGCAAGTTGACGGTCTCGATATTTAAGGGAGTTTGAGGAGAAACATGCTTGATCGCATCCCCCTCCAGAGGAATGCGTCAGGCGCCGGGCCAAAAGCACAACAGATGTTAAGGCCACAAAGCTGTGGCTAAGGAAGCATGAAAAGATGTTGAATAGACATAAAATCGGAGGCGGGAATTTAAAGAAGCTCGCTGTGATTGCCCTGCAACACCTCTGGCTGTATGATATGGCTTTGCCCTCCATTTTGCTAGTGGTCTGACTCCTGCCGTACCCTCGCTCTGTCCCCGTTCGGTGGACTCTTGTCGCCTCTCCCCCATCTCAAAGCGGTGCTCACCTCCCTCATAACCATTAATCCCTGCTACAGGGTGTCTACGAGCGAAACGGACCATGAGGATCCCTGTTCTCCTCCTACAAATGGGGACCCAGGCCACAGACAGGTGAGTGATTTCCCCACGGTCACACACGGGGTGACAATGACGAGGAAGAAAACGTCTTGCAAAGGACGTAACTGAGGATTCAGAAATGTTGCAGCTCGGCACCGAGCAGAAGCCACGACGTTTTGGAGTTCTTCCATGCACAAAACGTGAGACCTCCTCAGCCTGCATGTTTCAGTCCTTGATGTGACCGGGCCTGGCTTGGACCTGTGCCTGGCTCTTCTGCAGGTACCTGACTCTGTCACATCCAAACTGCCAAGGGACCAGCTGTGTAAGGGTGGGAGGTGCTGGTTTTGAGCAGTTCTTCCACTTTAAGCCCAAGACAGCTTCACCAGGGAGATGTCCCTCAAAACTCCAACCAAAAAGTTTTGGTGTCTGTGACTCAGTATTTCCATTTTCTTGGAAAACTCCCAACCACCTCAGAGAATGGGCCGGGGCCATCACCTGAGCCAGAGGACTCTCCTCCTCCCCTTATCCTTTACCCTTCATTACCTCGTCTCTCATAAAGCTCATCCCTTGCTGCCAATAAAGGCTTGGCATCGCATCCGACCCACAGCAATGCCGATGGCAGCGACTGGATTTAGACAGCAAGGACAGAGGGGCCATCCCGCTGCAGAGTGAGACGGTTTATTGCCCTCTGGCATTGCACGAACCTACTGTCAGCAAACAGCAAACCAGCTTCTGTCAAAGTCTAATGCCGGCTTAATGAGCAGAAGAAAAACTCCATGGGTGAGATGTTGAATATTTCATGCAAATGGTAAGCAACGAAACTCATTTTCCCATTAAGTAGTTTTAAGGTAGATGTTATCTTTTGAGTGCACCTGCTGCGCAAAAGGAGCGATTGCTTGTCTTGGGTTCTGGCTGGAGTATGTGGATCAGCTGCCGCACGTCCACGCTCTCCCCTTGTCGTGTGAAGAAGAGAAACAGCCGCCTCTAAAATGCAGCAGGAATATGAAGGGGGTTTGCAAAAAGGAGCCAGCAGTGAAGGACATGTGTTAAGACATGTACGTCCCACAGGTCCAGAGCAGTCCCTGGGATCCACGACACTGCCGTTGTCATTAAGGTGGCATCAGGTTGGAGCAGGCAGCCCTCAGCGCGGGGCAGGAACGTCTGCATGGAGTTGGGAAGTTGGGCAGTCAGTGAGGCTGGTGTCCTCCATCACGCAGAGATGGTCCTGAAGGCACCACCGAGCTGAAGGCATTGCAGAATGCTTCACCTGCATGGATTAGAAGTGGGGTTTTAATTGCAGGAAAGCACTCAGATACTGCTGTCGTCCCTTCAAGCACAGCTGTGTTATGGAGTGGAGGTTGGCAGTGTGGCCTCCTGGCACAGCCTTGGCCCAACCTGCTGTCTCCAAAAGCCCTGGAGAAAGCCGGGTGTGTGGTCCCCACCACATCTGGCACTCCAGAGCAAGGGCAAGGATAAAAACTCCATCTCTAGAGGAAACCTGGCAGGTGGCAGGTTCAAGCCACACAAAACAAGTTAAGTATTGAGAGTGTGTCTTCAAACTGCAGGACCCTTGCTAGAAGGTAGGGTGGAGGCTAAAAATGCATTTGTTTTCAGAGAGTGACATGAGGTGTTCATGGGAGAAGGATCCATCACAGCTAAGACAGGAGAAGAGGCTGTCACCTGCTATGGAAATCCTTAAACTGGAGGCCACCAGGGATTTTCTTTGGGTGGGTAGAGAAATCACTACATACTTGCCCTGTTCTTTTGCCTTTTTTTTGGGCACGTAGCCCTGACCCGTGTTGGAGACAGGCTACCAGGCTGGGGATTTTGAGACTCCTTCAGAGCTGAGATCTCTGCCTGTTGAGGCAAAGAGTGTCCCCTGGGATGGGATGGTGGGACTGGCACCCCTGAGCCCTTCTGGCTCCGGTTCAAACTCTTGTGGGGCAACGTATCTACCGCTGTTGTGGCAGTAGCCTGGTACGTGTGTCCTCCCTGCTCGTCCATCTGCTTCAGGGCTGAATAAAACACTCGGGGGCGGTGCAGGCTCCGAGCACCCAGGCAAGGGGCACCAGCTTCCAGAAGAGGTGGGGCAAGGAGCAGTCGAGGAGCAGTCACACCTCCACACTGCTGGCACTGGCTCCCAGCAGCGTATCTGGCTCCATTCATGTTACATTAGCGACAGGCTAAGAACTGGCTGGTTTTCCCCGCAGAAGACAGCCGCCGCTGTGTGGGTAAGATGACGCCTGCTCGAGGCCCACTGACGGAAGGATCCCTGAGGCAGAAGATGCCTGGAGGAATAGAAAGTTCAGCTTTAAATCCAGCTTGTTTGGAATGGGGTTTTAAAAGGGCATTCCTGTCAAAGGACTAGTATATATGTTTCACTCTCTGTTGCTGTAGATGAAAATTTAGTGCCGATGCGCAGTTTATCTTCCAAAGAGATATTGCACAAGTCGGATGTGGGCATCCCACTCTGCGTGCAACCCTGGACTCTGGCCGGCCATGCACCCAGGCACCCAGTCAGGGCATCGTCTGCGATGATGAGTGCCTGGTGCTGCCTCAGGGAAGAGGAGAAAAGTGCTGTGGGTTGGGAGGAAGAGAGACACAAGGCAGACTCCCCCCCGCCCCCCCCCCAGTTCCCTTAAGAATATCCATGTAGGTCTTGCAGGTCATGGGAGGCATTGAATTTGTCTTCAAAGGTGGTCCACAGATGGGTAAATGCCTCCCTGTTGCTCTTTGGTATTGCTACAGGTCACTGAGGTGGGGATGAAACCTCTCGCTGTCAGCTGTGCTACTGCCTCTCGTTTTGCTGGATGCGAAGTGAGTTGAGCACAAGGCTGCCCTGTAATCTCCGTTCCCTGCTGGGACTCACTCTGTTTATTGTTCGCATTTACTCGAGGGGAAAAAAAAATAGAAAAAGTGGGTCCATAAACTACAGACGGGCTTGTTTGTCCAGCTACCAGTGACAATGTATAGCAGGGATACAGCGCTGACTGTGCTGGAGATAAGTCAGGAGGAAAGGGAAGACAGCATGGGATTGCAGGGAAATAAGGCACCAAGAGTTAACAGGGATGTTTGGAGGCCCAGGAGCAGGCAGAGCTTTTTGGTGTTTCCCAGCAGAGTTGGGCACCCTCTAGTGGGATCTCCATCATGGCCGGCTCTCCACAAGCATCCCCTAAAAACATACCCTCCGAGGGAGGTTGAGGATGTGCAGCCTTTTCACCCACTAGTGACTTGAAGGTCCACTCAAGAACTCACCAAAGCCTGCTCACACAGAGAGACGAAGGTCCCTGCAACATCAGGACCTTGTCCAGAGAGGTGAGGGACAGCGGTGGAGATGCCAAATGGGCTGGTCTGTGGATCACAGAACAAAAAAAAAACCATGGAGTTATAGAATGGTTTGGGTTGGAAGGGACCTTAAAGGCCACCCAGTGCCACCCCCTGCCCTGGGCAGGGACACCTCCCACCAGCCCAGGTTGCTCCAAGCCCCGTCCAACCTGGCCTTGAACCCCTCCAGGGATGGGGCAGCCACAGCTTCTCTGGGCAACCTGGGCCAGGGGCTCACCCCCCTCACACCAAAGGATTTCTGCCTCACATCTCATCGAAATCTCCCCTCTTAGGTAAGAGGTGCCCACACTTAGATAACAAGTTGCCCACACTGCCCCAGCCGAGTCCCTCAGCCCTCCTGTGCCTTTGCTCTCCCTGAGATGGTAAATGGAGACAGAGACCAGTTCAGAGCACCCTGGGACTGCTCTGGGGGTGAAAGAACCCCCCGAGCACGTGGGATGGGGTCAGGGCTAATCCTCCGGGCAGAGAAGGGGGTTGGCCACATTGCCTCCAGGATGGAAGGTCCCAAATTCTGCAGCTTCCCCCCATCCCTGTGCATGTTTCCTTTCTGGCTGCAAAGCAAGAGACCTGGAGGAGTCAAAAATCATCCTACAGGAATTTGCCATTAAAGAAGATGGGGCAAAATACCTCCCCACTCCTCCCCATGGCAAACCAGTGCCTCGCTGGGCCTGATTTATTTCCTCCATCGGCAGCAAATGCTGGGTGCTGTTACTGCCACCACAGTACTCTGTTTTCCTGCGCTAGACCAGTGCGTACATTGATGTGATCTTCCAGAGAAGCAGCTGCCATGCCTGGATCACGGCCACCGATTCCAGCCCTCCTGGGTTATCTTTAGGTACACTCATATCGGTTTTCGTAAACCGTGGAGCCATTTGTCTGACTCGAATCCTGAGGCAGCGAGTTCCCCGGGGCAATTATATGTGGCCTAAAAAGATGTTGCTTTGTGTCTTTTGATGCTTTGCCTCTTCGTCCCCAGAGTGGCCTTTTGTTCCCGAGCCACAGTGCTGAGTGTTGCTGCCACATCGACCGACAAATAACTTCTGGAGACTTTATGGGATATAGAACAGAACAAATGGCCTCTCCTAAAATATTTTCTTTCTTTCATAAATCTTGATTAAGCTGCTATATCCTTTCAGACATATGAAACTGCTTTGAACCCGGCTGAAAATGCTGGTTTGGTGTTTGGTTTGGTTTTTTTTTTTCCTAATTTAGCCCCACATGTAATTCCTCTGAGGGAAAGATGACAGGGCAAAGCTGCACCAGGTGCGCGGCGTGTTTGCGGAGTCGGCCCTGCGCAGCAGCTGGGTCTGGACACCCATATCCCACCTGGACACTGCTACATGCAGCCAACTCCATCATCGCAGGGAACAGAGAGACACTAAGAGGGAGACATGCCATGCCTCATTCCTCCTCTCTTCTGATGCTGGACTGAGAGGGAAACTGGTTCATGACCCAATTTCCCATTTCCAGCAGGCTGTAGGCTGTCACCACCCCGTGTGCTGCTGTCCGTGAGGAAGCCACCATGAGCAGGGGCCTCCTTACAATCCTGGTCCTAATCCAGTGGCCGGAGAGATCAGCAGAAAGATGTGGAAATGCTACGGAGTTTGTAAACCTGAGACCGTCAGATGAAGTTAATGGGAGCCTTTGCACTGACCCTAGTTTTGGTTCGTGGAGTAACCCTCTATCTCAGAGCTTTCTGCAGCGTGGTTTCACCCAGAAGAGCCTGGGAGAGGTCGTTTCTCAGTCATTCTATTTGTTTTACCAGTTTCGCCCCAGAAAACAGAGAGGGAGCAGCCTTAGATCCCAAACGCAGCTTATTGCCAGCTGTGCACAACTGTGAATGGGGAGGGAAGGGGGAAGAAAGCAGCTTTCTCATTGATCTAGCTCGGGCCCAGTGTCTAGATTTATCTTGGTGTTCAGGAAAGTAAATAGAGAGCTAAAGACAAACAGCCACGTTGATTTACCAGTGAGATTAAGAGCATGTTAGCAGAGCAAGAAAGAGTCTTCATAAAAAATGAAAGAAGAGCAGGCGGGTGGAAGGAGCAGTGAGGATGAAACTCAATGAGTTATCTAGGGCATGCAAGAAAAACCATCAGCCCAGCAAAAATGTGAGAAGAGAGCACAGGAGGTGAAGACAGTGGGGGAAAACAAGGCGTTATGTTTTATTAATCGTACTGGTTTATGTTTAAATAGCATCGTCTTACTAAGGAGATGGGTAGACACATGCCTGTGTCTGTACGATGTGGTCACTGAAGTCACGGCAGTCCGGCAGGTCAGGAGTGCAGGCCAGCAGGTGACAAACAGCTCGTCTCAGGCCATGGAGTTTTCCCTGTGCCGGGTCTCATCCATATACCTAAAACCCACGCACACATCCACGCACCATCCCCAGCAGCTTACAGCTTCATGGCACAGGGAAGCAATGTAAAATCTTGTCCAAATTCACCTGGGAGGTCCAGGGCATATTAAAATTCCAAGTTCACCCTCCTGCGTAGCAGGGCAGGTCCCTCCTGGCTCAGTGACGGGAGCCAGGGATGCTGAAGCTTTGTGGTCTTGCAGGGGACCCTTTGGCTCGTTGGCTCCTCCCATCTTCTCCCTCCCACTTCCAAATCCATTGAGAAGCAAGACAGCCACTGAGTTTACAAAGCAGAGTGCTGCAAAGCTAAGAAAGTCCAGCTCTGCAGCTGCCCCTGCAATTTTAATTCCTCCTACCCCATGTATGCGTTGTGGCAGAGGCTTCGAGAATATCTTTGTTTGGTGCTTTACCGTTGACACCTGGCACCTTGCAGAGCCTCAGCCAGACGTGGCCTGGAGTGCTGATCGGAGGCAGGAGCAGCCTTACACTGCTGATCGTCCGCAACTGCAAAAGACTTATTGAGGAAATGAAGGATGTGAATCTCTTGAAATGCTTATGGATTGAGAGCAGCCCTGAGGAGAAGGACTTGGGGGAGTTGATGGATGAGAAGCTGGACATGAGCAGGCAATGTGCCCTCACAGCCCAGAAACCCCCCGCAGCCTGGGCTGCATCCCCAGCAGCAGGGCGAGGGGGGGGATTCTGCCCCTCTGCTCCGCTCGGGGGAGACCCCCCTGCAGTGCTGCCTCCAGCTCTGGGGCACCAACAGCAGAAGGACACGGAGCTGTTGGAGCGGGGCCAGAGGAGCCCCCGGAGCTGCTGGGAGGGCTGGAGCCCCTCTGCTGGGAGGACAGGCTGAGAGAGCTGGGGGGGTTCAGCCTGGAGAAGAGAAGGCTCCGGGGAGACCCTCCAGCCCCTTCCAGTCCCTCAAGGGGCTCCAGGAAAGCTGGGGAGGGACTCTGGAGCAGGGAGGGGAGCCATGGGACGAGGGGGAAGGGTTTTACACTGGAAGAGGGGAGATTGAGATGAGATGTGAGGCAGAAATCCTTTGGTGTGAGGGGGGTGAGCCCCTGGCCCAGGTTGCCCAGAGAAGCTGTGGCTGCCCCATCCCTGGAGGGGTTCAAGGCCAGGTTGGCCGGGGCTTGGAGCAACCTGGGCTGGTGGGAGGTGTCCCTGCCCAGGGCAGGGGGTGGCACTGGGTGGCCTTTAAGGTCTCTTCCTACTCCCTTCCAATTTGCCTGTACTAAGCCATCCCCCATTCTTCTGTGGTGTAACTGGGCTCCAGCTGCCCCTCCTGACATGAGGCAGCAGCTGTGTGCCAAGTGGGTACATCCCGCCCTGCTGCCAGTGCAAGGCAAAGGGGATTTTTTTCTTCATGCGCAGAGCAAGGAGGCTGAAAAGAATCCAAAGTAGGAGCAAGGAGAAGATTTAGGACCTTTGTTAATTTTTGGAGCAGCAGAGTCCATGGCCATCTGATGGTCCAGAGCAAGTCCTTCCTGAGAAGTCCTGGTTGACACCTCTTTTTCAGGGGCAATGGCAGAAGCCATCCATTGAACGTTGAAACTGTTGGGTGTTCTGGGAATGCAGGCTGTTTAAGCACCAAAAATAAGATTTGACATCAAATGATGACTACAAGTCCCCGCAGTGGAAAATTAAATAGCTTAAATTCTCTGCTGTGCCCTGCGGCAAAAACAGCTTTCTGTTCCCTGTTTTGGGACGAAAGAGAAAAGCAAACTACTGCAGATTGCTAATCTCGGTCAGGGAACGGCAATCAGACACTCCAAATGGTGTATGGTTTTGACTCCTTCAGCACGAATGTTAAAATAATCAAGTTATTACTGCATTTGGAATTGGGTGGAAAAATTAATGCAAGGCACACTGTATTTCCACACTTGTATTTCCCTTTTTTTTTATTAGCTCGTTTGTACATGCAATTTCCTAATTTCTCTTCGCATGAAAACTGTTAAAAAACACCCCTGTATTTTTAAAAGCGATTCATTAGGATTACGATTTTGCAGCAAATGAGACTAATTGGTCGTTTGCATCACTCTTACAGCTGCCTCATCCTGTTTGCAGATGCGGGCAGGGAGGCGTGTGCCAGCAACTGCTGCCTTTTTCAAGGTTTGTTTGGCTTTTTTTCTTCCCCGGCCTTCAGAAGGCTCGACGTGCACCCTCTGCTTAAAAAAAGAAAACAAACCAACTTCGATTCCTCGCTGTCTACACCAGCCACGAGACTCGAGGGAAATAATCCCGGGGAACGATCTGTCTGGGCGCCGGTGCCTGAGACTGCGGTGCTACAGAGCAGCTTTCTGCCAGCTCCCGGGACCCGCCGAGTAGAGACAGAAATCCCATGGTAACACCTCCTTTCCTGTTTTATACCTAAATTTTTCAAGATGGTCTTAAAAACCCCTCCCTCCTCCCAGCGGACGAGTTATTCTCCTCAGCCCTGTTTGTGCAAGGGAGGCATTTCCCCCCTTGCGCTCCCATGGATGATAATGAAGGTGTGCGCAGCCGGCTGGAAGAGGAGAAAATCCCCTCCGTGAGCGAGAAGAGGTTAAGAAGACCGGGTTCATGGAAATAACATGAAATCACAAATGGAAGCCGTAGCACAGCATCTTTACCATCTCGCGGTAGATGATACCATGTTAATACAGTCCTGCTGTGCGGTGCCATCGTATTTTTCTCCCTTCCATAATGCTTGCCCCATCTAATTCACCCTCCAGAGTGCACGTAATGCCTTTGAAGCTTGCAAATTGAATAAGTCGTTTTTCCAAGGCACCGAACACAGCAGGAATGTGGATCCAGCTCTACTTGGCCATGTTTGGCACCTGGACACGACACCCGGGCGTTAACTTGGAGTCTACCCAACCTCACTCACCTCAGCAGTGTTTGGTCATGGCCCCTCTGGAACACGCTGGAGAAGGAGAAGTGACCACAGCTCACGGCAGGCTGCGACTCGCAGTGTCCCCTGTACACTGAAGGACACGGAGCTGTTGGAGCGGGGTCAGAGGAGCCCCCGGAGCTGCTGGGAGGGCTGGAGCCCCTCTGCTGGGAGGACAGGCTGAGAGAGCTGGGGGGGTTCAGCCTGGAGAAGAGAAGGCTCCGGGGAGACCTTCCAGCCCCTTCCAGGCCCTAAAGGGGCTCCAGGAAAGCTGGGGAGGGACTCTGGATCAGGGAGGGGAGCCATGGGACGAGGGGGAAGGGTTTTACACTGGAAGAGGGGAGATTGAGATGAGATGTGAGGCAGAAATCCTTTGGTGTGAGGGGGGTGAGCCCCTGGCCCAGGTTGCCCAGAGAAGCTGTGGCTGCCCCATCCCTGGAGGGGTTCAAGGCCAGGTTGGACGGGGCTTGGAGCAACCTGGGCTGGGGGGGGGCGTCCGTGCCCAGGGCAGGGGGTGGCACTGGGTGGCCTTTAAGGTCTCTTCCAACCCAAACCATTCTGTGGTTCTATGACTCTACCTGTAAATTCTACCTATGGTAGAACAGGTGATTCTACCTATGATTCTACCTGGTAAATGAATAGTTCAATTAAACCATTACCACTTCCCAGTGATTCTTTCTTTTTAAGCCCTTGTTCTGCCAGTTTAGATCCATGCTGAGGCAGAGGATGGCATGGGTACATGTCAGTGACATCAAGACACGTCAGCTGGTGCAGAGGTTTGGGACAGAGCTTCTCAGCGAGTGATCAGGGCTGCTCAATGGGAACAGAGCACATTCAGGGCTGCAAACCCTGATTCTGAAGCTAAACATGAAGGCAACACGCAGGCTGCACCAGAGATGGGTCTGTCTGTCTTCTTCCGGGCTAAGGTCACCCTGCGCAATCCAGCTCCAGGCTCCTGGTTCCCAGGCAGTGCCTGGCACCAGCTGAAAGCCAGATTCCCTTTGTTACCCTTCAAAGGTGTCAATGGTTCAAGCCCCGGACACATCCAAGACTGAGATTTCTGCACTGGCAGAGTTCCTGCAGCCAAGGCTGAAGCCCACGTGAGCTGGCACCAGGGCATTCCCTCCTCGGGTTATGGCCATGAAACTTCTAGAGATCAGGCAAACTTAGAGCTCCCATTCCCCCTCAAATATTTCCACCAAAAGAGTATATCAGGCTTCCTCCCCAGCTGAGGACCACAAAGGACGGATGGAAGAACCAATCCTTCCACCCCCGGGCCATGAGAGTGATCCTTAAGGCATTGATTACAGCCGCTGCCCTGTTGCCCCACAGCTAGACCTTGAGGCTGCTTCTCCACACCACTCTCCAAATCCTCAGTCCTAGCTCCTGACCCCGGCTCCTCTCTGGATTATTGCTTTTGGCTCCAGCACGGACCTCAGTTACTTGTGGGACAGCACTCACACCAATGCCTGTCCCCAAATGCCTGTGGTCCTTGGGCTTCAACAGGACCTGGCTTTGGTTAACACTAAAGTGTATCTCAGGGTGTTACAAGGAAACAGCACCGAGGCTTCCTTTATGCTTAAAGCTAAATTATGCATCATGATTACACATCTTGCTTAATGAGGGCCATTAGCATCCTGTCTGACTCCAAAATCTCTTGGAGGTTTCCGAGACCCTTTGTCAAAGGAGGAGGAGGGCAAGGCAGACAGAGGTTGAACCACGGCTGTTCCCGTTCAGCACTTTGACTCTCGTTAAGGAAACAGAGAGGAAGAGGAGGGCGATTTCACCTTGCTTTGCTTTTAGTCAAACCCCCCTGTCCACCCGCAGCCGCTCCAGGCTGTGTTCGCTCCGGCCGTACCTGGGCTCTGCAGCGTTCGCACCAGGGGTTTCCTGCCCTGACCTCAAGCTGGCGGCTTCGCTCAGGTTCTTCAGGCTTCCTGTTTTTCTCTTAAAGCTTTCATTTTACCAGCAAACTGTTTCCTGTTCTTAAGGCTTCTTGCGACTGAAATCCCGCAATTGATCCTCAGCAAGACGTGGCTGGTAAAGTCTTTGAACGCTCTTCCTTTCGCTAACGCTCTCTTCCCTACTGCCAGCTGCCTGGATGGGCAATGGGCACCTCTGGGAAAATTTCAGGAAAGGTTTCACTGGGATCTTTAAGTCTTACAGGTCGTCTCTAGAAAATGGGGGGGGTTAACCGGCTCCGCTACAGACAGCTTTTCAATTACATTCGTGGAAAGTATTGTGCTCTCTGCATTAACTTATCAGGCAGCCGGGAGCCCTTTATTACTTTGGCTTTCAATCATTTTCCTGCAGCTGTTGCTCAAGTGCTATTATAAATGAATTAGTGGGTTCGCAGGCAATAGCAGGTACAGACGGCCGGGCTGGGGGCTGCCACCCTGCCTGCCTCAGCAGGTGAATGCCGGCAGAGAGACTGAAAACCTGGCAGGGATGGAGAAACCAAGATAACGCGGCGAGGGACTGCATTCAAAGAGATGCTATGTGCTGTGGTGACAGAATCATTTTAGCAGTAAATTTCTTCTTTTCTTTTTTTTTCTTTTTTTTTTTTTCTCTTTTCTTTTTTTTGATCACAGCCATGGTGGAAAAAGCTTAAATAACTGCGGATGTGATTGCAAGCTCGTTAACCACGCGGCTGAGCTGAAAGCCCCATCGCTATGGGGAGGGAGCTGCTGAAGGTTTCGTTTGTTTCAGTTTGTTGCAGAGCAACCAGTAAATTTCAGCAACAATTAATTTCTCTTAGAAAAACATTCGAAGTGCGTGTTCTAAACGTTATTATTTTCCTAAGGTCTATATTTTTATTTATCCCTAATTCTGACTAAAATATTTGCGTGGAATGTAACTTTTTGGTTGTATCCGCTTTGCTCATTCCCTCACCGCCTGGATCAAAGTTCTGCAACAGCTGCTGGTGGTTTCTGAGCCTTCGTACATGACACACGGGACATGAACTGCCAGCTCCTCCCTGACAGAGCTGGGTTTGACTCACGCTGGAAATACGTCTCCATGAGTCTTACCTCTGACCAGGAAGTTGTGTGAGAACTTTCCATTAATATTGTGGACTAAAAAATGGAGGTTGTAGCCAGGTAGGGGTTGGTCTCTTCTCCCAAGGAGCGGGCGATAACACAAAGGAAACGGCCTGTGCTGGGGAGGGGGGAGGGTTAGGATGCATATTAGGAAAAAATTCTTCACCGAAAGGGTTGTCAAGCATTGGAACAGGCTGCCCGGGGCACAGGTGGAGTCGCCATCCCTGGAGGTGTTTAAAAGCCGGGCAGACGTGGTGCTGAGGGACATGGGGTAGCGGTGAGCTTGGCAGTGCTGGGTCAATGGTTGGACTCGATGATCTTAAAGGTCCTTTCCCACCTAGATGATTCTATGATTCTAAAAAAAAGCAGTTTGCGAACACGCAATGTGTTCTTGCTAAAAACACTGCGTCTAAGACGATTTAAACAAACCTTTTCCTTCTTGGATGGGGTTGACCTGAATCAGTGTATTTCAATACCTCCAAATGAATCAAGCCGCCTGGTTCCGGGGCAGCACTGAGCGGGGCTTGCCTGAGCTCTCCAGAGCTTGCGGTCTCCATCTCCCGTGCTCTCCACGGGCTGGACTGGGAGGCAGGACCCTCCTGCAGACCCGAGACCCCTGGTGCTTTGAGCATTGCTGTTAAGGAAGCAGCCAGGAGAGATCCTCTTGATTAGGTCGCTTTCTGACTGCACTTTCCTTGTCTGTAAAGTAATGGTTGTGTTACCCTTGCAAAATGTCCTGAGGTGCTGCGATGGTTTAAAGCTGCGATTTCCTTAGCTGACTTTTAGTCATACCCATTGTAGCCATTCTCGGGCTGTGGAGAAGCACGTTCAGCTACTTAAGCAAAATGAGGGGGAGAAGAAGCTGGGGTTTGTTTCCTCTTAGGCTGTGAAACCAAACAAATTTGCACTTGTTCAGCTGGCTGGAGAGCCCCGGCGTGGGTGCTCACACACGTCCCTGACGCGCCTGCTAAGAGCACGCAGCCAGGGAACACAGTCCTGGTGTCCACAGGAGGGACTCAGCCCCCGTAACCGAGACCACGCTTGGGCTTCCCATTCCCTCTGCGTTACCCCCTCCTCCTTTCAGGTTAATTAGCTAATTAGCTTGGAGCCAGGGAAGCTCAAAAGGGCAGGAGAGCAGGGACCTCCTTGGGAGTTTAGGAGCTGTTGGCTCTTAATATTGACGTGCTAATGAGGCACATCAAGGTTAGAAACGTGGGAGCACTTTCACACTCTGCACAGGGCACTCTCCCTCTGCTGGCCGTGGGTTCAAGCCCCAGGGACGGAGGCGGGGGGGCTCGGGAAGGCAATCCAGCCCTTCTTGGGGAGCCTCTGCCCTGGTCTGCATGGCTACAGGAGACCAGAGGGGGATCCGTGGGAGGGGAACTGGGGACAGAAGGGGAAGGGGAAGCAGTGGTGGCCTGAGGCTCCTCTTCCTCTACTATTTCTCTGAAAATGAGTCTTTTAGGGGACCAAGGAGAGAGCGGGGTATCCCAAAGTGATCAGCTGATGAGGAAGGAAGAGCAGCTCACCCCCCTCACACCAAAGAATTTCTGCCTCACATCTCATCTCAATCTCCCCTCTTCCAGTGTAAAACCCTTCCCCCTCACCCCATGGCTCCCCTCCCTGCTCCAGAGTCCCTCCCCAGCTTTCCTGGAGCCCCTTTAGGGCCTGGAAGGGGCTGGAAGGTCTCCCCGGAGCCTTCTCTTCTCCAGGCTGAACCCCCCCAGCTCTCTCAGCCTGTCCTCCCAGCAGAGGGGCTCCAGCCCTCCCAGCAGCTCCGGGGCCTCCTCTGACCCAGCTCCAACAGCTCCATGCCCATCATCTCCCCGGCCTGTTTGTGTTCCACAGGAGGTGCTGTGCAGCCTGCAGTGACCACGAGCATCAGCGGGAGACACACACAGCTCCCGCTTGCTGCCCTGTTTGGGCATCACCATGGCTTGTCTTTGGAGCTCTCTGGAAAAAGATGTGTTCAACCCGCAGAAAAAGAGGCTGCTGGAAACCATTCGAGTCTGGAAGACGGGGAAGAAGAAGAAGATGTCCATTCTCTGTGTTGTGGGTGAGAACCCTGGGGGACTGGGAGACAGGTTGAGTTTCAAACCCAGTGAGGTTTCTTGCAGCTCCAGTCAGAGAGTTTGGTCTCTGATGGCTCTTTTCCTGATCTGGGAGAAGAGATATGACCCCTAATTGGTATGCTGTATTTTAAGATTAAATGAAAGAAATCTTAATCCAGAAACAGGAGCTGTGCCGTGTCAGTGTAGTATGTCAAGAACTGGCAACAAAAGCACAAGTTCCCTCTCGAATGTCGAATGATCTTTAGCTGGTTAGAGGGAGCTGGGGTCTGCAGGATTGCTCCCTCCACCAATGTAAGATATTATTTTTTTTTTCCCATTTGCATCAAATCTGTCATTAGAGGTCAGCAACAAACCATTCTAACACAACACAACGTTACTGCCTCATTCTGTCTCTCCATAGTTTTGGTGAAAGTTTTAACAGTACCAAGGCACTTCAGGAGTCCGTAACTATCTGATCAGGATCCAAAGGTGCAAATGCTTTGGGAAATTTTCCATCCCCTTTGGTCTATGCTTTTCTCGTTGCTCCAGCACTCCTGAGAAGTTGTTAGTATAGATTTTTTTTGACAAACTTACTGGGAAGAGACTTTCTTGCCAATGAGCTTCTAGACAGCATAGTCACCTACTAGAGGATTAATTTCTGACGGCCTGAGACATAGTGTTTGACCTAAATGATGTGCTCCAACTGCCTCTGTAGTCAGTGGAGGCCAGGAAGAATGTCTCCAAGGGATGATGTAACGACCCTAAAAGTAGCATCTAAATTACGTGAGTTACCCCTGGAACTCTCCATGCCAGCTTTCTGGAGGTATCTAGCTCATATGGGAGATCTGGATTATAATCGCATGAATGATGTACAGTGGGCACCTCCCAGATGAACCAAGAGGTGCCTGTAAGCTAATTGGCACTGGAAGTGATTTTTGGTGGAATATATTAGTGTGGGTATCAGTCAAATGATGCACTGCTTTTGGGCCCTGTTGTAGGGCCAGCAATACGGCATGTAACGACCATGGTTTATGGTCTTTACATGCCATATTGCACTAGGGTGCCCCGTTCCCGTCGCATTTGGGTCTTGCTGAAACATTACTTGTGCCTTGTGTAGAGCAGAATGGCCTGGTTTAAAACTCATTGAAATTACTGGGAATCCTTCCATAGACTTCAAAGTACACTGAATTAGACCCCAGAGAGCACTTTCCATATCTAAATACTCAATGAAGAGAAAAACTGGTAGAATCCCAGTAGCATCTCTAGTAGAGAAACCCAGTAGCACCTCTCCATATAGCCACGATGCAAAACCAGTGTCTGTGTGTCCATCTGTACCTGACCACTCGCACTGAACTGTTGTGTACTGGGCTAAAAATAATACTGTGGGGTTTTTGTTTGTTTTTTTTCCTGTCCCTCATCCTCAGTGGACACTTTTAGGCCGATGCAGCCGTTTCTGGTGAAGGTCAAGGCAGAGCGAGGAGAGCAGTACAAGGTGGCCTACAGGTGGCCTTTAGCAGAGCTGAAGCTGGTAGATGGCAAGACTCTCAATCAGGTAGGATTGATTTTCCTTCTGTGGCAAAGGGCAGAACTGATCATGGGGGAGAGATACGGATATGAATCTAGAGAGACACAGGCTAGGATCCCTAAGGGGATTTGGGTCCTCTGGAGCTCAGCCCTTATGTTTAGACAGTGGGAAGAGCAGTGTGTATGTGTGTGATTTCTAACATAGGACTGAACCGGCCTGGATGATGCTAACTTTGAGGAAACAACCATCATTAAAAAAATTTAAAAGCCCTCTGCCTTCCCTCAGAGCTGTTTCCTACAGTATGGTGAACCGAGGTCCCTCCCTTGATGGTTCCTCCATCAGTGCTTTTGGACTTCTCATTTCCCTGTGCCCAGGATGCTGAGTTGGAATGATTTCCTCCCTCCTGAGACATCCCTCTCCGAGTTAGGAAATGTCTGGCTGGCCAAATACCTGACCAGGGTGAGCAGTGAGTGGGTGACCGCTGCATGGGCACAGCTTCCATCAAGATCAGAGGGCAAACTCCCCTTATCCCTCAGGCAGAGGAAGCTCCTGACGCTCTTTGCAGCATCCCTCAGAGGCTGGAGAGATGGACGGCAAAGCACTGCTCTTGTCAGGTCTCCAGCATTTGCAGAACACACTGTCAGGCCCATCTGTCGATCCACGTTGACAAAGCTTCTTGACAGACATTTGCACAGGGTATTTAAAGATTAAACAGAGGCATTTACTGAAAGAAGGATTATAGAGAGCTGCAGTCAGTGTGAGTCTGTGCTTTTAGGGTGACATTAAGGTTTTTGGGAAAGAAAGCATGGACAAGATATTCCCATTCTGCTGCTGGGGCTGGCAGAGTGTCGTTAAAGTTGTTATAATCAGTTTTTTTATTAACGTGAATGTTCCAGGGGCTTTGGCAAGGTGCCTGGGTTTTCACAAGCACAGAAATAAATGAGAAAAAGAACAGCTTTCCAGTTGTACATCCAGGACAAATAAAGTACATCTGCACAGCGTGTCTGAAAGGAGAAATCACGTTTGCAGCTTTGCAGAGCATCTTGATCCTATGGGGAGAACTGAACTGATATCTCATTGTCTTACGTTTTCCCACGCACAAGGGAATACATGCTTTCATCCTGCCTGAGCTTTCCTCCAGCAGATGAGCCTGGCTCCACCAAGTCTTCTAAACTGCTTTGGCTCCCGAGGAATTAGGATTACAAGATACCTCCAGGATTTTCCGTCCTGTCTCCTCACTTACCATCCCAATGAGAAAAACTGATCATACTCTATCTTGAAGTGTTGGCATATTTTTGAACCCCCTCCTACTGGGAGGCAAATAGTGAACTTGGTTGTCCCAATGGCTAAAGCCTTCTTAACACTCCCAGCCTGTGTTCCTGCCCACATCATCCCTGTTTCCGCTTGTGCCATGGCTGTCCTTTAGGTCAGAGAGCTCTTCTTTGCAGATGTATTTTTAGATGGCAGTCACCTGCCCTATTAACCTTCCTTCCGTCAGGCTAAGCAGACTGACCCATTAGTGTCCTCTTCTGTGTTGACTTCTCTCTTCCCTTTATCATCCCCTCTTCCTTGCCTCTTCCAGGCTGAATTGATCTTTTGTGAACGCAGGCAGCCAGTATTGTCCATACCATTCCAAAAATGGGATCTACTCACCAGGTGAAGCTGCTGCACAAGCTCCCTGGGCTGAAGCAGAAGGCTGAGGCCAGGACATGTTGACATCTCTCAAGGTCCCACCACGGAGGCAAGCTCCCCAGTGCATCCCAGTGCTCACGTCAGCACAGTCCCTCCCTGCTGCATGGCTTGGCAGGCCCATGGCAATCAAAACAAGAGCTCCTCTCTGTTTCTTAGCAGGTAGCATCGGCTGCAGCCAAACCCCAGCTCATGGGTTGATGTTCAGTACACACAGCAAGGGCTTTGGTCGTCAGGTCTGCTCTGTTGCGCTGGGAAGCCCTCTGGTCCCTGGCACCAGCAAAGTCCTGACACTGCAAGTCCAGCGGTGCTTAAACCTACAGCTCCCTTGACCAAAACAGTATTAATATTTATGAAGCGATTAACGGATGCCTCCCTGCTTTAATAGCTCCTCGTAAGGCGCGCTATAAACCACGAGCACTGCAAATTCCTCCCCCAGCCATCACCGCTCTGCGCCATTGCAGGGGCTGCTACCGAGCCTGCAAAGCAACGCGGGGGCGTGATGTATTGCTTCGAGGTGTTTAGAAAACAACGCTTAAAGCGTCACAGGACTGCATCAATCCTCATAAACTCCGTGTCTGTTATGATGATTAGTATCAATAATTAGAAGTGCGGCTTCTAAGTTCTCCAGAAGATGAGATCAGGCTGTGCCGCAGAGCTAATGAGATGGTGCAGGAAGGAGTTTCTTTCTGTGGGATGTTCCTAGTCCTGCCACCTCCCTTATCCTCTCCACCTGTATACCGCTTAGTGGCAAATACTGAGTCTGGAGTTCCCCCTCCACGAGACTACATCCTTGGGCACAGATAGATGCAGAGATATTGACACTTATATGGATGAAAACAACCTGGGGAAATGCCAGGGGTGCCCTTTTTCCAGTCCATGCTCCTGTTATCTCAGGTGACCTTTCCCTGCCAGGAAATGGGTCGCTGGCAGATGCCAAGTGAAGATGTGTGATACCACGGTGCTGCTGGGGGGGAATTCGGGACCGCGCTTGTGGAAGCCTGTTTCTGGGTTTTCTCTGGGTGCTCCCAGTTCTGCAGTGAGGAGAGGTTTGAGATGTCAGGTTGGATGGGGATTGCAGAGGGGAATATCTGCAGTGGGAGGCAGGGTGGGTGCTGGGCTTACCCCGAATGCCTAACTCCGGTTGATTTGAGCTTTCTCATTCAGCACATCGTCACACTGCAGAGCTTATTGCCGTGGGATGCTGTAGATGTCAACGCTATGAATAAGTTCAAAAAGCCATCAGAGGAAATCAGGGACAGTAGGTCCTTCAAGGGCTGTTAAACACCGGGCTGGGGATACAACCTCTGGCTCAGCGAGCTGCTGGCTGACGGGCTGCTGGAGGCTGGCAGGGAATCCGGAGGGCAGTATAACTCTGGACTTGTCCTTTGAATGCTTTTTCTCCCAAGCATCTGCCACTGGCCACTGTCAAAACGCATCAGCATTCTCATCAGCTCCCACAACCTGCAGTAAAAGGTGAGGGGTTTATATAATCTGAAAAGAGATCAGTGTGCTGGATCAGGACACTGGGACTGGTCGATAGCTTGGCCTGACCCAGTATGAGTGTTCTGGTGTCCACTTCTAGGGTCAGAATTGCTGTACATCCTTTTATTTTCAGTGCTTTTATCATGCCCGTGATTATTTGCCAAGTGGCATGAACATACTGCTGAAATCCTACCCAGTTGCTCAGAGGTAGCAGCAGAAGTCCAGGGAAACACGTCTATATCTGCAGGAGAGGAACATGAAGGAGGATTTGCAGTTAACTAGAGGAATTGCCTGCTGTCAGCCTGGAAATGCAGAGCTTGTCAGGGAATTCACTGATTGAGAGACTTCAAATCAAACTTCCGACAACACTTAACCCTGGGCATGGGACAGTCGGTGTCCGTCACATCAGGTGCTACGGGCATGGTGGGGACAATAGCCCATTTTAGCCATTTTTTAGATCTGAGTCTGACTATACCTGTGCAGCTCCACCAAAACCAGTCTAGTCATCGGCATGGTGTGGCTGGTAGCACCGGTCTCCCCGGGGTCACCTTCAGCACGTCCAGCCGGGTGTTTTGCTAGGTGGTGTCAGGGAGATGTCAGGATCATCCCCCTGGTTGAAGGGGCTGAGTCGCCCCTGCAGACAGACCTCTCTCCTCCAACATCTAAGCCCTGTGCTAGTCTCCATGGGGCTTCCAGGTGCCACCGAAGACCCCAAAGCTTGAAACAGCGGCGTAGAGGTGAGTCTCCCTCCCTCCTGCAACCAGGAGGTGTTTTTCCTTCCGGTGCACAAGGTGTTTTCACAGCATCAGCGCCTGCCATTACAATGTGCTGCAAACCTGTGCTGGGTGGATGTGGTGTGGCAAGTGGCATCTAATTGATGTGCTAATTAACCGTCGACATCTAGGCAAGCCTGGATTTTGATCTGCACTTCGATAAGGTTTACAAGTGGACCGCTAGCAGCTTTGACGAGAAGAAAACCTTTATCAGATGCTTGTGGAAGCTGAACCACCGATTCCTCGCCAGCTCGGTCACATTTGTGAACGTCCCCTCCTGTGCAGTGGAAGGTAATTGGTTTCCTTGTCACACTCAGCATGGTTTGGGTGTTTTGCATCATCACTATCACTGCTTTCAGGGGCAGGAGGTGAATAAATTTCAGAGAGTGAATGCGGATGATGGGAGATGCTGAGGTGGGCACCAGCGAGAGGGAAGCAGGAGGATCCGTGTTCCGTGTATCTGGAGGCACAGCCGTCTGACTTATCCACCGACCCTTGCCATGGAGACACAATGCTCGGCTGGGAAGAAAAATAGATGGACAGTTTATCTTATCTGCAGAGATGCTGTCTGCACTCTGGCTTGGCGGGGTGAGCAGTAAAGTGTTGGTAATGTCAGGCCAGGGGAGACTGGCTGCCTGCCTGGGAACATTCCTCAGCACTATATCAAGAAATACAGACATATATACGGATATAAAAATATATTTTACTCTACAACACTTGACTATCAGTATATTTGATCAGAAGAAGCCCGTTCATCTCTGAAATTTGTTGCAGCTTTGTATAACAAACATATCAACCCGCCCCAACACACAATCCCAGAGAGGTGAGCAAGTAAAAACACAACCCGAGCTCAAATTAAGTTTCAAATGTCCATTTTGTCCCTCTTACAAAGCTGACCCTTTATCCCATCCGCATCTTTCTTTGCTCCATTCTGACTCACCAGCAGACTGAGACGGCTGGACTCGTGTCACTTGGACTCAAGTGGGTCCCCTGGGCTGATATTAGCTAATATGACATAACTGGAAGGCTTTGCCCACCTCTGCGTCTCCTTCTGTCCATGCAGGGAGACAAAGGCCCCAAGAAGACAGGAAGGACACCGTGGAGACCGAGAGCCAGGAGGAGCTCAGTGTGTACCAGGAGATGACACCAAAGGAAGCTGCCGATGTGTTGAAGCTGATGGAGGAGTACGAGCCCCTTGTGAACAACTCTGTGGCCTTTGCAGAGCAGCTGAGCAACGACCTCTATGTGCTGGATGAGGTAAGGGGGCCACGGGCTGTGACTCAACCGAAAAGAAGGTGCCTGGATAGAATCTCTGGGCATCAGCAGCTCTTTCGTTCGCAGTGGGCACTTGACCTGAGAGAAAGTCATCTTGGTGTTGTGCTACTTCAGCTCAAAAGGCGCCTTGCACGTCAGGAGGACACTGCTGCTCTCCTCTGGAGGGTCAGGGTTTGTCCCACTGTGCGCTCTACCAGCAGCCAGGCACCAAATATCTGTCTCCGCTGAGCTTAACCACCCTTAGACGGTGGCTTGTGTGGTGTCCCTCCGATGCGCGTGGGGACCCACCGATGAAGCCCACCCTCAGTTTTGCAAAGGAGTAAAACAGAACAGTGGCACAGACCCGGCGGCGGGGAAGGATAGGGAGCCTGTGGACACGCAGCTGTGAGGGATTATGATTCCTGGGGGCAGCGTAGGGATGGGTAAGGGTCTAACTGGGGGCAAAATGAAGTGGGGAGCTCTGGGGCTGGCTGAGGGAGGTGGATGAGACTGGGGAGCTCCGGGATCTCCTTCACATTGCACAGAAGGTCTCTGTGTCCCACGCGGTGTGAATTAGGACCATCATTTCTGTAGCCACCAGTGCAGAATACATTTGTGTTAGGGCATTGCCTCCAGCCCTTACTGCTCTACAAGCCCTGCCTCCAGCCGGGTCAGCGGGCAGCAGCCACCCTGAGCAGTCCCACAGCCTTAACCACGTCTGGAAATGATTTATAGGAACTGTCCCAAGGGGAAAACGTGGTGACGATGCCCACGCTGTGTGTCTTCCCCTCCCTGGGGGGTGTCCCACGGGGAGGGTTGGCCTGCCAGGCACCTCGGGGCACCGAGAGCTCCCCAGGCTCCTGCCGGGTCCACCGCCGGGTCTGCAGCCCACGGAGCGCCTGGTCCGGCATCACCATCCACAAGCAGGACATCCAGAAGCAATAGGGACGGGTCCTGCCAGGTTGCCACGAGGGCTATCGCAGATACATCAAAAATTCCTGTTATTTCAGTCTGTTGTTTTGTTTTTTTTTTTTTAACTTGAGTGCTTTAGTTACCTTGGGAAGGGGAGAACAGGGAAAAGTGGGGTAGGAAGGATAAAGGCTGGTGAGGGAGGGAGGGGATGAAAGCACATGTGAAAAGCAGGGAGTGATGAAGAGCAGAAAGGGTGGTCTGACAGACAGGGATGCCTGGAAGAAAAGGAAAGGGCCAACAATGATCCCTACAGAAGGAAAAGCAGCAGCCAGGGAGAAAGAAAAGAAGGGAAAAAATGAAACAGAGCTGGAAGGAGATAAAAAGTAAAAGACAAACTGCAGGAGAAAGGGCCAATGAATAAGGCGCACGTTATTTTCAGACTAGTGAGCTTTATTTACTCGATTAGAGTTGCTGTATTTTATTGCGTTTCTGCAGAGGATAACTTTTTTCTCTGAGTGCTGGAGCAAAATAATGAGATAGCTGCTTCGAGCATTTATTTTATGCTAGTATATCTGAAAAGGAAAAAGAATAAGCAAAGGCAATATCCTACAACATATGAGAAACCACAAACCCTAAATCCAGCCTCCTTTAGCTCCAGTATTTGCTGTATTTCCAATTTGTATTTATATATGACTTATTACACTTGGAAACTTAGTAGTTAATCTGGAAGACCAAACTCCTGAGGTCTGCTCCGCTCTCAGCAAGCCCTACAGGCACTTTGCGACTGTTTCCCAGCTGTGAAATACCCTGGGAGAGCAACTAATACATCTCTATTAAGTTCTTTGAGATGAAAGGTGCTGTCGAATACATTGTTTTAATGCCTTCTAATGAATAAATGTCACTTACTGCTAACACAAATTAATCGATGAGATGTTTCTATTTCTAAGGCTTAATCTATGATATTAAGTGTTATGAATACCAGCAAGTTAGACTAGCACATGCATATATTTAAACAGTTTTTTTCCCCACGCCCCAGCGATAACACCTTGTCCTCCTCTTACAAAACTAATCGCCCTCCGCTAACCCGTCTCTTCTGGGGATGGCGGAGCACTGCACCAGCAGCAAGGAAGCGCTTATCCGCTTCGGAGGGAAGGAAAGCACGGCCGGGGCACGCGGGGGGCGGCGAGCTCTGATTTTTACATTGGTATTCCTGCGTCCTTGCAGCATCCCAGCCCCCGCTGAAAGGCAGGCAGCTCCCGGCAGCTTTGTGCCGCTTCCAGCGGGAGAGTTATTACCCTCACCCGAGCGGCAGTTCTCCGGAGAGCCCTTTCTGTCCTGCCGCTGGCACCGGGGATGCTTTGCTCCAGGCAAACCCCCCTGGGTCTCTTAAGCCCTAATCAGACAATCCGGAGGCGCAGCGGTGACAGGCTTGCAGGAGGTTTATGGCTGTAATTTAGGAACATTTAATAAAATGCGAAGCTCCGGGCAGGGTCCCCGGTGTGCGGCTGGAAAGCAGCAGTCCGGGAGCGGGGCTGTTTGCCCCCTCGCACCGGACTGCGTAGGATGGTTGGGCAACGGGCAAAAGGAGCACTGGCTTAGCATCGTTGGTGCTTTTGGAGGAGAGGATCTGCCTGCATTAGCAAACCCTGCTTCAAAATCCCGCTGGCAAGTGAAACCTCTGCCTTCCCTGGGAAAGCTGCATCACTCTGCGCTGGGGGAGATTCTCCTCCAGCCTTTGACAGAGATGCTTTGCTGTGCTTGCTGTGACATCAGGCTTTGCTTTTCCACAGAATCCCTCTGACCTTTCCACATCCTTTGTGAATCTGCCTACATCCGAAGCCGTTCCCCACAGTCCTTTCTTTCCCAGAGCAACACTACCTTTGTCACAGGAGAGTGCAATCCGTGCTTTTTTAAGGAGACCGAAGCCTTGGTGTCCAGGCGTGGGCTGCAGGGTGGCTCTCACACATTTCAGGGGCTTCTCCACGTTGCTCCAGCATCTTGTCCTGCACGGACCACCCCTAGAGTGGAGCTGCCAGCCCATCTTCATCCCAATAGCAATGCAGGTGGATCTTGGAGAAGAGAAAGTCCCTAACACAGCGACCGCGGATGCCCAGCATCTACTGCGCTTTCAGACACATTCCTAATTCAGACCATGGGGTAGGTCCAAGCCACCGTAACCTGACTTGGGTTGAGAAGACTTTGCTTCTCTTCCTCCTGTCATTTCCCACCAGCGAGCAGAGCACAAGACGTGCTGGGGGGCGCGTATCCTTCTGTTGTTCTTCATTTAATGAAAAAGACCTCAGATAATTGAAATATCAGCAAAGAAAAACTTCTTTAAAAGCTTTATTAACGGAGAGAAAAATAGCAGTCTGGAAGCCTCATGCCTCCCAGGTCCGTGCCTATTGATTGCTTTCTTTGATATTCCGCGTGGTACGTAGGCCCTGAAAATGATACAATTAACATTTGGAAGCAGTTAATCTCTAGCGGAGCTTGTCGGCAGCAATTAGCATGCCGTTATGTCTCCACCACCCGTCAAAACAACCGCCTGAGATCTCCCTGGGCAAATTGTGCCTTCAGTTTCCATATTAGAGATATATACATGTGCATGTCTCATGCATGATTTAACTGGTTATTAATTCCACTGCCAGAGCAGCTCAGATGGGTGACACCCTGGCAGCAGCGGCCGTGCCCGGAGCTCTGCTAAACGTGCTGTGACAGGCACTTGGCATGGCCATGGTCTGCGTAAATGTGTTAGAGCCAGGAAGAAATGGCCAGTGCCTCAAAGCCGGCGTGTTCCCTTACAAATAGTGTGGGATGGACACCCAGGTCCTCAAGGGGCTTCACCGGTTGTCGGGGCTGGGGGTTGGAGACTCCATGCAGTGTCCACCTGGGACTTCCCTAGTGCACAGAGGGGAAAGCGGGGTGCAGAAGCCAGTAGGGCTTGGTACCCTCTCCAAAGGCTGTGTTCTGCTCATGGTCAGATTTGCCCGGCGACTCCATAGGAACCTCTTTGCTGTGGAAAACAGAAGTCCTCTGAGCGTACACCTTGCTCAGGGAAAGGGTTTGTTCTGCCCTGGCACCTGTGACTTGCAGATGGTTACTGATACAGAGTTCAGCCAAGTGCAAAGACAAGACATTGACTGCGTAGTCACGCAGGACAGCTGCAATTATAACGGCATCTTGCATGTTATAATGACAGGGTCTCTGCTTTGACGTGGAAGGGTGAAGGTTGGGATATTTGACTTGGGAGGGTGACGGTCAGAATATTTGACTCTGAGAGGGTAGTGATCAATCCCTGCGACAGCGCTGAAACCCTCTGTTTCTCCATTTCACAGGCCAACCTTAGAGCCATTATCTCTTCTGAGAAGCAGGTGACACAGCTGATGAGCTCCATTGACGAGGCCCTGACAGAGGTGGCCAGAGTGGAGGAGACCTTGCAGATCTATGATGAGTTACTGGGAAGCGTGAAGCAGCAGATGGACCACATCCACCAGGAAAACTCCTTGCTACATCGCATCGTTTCCAACAAGACAAGGCTGATGGATGAGATCCTCTTCCTCACGGTACACGAATTTGCAAAGACATAAATCTTCAGCCTGTTGAATCTGTCAGAAAAAAACTTTCAGTGAGCCCAAACACTCTGAAAACTACTATCTGTCTGCAAAGGCTACAGAGCTTTTCTGGCCTAGAAATGAGAGACTTTGTTGTCTTGATAATATAAGGACGATGGACTGCTGGTGGACCAGCAGCAGCCATGACGTGCAGTACCCTCGCTGCAGTCCAGGGCTGTAAGAGGAGTCCCTGAAGTCCTTTCCATGGGCAAGATGAGCCTCAAATAATGAAATGCCAAGGACCTTCCAAACGCAGCTCTGCACTCTTTCACTTGGGATGCTGTGGTCTGCCTTTCACTAGCAGCTTTGGGACCTTCTTACACGCTCAGAGGCTGGTGGGGCAGTGCTTTTACCCTTGCACCCCGAGCACTGAGATCCTTCCAGGCATCCCTATGTCTGATTTGTGGGATTTCTTGTGGGAAGCAATTGCCACTGAGGGCAGCTGCTTTCTTCATCCCTCCACACGGTAGCTTTCAGTTTATATCTTTGTACTAGGGAAAACCAGCTCTCATTAGTAGATAATTGCCATTTCAATAGCCAGTAATCATTAGCCGGGAATACGAAAGCATAGTACTTAACGAGCAATTAGAGCCAGAGCATGCAACTCCTGCCCCTGGTCAAAGCACACTGCCCTCAACGCTGATAACCTGACACAAAGAGAAACCCCTGGGGACTTGGAGTGAGTCCTGGGGCAAACTACACGCACGTCCACCATGGGAGAAGCATTCTGGGGACTCCCTGTTGTCCTGGAAACGCTGTTTGTCCAGGGGTCTCTTGTTTCTCTTCCTACTTCCCACTGACGGAAGTTTCCCCATTTTCTCTCCTTTGCTTTATTTTTTTCTTCTTTTTTTCCCACCCTTGAAAGTAACTTAACTGTTATGTCCACGTTTGCCGTCAGCTGTGCACTTTGTGCACATCAGCCTGTCTCCGCATCCATGGCGGAATAAGGAGTTTTCTCTGCAGTACCTCATGGCCACGGAGACACCGGGGCAGGGGACAGCACAGCCAGCGGAAAGACTCTTGATGAGCTCTGGGAATATGGGAAATTATTTACAAACATAGCATACCATAAATGCAAGAACTGTCCTGTAATAGCACAGCTAATCCTCCCTTCCACTGCTTGTGGATGCTGTACGCCATTGACCTTTTCATTTCTGAGTAACTCAAGCTGCAGCTTCCTTAGCTTTTTCTTTCTCCTCTCCATCCCTTTGCTGCCAGCAGTGATCCCAGAGGTGCTGGTCCTTTGGAAACTCGTACTGAGGTTTGCCAGGGCTTCCTCTGGGACTGCTGCAGTTGTTACTCTGCAGACCTTTGTTTATGGTGGGGATAGAGCAGCGTGGTCCTCTTGATGGACACACGCAACCTGAAGGTAGAATTTGGCTATTTCAAGGCAGCACCCTTCTGGGTGAGATGAGAAAGGATGAGAAGCTGGACGGGCTTTTACCTGTTCTTTTCTGGCTTTGTTTTCAGACCCACCTCGACCTCAGCAGGGAACACTGTGATGCCTTGAGCCGGGCAGATCTTTCCAGCCCCAGCAGAGTGAAAGCCTGCATTGCTGCAGCAGAGGCTTTATCTGGCTGCATGAACATCCAGGTACAACCCGGTGAGTAGAGAGCAGAGATTTATGCCTGCAGACGGCAGAGCCACCGGCTCGTCCACGACCTGTGCTGCTCACCCAGCACCATTCCGTGCTGACCAGCCTCCGCAGGTGCCCCCGAACCCCCGAAGGTGTTCCCAGGAATTAGCTCTCACCCTTGCTGGGCAGCCCTGGAGGCTGCCTGGGCAAAGGGGAAAAGAAATAGAAGGCAGGCACGTATTTGGGAAGCTCAGCAGCAGCACTGAGCTGGGGTGTAAGGTGCAGAGCTACAAACACTATTTCCCTGCAGCGCACACGGAGCTGGGAGCTGGGAAAACAGGCTTGAAGGGTCAGTTTTCTTCTGGAAATATTGCTGAAGCTTTCAAAGTCTTCAGCAGCTTCGCCTAGACACACAGTCAAGCAGGGCTGGGAAAGCCAAAGTAACGTTACCTCGGAACATCCATGGAGAAAAATGCCTGGGGAGGGGGGGAGTTTGTTCCGTTCCTGGAGAAATCGAATCCATTGCAAACGGCCAAGCAGAGGCACCCACACTGCCCCAGCAGGTCTGCAGGCACCTCCCTCTGCACCAAGCACTGGCTGGGCCGGTTTACATTAAAGTTGAGGCAAACTTATGGCAAGCATCTATACAATTCCTCTAGATACCTGACACAAGGCACCGTTGTCTGCCACCTGTGTACAACACCCCCTGTGGTTCAGAAAGGAACTGGTGGAAAGACAAGTTTAGAAACTGTGGTGTCTTGGGGCAACCCAGTTGTCTGTACTTGAGCATGGTAAAAAGATAATTCATTGTGGCAGCATCCACTGCGGGCGTTGTTGGAGACCTGCCAGCATACAGGGACTTGATCCTGGCATGAAACCCCCTGCTTTCCTCGTGAAGAGACTGGGCGTCTGCCCTTGGCCATTGTTGGACAGATGGATGCTTTGCAATTATTTTTTCTTTTAATTTAAACTCCCTCCCTCTCTTGGTACCGCAGCAAATCCTCCTCCCTTTGTTGGCTTTTAGGTGGTAGCATTTATCCCAGAACTGGCTCCTTGAAGACCTGTTTTATTTGCCAGTGTGCTGAGTGATGTTTGCCTGCAGCCACGACAGCCCCTGCCGCTCCCTACCACGATATTCTCCCTTTTTTTCCTCCAGGTTACCGGAAACTGCAGTCTGTGGCTGAGCAGCTGATCATGTTTGAAACTCTCAAGCAGAACTTCGAAAGCTCTTTCATCAGTCATATTACGAGCATCTTCGAGCTGCAGGTGGGCTTCGCTCTTCACGTGGCAGCTCAAAATCCTGGGAGATTTGAATATTCTGGTAAAATACTACCAGTGGTATGGGGGATGCCACAGTAAGGATTCTCCAAAAGTGTCACCCTGAAGAGGTCTTGTCCCATGCCTTCATCCCGCTGTTCCCCTGAGCCCTCTGGCTCGTCTTACAGGCACACAGAAGAAATCCAGCAGAATTCTGCATCCATCGGGCTATCAGGTTCCTTCCCGCGATGGTCATTAATCCTCTGGCCATGAAGATTTTTGCTTTAGATTTTTCTTGTTTTACTTCGGGAGTGGTGGTGGTTGTTCGTCTGTTTGTAACATAAAATCCCAGGATAAAAGCCAATCCCTTTATCCTTTGACTAACATTTTCAAGCGCTCCTCTTGCAGTTTAAAAGTTGTGGTGGAAATATCTCTGTGGGGAGAAATCTGAAAAAAAATGTTACTCTTCCAAATTTCATTTCATGAAGAGAAAAGGAGTGACTCCCAAATCTTTAGCATTAAACCCTTAAATCTTTAGCATTTACTTTCAAGCATTGGCTGTGGGAAGGGATTTGTCTGTCAGGGAACTGAGGGAACTGTGGGATCTCCATCCTTGGAGTATTTCAGACCTTGGCTGGGCACATCCGTGAGCAGGGACAGTTTCCAGCATGCTCCTGAACAATGGGCTTTTCTCCTGTGTCTTCTCCTGACCGCTGTGCTTAGCTGGAGCATCCCATACATTACTGGTGGGCCAGCTCACTTCTCTGGGCTCAGAATTGTTCCCACGACACGGGATTAAAACTAGAGTTCAAAGTGATCACACATGCTCTGCTTCACCCTCTAAATTTGCTTCTCAAACGTATTCACAACTGGAAATTCAAGGCCAGTTATGAAGCAATTATTTTCCAGAGCTTTTCAAGACTGTTTTATTTGACTCTTTCTGCCATTTCTGTGGCTTTAGGGTAACGCTCAGGTCCCTGCTCTTGGTCAGCCCGTTGACAAGCTCTCTGCACCAAGCCATGGACTCCACCATGAGGAACTGGCACCCTACGCCCCGCTCATGGCCTGGCTGAGGAACGCCAACCCGGTTCTGTTCTGTGATCTCCCCAAGGTACGGCTGAAATCCTGAGCAAATATTGCAAACCATCCACCAGGAACAGATTAGTCAAACTGGCCAATTCGTGGTGAGAGCTTGGTTTCACCACACCCCTACCACCCACGAGCTTCCAGCTTTTGGCCCTTCTCGGAGAGCGTCTGGCCAACTTGGCCACAGGATGTTGGACCTCTGTACTTGACAATAAGCAGTCTGGGACTTGGTGGTGGACATTGTGTTGAAGGAAAAAGTCTGAAATGCTAAAATTTGGTCTGTTTGCTTTCATCTGGCCATTCCTCTACCGAATGGGAGTGATAAGCATTAAATGAATGTGGTTCATCATCTACTTTATTCAACGTTGCTTTATTTAAAAGGTTCTAGGGAAGGGGCATCCTAAAGTCCTTGGCCTCTTCTCTTAATAGGGACATTGTTAAGTGAGTGAGACGGTTCTTTTTATATCACTGAGGCTTGGTTTCTATTTTTCATGCTGGTTTTTGCCTTTCCGAAGGTCTTACACACCAAAACCAATAGGTCTGCTTCAGTTGCCATCTACTGACTTTCATTTTAAGTGGGCAGCTGAAGAAAAAGCTATGAAACGGGCGCTGTTCATAGGGAGATGAGATACACCAGGAATTCCTGTGCCTGTCTTGTCTTTCCAGGTCTATGCCCAGCACCTCAGCAGACTCTATGATCGGGAAATCAAAGCCTTTTTTGAACAAGCCAAAACCTCCTTGTTAGGAAGAAGAAAAGGAAGTGAGTGATTTGCGAATATGACTTTCGTGCTGCTGAGCAGTGATTTAGTTGCAAGCGGGTGTCTTCCCCGGGCGTCATCCCCAGATTTTTGTGCCGTGAATTTACTTTCTCCTCCATGGCCTGGGTCTGCAGCTGCGCGTGTCTGTACGTGACGAAGCTGACTCTGCCTCACACCAGGCAGTGTTTGCGTGAGCTGTGGCTCCCTGTACGATCCAGTTTTGTTTAGCTGCTTCTCAGAGGCTGTAGCTTTTGTGCACCTTCCCTTTGCAGGACTCAGAAATGATGCATGGGTGGCTGAGATCTTGTCCTGAGGAGCCATAAGAGAGGGGGACGTGGGACTGCCTGGCTGATGCTTGGTCGCTATTTCCTACAAGCAGAGCTGGTCACAGACTCCTCAGACACTCTTTTCCCTGTAAAGAGATGGCACCAAGCCTGTCCCTGCAGACACGAGTATATTCATAGCAATATTTGTGAGAGCAGAATGATTTCATAGCGAGCGGACTGTGGGGCTGTGTTGTCCCAAGGTGATCATTTCAACAGAAATCGCTGCATCTGACTCAAAATATTCCAGCTGGGTGTTTCTGAAGATAAAAAGAGAAACTGATCTGTCTCCTCTGGAAGTTTTTGATTGCGCAGAAGTCACATTTTCCTTCAGCAAAACAAAGCACTGTAATGGAAAGTTCCATGCCAGCCTGGCCCTGCTTGAATGTCAAAAACCGCTTCTCATGGTGTGTTTAGTCTATCAGAATGCTAGCGCGGCTCCTTCCAGCTCTGCACCTACTTCATCACTTGCGTCCAGATCCTGGAGCCAGAGGACGAAGCCGAGGGAAAGAAATGGGGCTGGTGGCTGAAGGATCCCGGCGAAGGGCTCTGCCTCCCTGCAGAGGCTCTGCTGGCCCCACAGCAGCCATCATACCAATAGCCCCTGTCCTACCCAGCTGCCCTGATACCTGCCCATCCCTTCTGGGGTGAAGCCCATGCCATTCTTGCGGGGTACCAGGGATGGTTAGGGAGCCTGGGCTGTGGGCAGCTGGAGGGAGCTACCCTGAAGCTCACCAGGCTTCTGCAATTTCCACTTCTGTAGCCCTCCAGGGCCCTTTCTCTCCGTTTCAGAACTGGCCATAAAGGGCAGAGCTAATATCGGGGTGTTTTGCTTTAACCTCCTCCCTGCTCTGTGGATCTGTGAAGAACCTGGGGAGTCTCAAGCAGGGACAGAGAGAGCCTGTGCTAGCAGTGACTTGCACAAGGGTGGGAATAGGACGGTGCTTCTGCTGGCAGCTTTTCCCCTGCTGGAGGTGACAGAAGAAGGTTCCTCCGCATCCCAGGCTCTGTGGCTGTGGGCTGGCCCTGCATCCCTCTGGGTGGGAGTACTCGCCATCGCTTTGTTCTGCATCACGGCAGCTGCAGCAGCTCCCGCCTGGCCGAGGTGAAGGGGAGCAGCACCGAGAAGCATGAGTGGAGCCAAGTGCTGGGTCCTCTCACCCCCTCGCTGCACTCCCAGTACTGCCCCAGTCTGTCCCAGTCCAGGCTGGGCCAACAGCAGCAGACTTGCAGTGCCCAGATGCTGGTGGCTGCGTCTGAAGAGAGGGACGCAGAAGCACTTCTCAGCTCCCATTTTTGTGTGGGCACCATGGCCATATCAACATACCCACCACCCCTCCCAGCTCCTCCTGCCCAGTGCCAGCTCCGCTGGGAAAGCCACCGGTTACGCATACCAGGAAAACGGTGCGGTGAACACGAGACCAAACCATGATGGGCAGTGCTGGCAGTGTACCTGTACCTGCAACGGAGCACACAGTCCTGAGAAGAAAGAAGGAAAATTTCACCTAAATCATCTTTTGCCATTGGAAAGAAGAGGAGGGGAAAAGGAAAAACACTCGGGCTTTTTCTCCCCACTACTTGTCATTTTCAAAACTGTATCCCCTTTGAAGAACCAAAGAGACAGTAGAAGCTCAGATACTAATCCTTAATTAAAATGTTCCTTTTTGAAATTTTGCTAGAAATGGAGAAAACAAACACCTCCAGGAAAAATCTTTGTAGTCATCGGAAACATATTTTTCCATGCCAGAATGATTTGCTACACCATGCGGCCAAGGGAGCGAAAAACAGGGATCAGAACCTCCCTGCTACTTCCAGCAGAAAAGTAGTGACATGATAAAAAGGGTGAAAAATTGAGTTGTATAGGGAAAGTCAACAGGCCATTATTACTCTCTTGTAATTTAAAAACAAGGTAACAGGCAATTAAATCAAAGGGACATGCTGAAAAGAGAGGATAGGAAATTATTTGTGTGTAATGCCATTAACTTGTCGCTACAAGCTGGCACGGACACTGGAGGACTCGGGAAGGCATATAGCAAGAAGATAACAGGAAAATAAAGTGAGGCGGTAATAATAGTCCCAGGATAACGCTGAAATATGGACTTTCTGAAAAAGGATAGCATTTCATAAAAACTGTAAAGGAAGACACTTCTCCCACGGGGCTCTTACAACACATGTTGTCACCTGGAATGTCCTCCTCCCTCTTTGGAGGTGCCAGGGACCCAGCAGTGCCGGAGCACTCGGTGCATCGCTCGTTGGATCTGGGCTATCCACCCTTTGAAGGCTTTGGCAGCCCCCACTGCTGCCATCTGGACACCAGGGAGGACACCAAGCAGACAGGGACGGGCTGGTGACCAACCCTCCTGAGGATGTAATGGCCCCGGTGGAGGGCCCCGAGCAGAACAGAGCACCGCTCCTGTGCTTCCCTTCCAGCTCATCAGAGATGCGGGGCCTGGGGAAAGCTCTCCCGTATGATTATGGCAATGGTGTACTGGGACAGGACACGGCCAGTTCACGTGTCTCTCCAGGACTCACTTGCTTTTGCCATCCCTGAGCTGCTACACAGCCGGCGCTGGGTCTTGTCCTTATGGATGCCCACCCTACTTGGGAGAAGCGGTGTGCGCACCCCTAAAGCCGTCATTGTAATGAGATATTCTGGTCAGGACCAATTTGCTCCCAGCTTCCAGGTGTTTTATGCCTCACTCACCCGGGGACGGGCTCACCAGGCGGCTCCTGCACCCAGCCCGGCAGAGAGGGCACATGGTTTTCCTTACCTGCCACGGCGGGTAAAACTAACAGCTAAAAAAAGGATAATGTTCCTCTTGTACACCACTGTCCTCCACGCCTGGACACAGCGTTTCCTGGGGAAACGTGCTCTTTCTCGCTTAAAAATAGGAATTCCTGGTAAGAGGTAATGAACATACTGGCAGCAGGCAAGCCTGGGGAATTAGCGGCGGGGACGCAAACTCCGATCTGTGGTTTATAAGATAAAGTGACCAAGCACCATTTCCTGAAGACAGGTGATTGCTCTTTATTTAAACAGAAGGAAATAACAAAGATTGTGTACAGGATAAAGAGGCCCCGGTTCCTATTTCCAAAGTGATTGATGGGCTCCAAAAAAGGGACTTTAATTCTGCTGGGCGACAGAAAATAAAAACACACAAGTTTTGTCTCCTCCCAGAGAACAGCTGGGTCTGCTCAGGAAGCCATTAAAATGGGGGACATTGCAGGGGCAGAGATGGCTATTAAAGAAGGCCTTTATGAAAAGGGACTTGTTAAATAAAAAAAAAAAAAAAAGATAGTGTCAAGCATGTGTTGCAGCCAGTCTGCCTGATCCCCTTTTGGAAATGAACTTGGTCTGTTGTTAATGCCTATGTGAGTCCTATAAAACAGCAGTAATTAAAATCCCAGGAGAAAATCCAGTGTCTGTGAAACCCATAGCAGCAATAGAAAGACACCTTGATGTCTACAAGCCTGTTACTGCACCGTTATAGATCACCAGCCCGGTGATCTGTTGCTCCTGTGGCCAGGATGAGATGTGATGGGTTTTGCCGGTGCTGAGGTGTGCTGGCACCATGCTTTGCTCCCGGGGGTGAGAAGAGGTCTGGGACAGGTAGGAAGCCCCAGGCTTGGTTGGGGATGCTCAGCCCATCATTATGGTGAGCAGGACGCTGAAACTACAGCCACCAACCACATCACTGTGGAGTGCAATTACTAATAGTGGGAATTTTTAGAAAATCGTATCCACGGAGCTTCTGCCAGGTGTGGAAAGGCACTTTCCCTGGAGCTTGGGGTGACACCAACTGAGATTCACCCTCCTGCCCCTGAAGAACCTGGGACAAAGCAGGAGGGAGAACATCACCTCCCTCCAGAGGTGAGGTTGACCTCTTCTTGGCTCAGCAGAGTCAGCAGCGCCCTGGCAATGCACGCACGGGTCCTTCTGCTGAAGGAGCTTGGCAGCAATGGGCACTGAAAGCGAGCACGGCCTCTCCCAGCTCCTGGAAAACCTCTGCAGACTCCTGCTGAAATGTCTTCTGCAAAATCGGTTGGTCTCAGGCTGTTTCGCAGGGAAGGTTTGGCTGTGATGAAGTTCTGCAGGAGCCTCATCCAAGGTCTTCCCTGGTGTTTCACCTGCTCAGTGCTCCCCGGGGTGAGCCGCTGCGTGGATGAAAGCCCAGGCTGCAAGGACACTTGCCTGATAACATCCCTCATCCTGCCTTTAAAATGTCCCAGGCTCGCGCTAGCTCTCCGTGCCTCTTTCTTTCTACTGATTACTGTGGCAGTGAATTTTCAGGGTTGAGTCCCTGCCCTCCTAAAGGAATATTTATGTTGATCGCTTCTAAATATACCTCCTGGTGATTTATTGCCGTGTTTCAGTGTTATGGGAGAGTTTAGAAGGCAAAACCCAAGTTGTTTACAATTAATTGTGAGCCAATAATTAAGTCTTTTCTCCTCATTTTCCCATTCCCTTTTCCACACTAAAATTTACAGGCTCATTAAATTCTTTCCTCCTTGCTATGGGGAGATATTTTTTCCTGGTTTTGCCACTTCCCAGCATATGAAATCATCATCGCCCATTGCATAAGGCCGAGAAAAAGATTATGAAGCAGCTTATTAATTTTCTCCATGGTTTTAAGCAAGGCTGAGGTTGCGAGCAGGGCTGTCTGTCATCTCTCATCCCTGCCTAGCGTGTAGGACATCTGACAAATCCTTTCCAAAGGTAAAAGCCCCGCAGGTAGTGGCTCGAATAAGAATATTTCGGATGTTATGAGAACGGGAGAGCTGGCCTGACTCACCCCGGGCCTCTGGGGTTGGTGGAATGATACCAACTTTTAGAATTAATTAGGAAATAATATGGATGTTTCCCCACTGGTTTCTTTCAGTGAGTATAATGGTATTTTTGCAATGCACATTTCAAAGAAATTTTTCAACTTTTCCACGTAAGCCGAGCACCCAGTGAAAACACTGTGGCAAAAACTGGTAATGTTTCAAAAGTATATTAATTTCCAGGTGAATGTTTATAATTTTAGAAGGCTAGTTTTTGAAAAAAGCCAACCCTCTCCCCTGCCTAGATATTGTTTTATGGCTGTTTACCACCAAAACTGAGCAACAAACACTTTTGCTGAAATGTTTCTGCTGATTTATGCTCTTTTCACCTGGGATTTTTCACTCCCCTGTCCTCAAGAGTTAGTACTAAGCACTAAATAGCACAGGGGTAAACACCACAGACAGTGAAATAAAAAAAGGGTGATGAAAAAGAGAGAGAGATGGATGAGAAGGCAGATAAAAAAATGAGAGCAAAACCTGCATCCCCTGTATACCTGAATCCAACAGGAAAAGGCCAATTCACACATAAGATCAGGCATAAAAAGAGACATTTAAATCTGTTAAAATGATCAAAGGAGCTGGAGAGGCCAAGTGGGATGGAGACATCTAACCACCTACCAACATACCGTGCAGGTCTTCAGGAAAGCTTAGAGAAGCCGATGGTGATGGGGAGCAGGCAGCAGTCTCGACGGAGTCTCCCGGGGAGCAGAGAAGGCCAGGAGGACACACCGGACAAAGGCAGCGTCATCAAGGTAAGGAGCTGAGATTTTCCAAAGAGCTCACATGTCCCAGGGGGGCTGTGCCAGTGCTGCAACCCATCCTGTGGACCTTCCTCTGGTTCTGTGTACCTGGAGCAAAAGCAGAGATGTTCTGCACTGCTGACCTGGCTTAGACGTCACTTCAGGGGGACATGGACATCTATTCCGGTGTCCTCAGTGTGTGCTAGAAGGGTTTTCTAACATGCCGGATGGTTTCTAAGCAGATGTTGGAGCAGGTGTTGAGAGAGCTGCAGCCCCTTTGCACCGCGGAGCAGCAATTCATTGAGAAATTCTTCCAGCTAAGCCAGGACCCTGCAGACCTGCAGGTGCTGGAGGTAAGTGTGAGGACTATGTTCTCTCCAGTCCCATTAGTCAGTCCTCCTTCCAGCTTGATACAAGCCTCAGCAGGCACAGTGGAGTGGCTGCTTACCTCTATCAGATGCCTGAGCTCTCCTGGGGTCTGGTCCTCTATCAGCAGTCAGTGGTGGGGAAGCTCAAGATCTCCTGATGGTAGAGGAGAATTGAATTGATAGCTTCAGCAAAATCACTGGATCTCTAAGCATCAAACACAGGACTCCAACATGAGGCAGCAGAAATGAAACCCAGATCTCAAGTTTTCTTCTCTGAGGGAGGGCAGACAGGTCATAATTTCCATCCCATTCTTTCTTGCAGGCATCTGCCACTAGGGGAGGAGAGAGTATGGCACCTCCAGAGGACCCTCCTTGCACCAAGCCTCGGAGCCAGTACGTGGGTGATGAGATACATCTGGCTGCTCTGACAGGGACATGGTCTGGAGTGTCCTACAGGGACTGCCTGAGCAACTGATGGAGGCATTTTTATTCACTCTTGACCATTCTGATGTCTACTAAGTGGCCTCAGGTTTGCACCCTGGATAGCAAAATACCAGGAGGCATCGTAGCCGGGCATGCAGAGAGGCTGAGCAGAGCCTACTGGTTCTGCCTCTCCCCAGCACAGTGTCCCTGCTTTAGGGTGGAGCAGAAAGCGAGGTTTATGTTTCATGCAAAACCTTATGTTTTGATCAGTTTTATTTTCTTATGAGCAATGTCATAAAGTGAAAATGTACTACGGAACAGAAATCTTACAAAAAAATGTCAGCATGAAAACACTGAAGTTTTTCGTTTGGCTGGCAAAACAGGACATTTCAATGCCCTCCCACAAGCAGAGATGGTGAAAAGTTGAAAGATGACCCAAACATAAACAGGCTTCACTGCAATATAGGCGGCTTTGATCCTTTCTTTGGCTTTGCCCTTGCCTCTGCAGCTGGCCACAGGGCCAGTGCCCCTCCCCATTTCATTACTTACTTTTTTTTGGTTTTGTTTTTAAGACTAGAAGAACCTACGACCCGGCTGCTGAGCGAGATCTTCAGTTGCCTGGAACCGGAGCTGAGAGGATTTCTAGATGTCTGCAATAAGGTCCACCTATTTGGCTGCTTGCAGGTCCTGGTTACCTTGAATGACTCCGTCTTTGAGATGTGGGGCTCTTCCTCAGCTCTCCCCTCATCCTTCCTCAATGCTATCCTGGGCAATATGCTGCTCCTGGCCAAGAGCAGCTTCAACAAATACATTGTGAGTGTCAGTAGGAGTAAGCCCAAGCAGACTTGAGTGATGTTTGACCTCCTCCAGAATCTTCTAAACTTCTAACAAGGTCTTCATTAAAGGCAGTACTGATTTACATCAGGCAGGGATCTGGCTCTTTGTTTTTGGGAGGACTAGACCCTCATTGCATCTACAATTGCATCTGTGTGAGGGATGTGGGATACAATACACCTAAGTACCATCTGTGCCTCCTCTTACCAGGATGGTCAAACCAAAGGGGTTTCCCCCATAAAGAGCACTGGGAAGCTGTGGCAGTGACGGCAGCACATCAGATGGTTGGAAACAAGCTCTCATGCTCTGGGACCAAGCAGCAAGAGGTGGGCAGGGGTAGCAAGAGCTTGTTAGAATTGGCCAAGGAACCCGGCTCTGAGTCCCCTGAGGTTGAGGGAAGCCACATATTGACGTTGAACAGTGTTTGTGCCAAGACCTGGAACAGCAAGTCTGCTCATGAGCCAGCCTGAGAAGGGCAAGAAGTGGCAGTGGTGAAGACCTCTGCCCGAGGAGCTGTGGGGGTCTGCGTGGGGGGGTTGCAGTACTATGTCTGAGCAAAGAACCACACGGCCAGAGAGACCAGGTACGTCAACGTCAGGAGGGCAGCTAGCACAGCTTCACGTCCAGCCTCAAACAAGAAAGCTCACATATCTTCCCGTAGAAGATACTCTAAGAAAGCACTACACACAACTGATTATGTTGCTTGCTTTCTGGTGCCATAAAATGAGACTGGGGCCACGTCAGGTCTGAGAGTGCTGTGTCTTGTGTGTTGTTGCCAGGGGACCTTGTGCAAAGAGATCGAGGAGGCAAAGATGCCCAGCAAGATGAAAGGCGGGATCCTGCCCTCCGTGAGCCGCTTTGAGGAGTTTGTGGACTTCTCGGAGGAGGTGTTCAGGACAGCTCGGCGGAGAGGGGAGCTGGACAAAGCACACCTCCGGCTGGCCAGCAGCGTCTTCAGCAGCAGTGAGTACAAAGGCTGATGGCTGGATGCTTCAGGCAGGCAAATCATAGAATGGTTTGGGTTGGAAGGGACCTTAAAGATCATTTAGTTCCACCCCCCCTGCCAATGAGACAACCTAATGACATGTTTACGGCCGTAAGTGAGAAGGACCCCCTCTGTTCTGCATGCACAACAAGCTTCTAAAGCTCTTGCCTTCTCCAGACCAGCTGGCGAGTGTCTGGCAGCGTGGTGAGCCGTGCCTCCACTCGGCAGGCTGAGCGTGTGCCACGCTGATGTGCTGCTCTGGCACCCAGGTCAGAAACAGATTTGGACAGGGCTGGACTTGGATGTCTCTGCACCCTTTTGGGTAAACATTATTAAATGTCATGACGCCAAAGCTCCAAGGTGGTTGAAGAGCTAGACAACCTGTGATGATGCTCTCTGCTGGTGACCAAAACCTGATGGAGTCTGCTTCTCATCTCCCTCCTGACCCAGGTTGCAGGGTCTTCTCTCCACACCTGATTTGTTCTTTTCTTTTAAGTCAATAGTCTGTCCTCAGCAAACCTGAAGGTGAACACAGATATGGTCATGATGGAAAACTTCCACCACATTTACTGCTTCCTGTGCCAAAAAAAGATCCATTGCCTGGAGGACAAGAAGAGAGAAGCCAAGCAAAGGTATAGCGAGCACATGGAGAAATATGTCGTCAAGTACCTGGGCCAGCCACTGGAGAAGCTCAATGTGAGTACAGGGTAAACTGAGCCTTCCCTGGGTCTCAAAGGGCAACTGCCCTTGGCAAAATCATGAATTAACTGGTGTCTAAATCACCCCACCCCAAATCCAGCCTGGGGTTATATTAATGTGTTGTCACATCCCTAATGTCCTCACACCTGCTCTGGCCACTTGCTGCTGGGTTTCACCGTGCAGCACAGCCCCAGCAGGAGCAGGGCTCAGTAGCATCAGACGCTGGTGCCAGCTCTGCAACTCAGCGTCCATCTGGCGGCATGAGGACCCGTTCAAGCCCCGCTCCGGGTTGCGTGCCTGCGTCTGGCAGATGCTGGTTTATTTTTGCAGGGCTGCCTGGACTCGTAAGTCTAACACAGCTTCTCGCTTCCCGAGCAGCTGCTTTGTTAACTGAGCTAAGAGCATCTGGCTTTGCTAACTCAAACAGGCATTCCCCTTCCTCCCAGAGACGATGGCTGCTCCCAAGACCCCTCCTCGCTCTGCTCCTTCTCTATTCTCACTGGCCTAAAACGTCTCACAGACTGAGATCAGCTTGAATTATTTATAGGGCCTCTTACTTTCAATTAGTGTCCAGTCTTTGCTGTCAAACATCTTGTAGGTTTGGCTGGAAGATCAGCTCGGTGTCTCATGCTACCCGCAGCCCTGCGATGTTAATGGCTTCAAGCTCTTCCTCTGTGAGGGAAAGCATAATTTCATTGCTTACAACAAAGCAAAACGAGTAACATATGAAGGTACTCGGATTGCATTCTGCTCGGGGACTTCCAGAGTCCTGACATGGCCTTCTCTAGCAGACCACATAGCTCTTCAGGTTTGAGCAGAGTTCACTAACATCAAGAGAAGTTGCGAAGGGGCCTAAGTAACGTAGGAGCCCATTTCTGGTTTTGAAAACAGCTTATACATTTAGGAACCTCCTTCCCTCTGAAAATCCTTAGGATTTAGGATATTTCTGAAAGCAGCTGAGGTTTGTAACTCTTGGGGTTGGCATAGCCCTGGGCTTTCAAGCAACTGCCATGCTTGGCGTGGGACACGTGCTTTTGAAACTCCTCCCTACAGAACAGCCTTTTCTGCTTTCATAAAAAATCTTGGAAGAACTGAGGAAACTCGAGTTTTGCTTTACACTTCTGCAGATTCTGGGATCCCCCAGGCCCACCTCTGGCTCCAAACCCTCTGTAGGTAGCAAAGCTGTATGAAGCACCAAGGAACATGAGTGATTTTTCCAGCAGTCCCATCGCTCCATGGTACTGCAACCCTTAGAGATACTGTTTGCTGAGCAGGGAGGGGAGAGAACTGATGAAATTCCCCATGACCTGCTTTCCTGGAGGATAAAAAATCTCCATACTTCATTTCCACTTAATTAGACATGGGAAGGGAACTGAGGAAAGCAATCAGGTTTCAGCCCTGACGCAGGAGTCTGCCTTAGGGCAGCTCATCAGTGAATGTCTCCTTGTCTTTCCAGCACTTCTTTGAAGGGGTGAAAGCCCGCGTGGCTCAAGGGGTGAAAGAAGAAGAGGTCAGCTTTCAGCTGGCCTACAGCAAGCAAGAGCTGAGGAAGGTCATTGAAAAATACCCTGGCAAGGAAGTAAAAAGAGCCCTTGAGACCCTCTACAGGAAAATCCACAAGTATCTCTCCCCAGAGGAAAACCTTTTGCCGGTAACCGGAGTGTGATCTGGGTGTAACGCTACGAAGTTTTGCAGGACTCAGGACTGCAAAGCATCTATAGCTGTCACGGGCTGTGGAAAGGTGCTGATGGTCTGTTTTTCCTCAGGTGGTGTGGCATGCTATGGAGCAGGAGTTCATACGTCAGTACCAAGAGTTTGAGGATCTCATCCAACGCTGTTATGCAGGGTCAGGGATTGCCATGGACTTCACCATGGAGGACTTGCTGAGCTACTTCAACTCTATCACTCTGTCCCACATGTAGAGGGAACCCTGTCTGGTTGTCTGTTGGGAGCAACTCAGGAACCCTTACCTGCAGCTACGCCTTTAAGGAGCTAAACTCCAAACCCTTCCCAAGCTGAAGTTTGATATATGGGGGTCCCATCCTGAACTTAATGCCAAAGTGCCTCTGACTTATTGGTCTTAGGCTAGATCTCCCTTGGGGAAGTGAAGTTCTTAGACCCAAACCACAGCTTCAAGAAACCATTATGCAGCTAGTAAAAAAAAAAGCCTTCCAAACCTCTGATTTCTGCCAAACCTCATGCCGGTGCTGTACCTCTTCAGTAGACAACTTCCCAGTGCAGCTGAATAGTGAAAGGCATCTTTTCTCCAGGAACTCTCTCCTTCTTTTCTACTCTCAAATTTCACAGTGAACCTGTGCTAAAACAAAAATATCACAACACACTGAGACACCTGGATGTGTGCGGTGTTACTATATCCAGGTGTCAGAATGTGCACCATTGCTCTACCAGCTCTTCAGTAGAGACAGATGAAAGTTCAGAGCTTTTGATATGAAAAGTTTTATTGCTTTTAGATAAGAAAGGCTTTACTTACATGTAAAGTGGAGTGGAGCAAATGCTACAGTTTTAGAGATCCAAACTGGTGTCTCAGGGAGTTGCTTGTCCTTACTCCATTGTCTTATGAAGCACCCCATAGCAGCATCACAACTTGCTAATATGTTTTTGTTGTTGAAACTATGGCCTCTGTATCTTGTGATGATAATCATGGGGCTAACATACTGCCCATTATAACTTTCTCTCTAAAAAACTGAAGAACTTGAACTCTTCGGTTCAGTACAAAATAACAATCGTGATAATATACTGACAACACAGGGTCAAGGACTAGGATGTCAGTCTATAAACTGAAATTGAGACCAGTAGGGTCATTGGTCAGGTCATAGCACATCTGCAGCTAGGCTAGACACCAGCACCCCTACACCAAAACTCAGGCATGGAGTGAAGGCCTTGAGAAGATGAGAAGAGCTTAAATATGCTCCAGGACCCATGGGTGTGGGTGAAAGCCCTGGGTGGGGTTGGTCAAGGCTATTAAGGCCAATTAGTGCCCTCAAAGCCTGGTCAGGTGTCAGTGGTCCTGTTACTAGCACCTGTAGGAACAACTTCGGGAGTTTTAGTTAAGAAAAGATGTTAGGATTTTCCCTAAGAAAGTGGGGTTTGGGAGGTCCACCTGCCACTTGTCCCACTGTCTGCCAGCCCCATTGTGTAGCTATTGAACCTCTTCACCTGGAGCAGACAGGCCGTCAGAAATCACCAAGACAGTCAGCTCCTGCATGTCTTGTGAAAATCGGGCTGATAAAAGGAAGAGGTGTCGACAGCCGCCTCCAAGCGAGGTTGCAGCGGGAGCTGAGCAGCTCTCTCCGTCCTGCTTGCCCCACTCCAGGTCAGCTGGCACAAGGCTGCTGCAGAGCCCACAGGAGTGGGCTGTCACCTGTGTTTTGAAAATAAATGCACTCTGTTTTCCGTAATTACCCTCCGGGCAGATTTATGAGCCTCTTTCCCCATTCAGAGCACTGGCCTCCTCTTCTTTTCTGTTGTTTTGTGTTGAGACTGGTGGTGGTTGCCCCACTGAAGGACTCCTGAGGGACACCCCCTAGGGCAGAACAGGCTTTCGCTGAGCTCCGGCTGTGGGAATTCCACCTCAGCTCTGCCTCCTCCAGTGTGGGTAAACCCACGGTGACCTTCAACACAAGGAAGGCACAAGGGTGGTGTAGGATGTGCTGGAATTAGCTTGTCTAACCTACTCACCCTCACCATTGCTAGCGGGCAGTAGATTATAACCCATGAAGTAGCTTTGGGGGAAATTCTGTGGGCCAGCTTGGACAATCAGGGGAGAAAAATCCAAAAAGGATCCAGGCACTTTACTGCCTCCCACAGCAACCCACAGATGTCCTTTCCCTTGATGTGAGGTAAAAAACCATTTTCGGCTATTTCCACACGTCAGAGATTCTGGTTTTATTTGGCGTGTTGCTGTACACAGTGAAGTGTGGGCAGCTTGGGTGGAGAAGGTCTAGGCAGAACAATTCTAACACAGAATGTGCTGTGCCTTGAACCACTTGCCCGGCAGCTTTTCCGCAGCCTGAACTACTCCCTCCTTTGGAGCCAACTGCCCGGAGAGCTTCACACCTTTCAAAACTCCATGCTATTTTGGGCAGATTTGTTTTTGTAGATGAAGCAAAAAGAAATCTTTAAATCTGCCTCAGGCCACAGAGGACCCCCTTGGACACATCTGTTTGCAGGAAGGGGTGTCCAAACGTGCCCAAAGAGGATCACATCTCCCTGAGCCTCCTTTCCTCTTGCTCCTTGTGACGCGTTGGCTGTTAGCATGGCACCTACAGCTCATAAACTTTTACTCGTGGGAGCTTGCAGTGCTCCCAGGAGCAGCAAGCACCTCGCAGGGCAGTAAGACATCAGCCTGTTGCACGGTGGAAAATAATCTCGGAGGCAAAGAGGTGAAGAGGCACGTTGCCCGCTGCCAGGAAGGGGGGGAGCCTGTGATGGCTGCTTGCAAGAGCTCCTCTTCACCAGGGATATCCTTGCTTCTTCTTAACAACAAGTCACCCCAGGTTGAGCTCCAGGCTCAACCATGTGCTTTAACAGAGCACATTAACACATCTTTCCTTTGCAAAGGGTGGCTAAAATATCCAAGCCTCCTTTTCCAGGATTTTTCAAGCAACTTGGTGTAGTTGGACTTTCACGTCCTTCGGGTCAAGGTACATCTCTGCGGGGAGCGGTGCTCAGAGCTCCTGTTTCCAGTCTTGTTACTTCTCCTCCCCCCACTGTCACTCTGGTGACGTTGCTGCTCGCACAGCTCGGCTGCGGGCACAGGAAGAGGACGTCCATAAGGGGACTGTCCGGCACCGGCTTGCCCAGCTCTTCGTCCTCTCTTGCAGGTACTCAGCCTATTTTTGCCATCCAATTGCCCTGCACTTGTTCACTGAGGGGTTCGCGTGGGAGGGGAGGGTTGTGTTGGTGAGGTTTGCTGGGCAGGAGGTGGGAGCTGCAGGCTGCGACACGAGGGTCCTGCAACTTGGGAGCACCCAGGAAAACACCCTGGGTGGGAAGGACTTTGCAGAGGGAACGAGCCCAGGTAGCTCGGAGGTGAGGCTGGTACACACCAAACGCCATCTGCAACAAGGAGGACCCATGACTTTACGCTGCATCTGTCAATGGCTTCCCCCCGTAACTGGTGCACAGCCCAGGTTTTACGCTGAGCTTGCTCCTGTGGCAGCGTGACTTTGGGATCTCTCCATGCCAGCCATTTCCCGTGAGCTCTGCTGCAGAGTCATAGAGTCACAGACTGGTTTGGGTGGGAAGGGACCTTAAAGGCCACCCAGNAAAAAGTCCCTCTCCAGCTTTCTCATAGGCCCCTTCGGATACTGGAAGGACAATGCCAGAGGATGTGAACCCAACATAAGAGAAAACACCAAGAACCACTGTAACCCCAGGCTGCTGAGTCCCCCATACCCTCACGCTGCATCTCCTCGAACCTCTGCGTCAGCCTCACCCCCTGCCTGCTGATGACATCCAGCAGTTTGAAGGCAAATGACAAAGAAAAAAAGGCTCGGTGTTGTGGGCTGTTTTCCTGATTTGTGCCACTTTGTGCTGCATTAGTAGGCGTTTGGTTTCCATCTGATTTTTTTTTTTTCCCCGAGGGGCAGCAGGACTGTCGGGCTTCCCTTGCACAGGGGTGTCAGTGGAGAAACTCTTGAGGGTCTCAGAAGAGCGAATTGTCGTCTGTATCAGGATTTGGGGCTTTTTAGGAGTGAGAAGTAAAGGTATCTAAGTAGAGGGCCGTTACTGATTTGAAGGAAATGTGAGTCCATTTGTCGTTGACGGGCTTGTCACAGCCTTCCTAGTTTCCACAGCCAGGTGAAATTTTCCACAGCCTTCAGAAATGAAGGTAAAATCGACCAAACCCGAAATGAAATGAAAACTTCACAGCCTCCCAAAAATATCATTCAGGCCGCCAGGGCCAAATCCATTTCCTTTGCCCAGCTTGCTGCAAAGGTGCTCCCAGGCTCTGGAGAAGAGCAGGAAGATCTGCGGCCACTGAGTTAAGCAGCCTGAGCCTGCTTTAAATGTGTTGATGATCAGGGGTTCAGGGATAGCCAGAGGGTCCTTGGAGTCATCAGAGCAGGATCATCAGGGATGGGGATACGGATGGGGCTGAAGTGAAGCAGATATGTGACAAGAACATCACTGAAATATTTACAGCACTCTTAATTTTCCTAAAACTGATTTTCCCCTGCCAAGCCACCATGCCACAGTCCCAGAGCCCTCAGTCTTTTGCCCATTGGACTGAGTCCCACAGTGCAGCCATGTTGGCGACAAATTCCCATGGTCTTGGCACTCATCAGGGCCACAATCCCTATCTTATGGTCCATGTTTCATTGCTACATTATATAGCCACCAGAAGAGATTTTGTCTCCTTCCTGCAAGACAGTAACACAGCACTTTTCCCTGGGGACACCAAGCAGCTGCTTCAGCCCTGGTGTCCTCTTCTCATGGGAATATTCTTCCCCCAGAGACATTTCCTACTGCACTGCCAGGGCCCAGCTTGTCTTCACTCTCTTTCTTTCCTCCATCTGGATGAGTGTCTGCAGCTGGACATGAAGAAGGTTGGGAGGACACCAGAGGGAGTTGGAGGGAAGGATCAAACACATGGTCCATCCTTGGTGCACACAGGTTTTAGTGCATTGGGAGCTCAGCATCTTGGTGACATCAGCCCTCAGCAAGGTCACCCGCAGATAGTCCTTCAGAACTGGGCCCAGGGAGGGGCTCTGACATGCTCAGGTCCCACCAGAGCAAAGCAGGGGTCTGAGGGCCTCGCAGGGAGGAGAATTTATTGCTTCTGTACTTGTGCCACCTGCAGGCCAAAAGAAAACCTGTTTGATCTCCATTCACAGTTGCCTGGACTGTTTCCCTGAGCAGCTGGATGTTCCTAACCTTTATCTTCTGCGGTTTTGCATGCTAGTTCCCAGCTCTGAGATGTCCTGGAAGAAGGAGTGTCTGAATCCACCCCCATGTTTCATCCAGCGCCTGGACCACCTTGTGTTGACTGTGAAGAGCATTGAGGACACTGTGGCCTTTTATTCCAAAGTGCTGGGCATGGAGGTGGTGACTTTCAAGGTAACATGGGGGACAGGCTCATCTCAGCTCTAGGGGATCTGGAACTGAAGTTCTAGGCCAGTGGCTGGACCTTGTGGATCTCATAGGGTCTCTGGAGCATCTCCTTGGAGTGAGGATGGGACGACCAGCATAAGTGGCAGCCCATCAAGCTCTGAGTTTCAACAGGGTCAAGCTCAGTTAGAGGGAAATCGAAATCATGCCACAGAAGGAGTCAAAGTGACAAAAAAAAAAAAGAAAGTGTCTTTGAAAAACAATTTCTAGGACTGAAGGAGGCAAACCCTCAAACCCACATGTCCTCTGAAGATGTCTGACAGGCTCTTGTTTTGATATTTCCATTGGCAAAGAGAGGGAAAGATGGTTAACATTTTCAGAACATCCCCAACTTGTCTCCTGCCCAAGCTTCAGGCCACATGGCCTGTTTTGGATGTACACATTGCACCTTTTTAAATTTCAATCTTATGTCCTTCTCTCCTGCCCCATAAGGTCTCTTAAAACCAATTGCACTCACATCTCAAGGCTACAGTGAGCCTCAGTTTGTTCTTCAGGTGGGCAGAGATGGCAGGTCAGTGTCCTGCATATCCACGGGGCCTCAGGACTCACCTGCCACATGAGCCTGCAGAAATCTCCTTGAGGGTCTGCAAAGAAAAGAGATGCCAAAAACCACCTTCCTCACCCTCTTCCCATTGCTTCATCTTTGCTCCCACGGCAGTGTCAGCCTGTTCACTATTTGTGTGGTTGTCCCACAGGCAGGATGGAGAGTGCCCCAAACTGAAACCGTACATCATTATGGTTTGGAAGCAGCTGCATGTGGCTGCAGGACTTTCTTGGGTCACTCCACATTTCCAGGGATGTCATGGGAGACTTGCAGTGGCCAGTTCATGTCTTGGGTTGCCACAGCAAGAACTAAGAGTTAGCAGGTCCCCAGGACTTTTAGGACTACACAGGTGAGTGGATGCTAAAGGCTTCCAGCCCAGTAAGTCCCATTGCATTCTGATTCTTTTCTCTTGGGACAGGGAAATCGCAAAGCTTTACGTTTTGGTAACCAGAAGTTTAACCTGCACGAGGCTGGGAAGGAGTTTGAACCCAAGGCTCGGTGCCCAGTCCCCGGCTCTGCAGATATCTGCCTTATCACACAGGTGCCCCTGGACCAGCTGCTGGGTCATCTGAAGGTGAGGAAGGTGTAGAGTGTGCACAGGGCAGTGTGACCCTGGGAGGCATAAAGCCAGAGCCTCCCTGCGTCTTGGGGAATGTCAGAATTGTCTCATCCAATGGCTCATGTTTTCAGGGCTGGTGGGGAAGAGTGCACGTTGCCCTGATAAGATTACCATAAGCATTAAAACCCTGCCCTTATATATATTCCCAGGTCTGTGGGGTTATCATTGAAGAAGGTCCCGTGGCCAGAACTGGTGCCGTGGGTCCAATAACATCCGTCTACTTTCGAGACCCCGATGAGAACCTGATTGAGGTTTCCAGGTACAGCACAGATGTGACTGCAGTCAACAGAGGGGAGCCCTGACCACAACCCATACTCTCTGTCCCAGCAGCAGACAGGATGCAGAGGCCAGGCTTTTGATGGCCAGTTTCAGCTTCAAGCTTTTATTTTGCAAATCTGGGACAAGTCTCAAGTCCCAGCCATAAAAGTAGGGCTGCATGAACCTTGGGAGCTTTCCCAAGGCAGCCTGCTCAGCTCTCACCCCTGGGTGCGAATTTTACTTTTATAAATCACCATCAATGGAGACTTCATGACCTTCTTGGAAGATCCGTCCTGCCGCTGCTGCACTAGTCTTGTCGCTACATTTTTCCTAACGTCTGACACCCCTTTTGCTGCAGTTGAAGCCCCTCATTTCTACACTATCCTCTATGAACACAAAGAACCTGTCATTCCTCTTTCCTCTTAATAGTCGCATTTACACAGCTGAAGATTTCTGCCTCCCTTCCTCTCCATTGGCCTGCTTGGCTTGACTCAGGCTGACTGGCACTGGTGGCTCTCACACCAAGGCAGTGATTTAAATCCTGCCTGGGAACTGGGAACTGGGAACTTGGTCTCAGTGTCTGACACAGAAGGCACTCCTGAGGCGGAAGCTCTGTGCCTCCTACTCAGCTCTGCCTAAATAGCTATAGGGTTCCTGTAACCCAGGATGCGAAAGTGCAGAGATGAGATGGCTGCATGGAGGGGAGAGTGTCTAAAGTCAGTGAGTTCACCTAGATTTATGCAGGGATGAGGGGGAAATATGGTGCTAAGAAGATGCTGGCATCAGGCAGGAAACGTTGGCTGGCCCGTGCACCCCAGCCTGGTTGCCCTGTTTTCCCATGAGGCAGCAACAAGACTTTGTTCTGGCCCTTGTACCAGCTGCACGTGTCTGGCCTGCACATCCCAGCTGCCAAGGGAAGGATGCAACCTTGTACTGCAGCCGCGAGGGATTTGCTCCTCCTTTCCATTCCACATTCCTGTGGACAGTTTGTCTCATTCATTTTTGGAACAGCAGCCACCTTGCAAAACTTGACCCCCCCATGGCAACATGTCCAGAGCTTGGGAGAACCTTTGGACCAGGGAGAGAGCAAGACCAATGGTCTTGCCTTCCTCTGTCCAGAAGAAGCACCCAGAGTTGCTCAAGGAGCTCTGGCTTGCAGCTGCCTGCATGGAATGGAGGGATGCAGGACTCATCCCTGTGAGGAGGAAGGTGTGTCAGCAGAGCTAACACAGCAGAGTCCACTCTGACTCTAACTGATGTGCACTCAATTACTTGTGGGACTACCCTACGTTTTCTTCTTTCATTAATTATTTAAAAAGCAGTTCTTCAATTATTTAAAAAGCATAAAACAATAAAGAATGACTTGGGGGTTTTCAAGGAATGCGGTTCCCCAGCTGGCCACACCGTGGTAGCAATGTTATCATCACGGAAATAGTGCTGGAAGGCAGAGAGGACTCTTCTGACCTCTGCAGTCAAAATCCTCTCTAAAATTGAAATAATCCATGAATTGTACTATTTTTTTTCTGCTGGAGTTTCGTGGGAAATCCAGAATTCTCCATGTTGCGAAAAAAATGCAAAGCCCTACGAAATTCAGCTCTTCAGATCATCGAAATCTTGTGCCGGTGGTGGCCATAGGAATGAAAAGCTGCTCTCAACTCGAGTTCAACCATTTGTGGGAACTAAAGACAAGACCTGCCGTCGGAGAAAGCCATGGGCACCTCATAACCTTTACCTGGTGAAGACAAGCCCCGGTAGGGGACCCCCAGGGAGGGACCCCAACGAGGGACCTCTAGGGAGGGGACCCCCCGAGGAGGGACCCACAGGGAGGGAACCCGAGGGAGGGAGTGCAGGGAAGGACCCCTAGGGAAGGGACCCCCAGGGAGAGACCCCGGAGGAGGGACATCCGGGGAGGGGACCCCCCGAGGGGGGACCCACAGGGAGGGAACCCCAACGAGGAACCCTTAGGGAGGGGACCCCCGAGGAGGGACCCCGAGGAGCGGAGCGGCCCCGGCCCCGCCGCCCCGCCCGGCGGCTGCTCTCCAGGGTGCTGAAGGCTGCGGCCGTGCCCGTCCCTCCCGCGGGGCCCCACGGTGAGTCCTGCCCACGGGAGAGGGCCGATGCCCACCGAAGAGGGCTGACGACGGCACCCTGCTCCCTCCAGCCCTGCCTCAGATTTATCAGCTCTCTGATAGCCAGGCCTTCGCTATCCCTGGCTAAGCACTTGTACCGGTGGAGCCCTATCAGTAGTAGCCCATTAATAGGACCCCTGTTAATTTCTGCTGTGGGATTGTAGTTATCGATTGATTGCTAACACGGATCCTGCCTGAGTCTGCACTGCAAGTATCCTTTCATTCACCGAGCTTGGTACTGCAAATATGTTTGTGGAGAAAGGTTTCCTTTCCTTAATTTTAAGTGTCATTTATCTTGGAACAGCAGCAGAAAGGACAACGGCTCTTTTCGTATTCAGCTGAAAGGAGTAGTTAGGGACCTTGATGGCATCATATTAACCGCTGAATACCCTCTGTGTAACACAAGCTGGCCTATAATTTTCAGAGGCTATTTTTTTTCCTTGGCTCTTTCAAGGCCTTACTTCCCTTGCCAGTGGTTTGGACCTTCTAATTAGCTAAGGATATGAAACATTTGCTGTTTGAAACTGGAAATAATGAGTGAGACACTTTCCTGGGCTCGGATACTGGAGGCGTTTTCAGGATCCTAGGCTTGTAGAGGAAATACCATGAATGAAAAAAACCCTCAGCTATGCCTTCAGCTCCTAGATGCTCTGGAAAAGCCACTTACTGCTTCAATTGATAAGGGGGCCAATAAAGAAAAGTCAGACCTACCAGCCTTCCTGTGCCTTCCCTTCTTAATTTTACACATCATCTGCTGAAATGTGTCAGGATAGCATCTGATGGGACTGCCAAGACATGAATAAGGTTTAGAAGGGTTTCTGGATCTCAGGGACAAAATGTAGCCTGAAACCTAACTGAAAAGTTCTCTTTTCTGCTCCAGCACCAATAGGTAAAAGGTGCTAGTTCCCTCCTCTCCTGCTCAGCTTCACTGCTAGATGGCATCACTGCAGCATGGTGCAGAAGGCGTGAAAATGAGAACATTGGAACAAATGTTAGGGCACTGAAAACACTGATAATCCATTGAGACACATTGTTCCCTCCACTGAAGCCCTTCTATGTTCCCTCACAAATATTGATTCCCATGACAAACGTTGAGCTTATGGCTGATGCGGAAGGCACTGGCTCTCTGGGTTTCTAGTTCATTGTGCTGTGAAACACGGAATGACAATTTTGTTGATCTCACACCTGACTCAAACCAAGGACAACTAGAAGCTTGCCACGGAAACTTAGCAAGTATTTGAAATCTATTGCTAAATGGAGAAACACTGGATAACTTCTCTTTGTTGAGAGATCGTGTTTAACCACAGCCAGGCTTTGCTGCCTAATAGCTATTGCTTTCACCAGGAAAAACAGCCTGCAGGGCTCAATGGAAATATATGACTGGAGAAATCACTGGCCACGGGCCAGCTGGCCCTGTCATAGCCTCTACAGAGTTCCCCATCTATTGGCAAAGCCTCTGTACTGCATATGTTCAGACAAATACTGAAAACCTGATGGTCTACATAGCACAGCATTAAATCTTTAAGCAGGAAATGAATTTACTTCAATTCTTTATTCAGAAAGATTCAGTGTGAATATGCCAGACACTGTGAGAGAGTGGATTAACAGGTGGGCAAACAGTTTTGCTTTGGCTGGGAAATTCTCTGCATAAACCACTACCAGCAAGCTAAAAAGGAACTGGCCCACATTCCTTCTTGCACGTCTAATCTCATGTCAGTCCCCCCCACTTTCGCAACAGATTCTGTACCTATATCACGATCATATTGGCAACAAGTCCTTTGGATCAGCAATCACAGTATTTGTTTAATGTACAGAGGAATATTGCATAGTTCTTCATCTCACTGTTCAGAAAGGGTGCAGGGTAGGAAAGCCTTTCAGTGAATGGCTACTCAGGAGCGCAACTACTGATTTCATCCCAGCTGGAAAGACGAGTTCAGAACTGAGTCTCAGTAAGCCTTCACTCCTCTCAGGGGAGAGAAACAGGAATTTCCCAATGTGAGTCACAGCGTGTAAGTGCCCAAGTCACCACCCAGGGGTGCCCGTCTCTGCACGGACTATAGAGACCACCTCTGGTGAGCCAGCTCTGTTAGGTGCCTGGGCGACCTGCGCGAAGCCAGGAGGGTGATGTGGCACAGCCCTCGGATTGGCAGGGATCACCTCACAGGAGGCACAGGATGACTGATGTAAGGTTCCTCCCCTACCAATCGCCTTTCATTCAGAAAAGGCATACGGGTTTTAAGGGTCTGTGAACCATCCCTTGTACACAGAGAAGTGACAAATGCTTCCCAAGTGCTGGAGAAATGGGAGGCTTTTACTGGAAAAGAAAAAAAAATCCCTCTCTGCCTGAGAGTTTTGCAGGCAGGGCTGTTCACAGTAACTGATAGATTTTTCATCTGGCCAGCACGACTAACTACCCATGATCTGAAAGGTGCCCAGAAGAGCAGTAAGAAAAGCACACATTTTGCAGCTGAACTTCCTCTTCTTCCCAGACTCAGCAGTTAGGCATTCTGTACAGAAATACCTTTGAATGTGGCTTTAAAAAAATATCCAAACACAGTTCCTTCTGGGGAACTGGCTTCCAGATGTTGTTCCAGGATTCTCATAGGTTTCCATGGGATTGTTATTTTTTTTGTTTGTAGTGGCCTTTCAGCTACTCAGACAGCATCAACTATGAGTTGAAATTTAATCTGTGTACTAATTACCGACACAGACACACCTCCTGCCTTGTGGACTCTCTTATTTTTAAAGCATCTACTTTAATTTCAAGGGGTGGGAACATTCCTGTCATTGGAAATGAATAGTAAAGCACCAATGAAGAAAGGAATCAGATTTTCACCAGGACAAGTCCCTTATATTAAAAAAACCCTGCGCTTGCTGTTCCCTCACAGGCTGCAGGCCAGCTGGGAACTATCTGACAGATTCTCCAGGTTGTCCACCATAGTGATGATGGTTTCTATTTTATCTTCTGGAAGCACATGAGAGGCGTTGGATCGAAACTTCTTCAGGAGTGACTCTTTGCTCAGAGGTTTCCTCCAGTGCCCATAGAAAGTGTCACATTTGCCTGTCAGGACATCCCCGCTGTGCAGGAGCAGTGCCACCTCTCCGTACATCTTGTCAAAGTTGGCCACATTGTCTTCAGGGTGCTCCACCACCACTTTGTCCAGCAGCTCCCTCAGCTCCTGCCGGTGGATGCTTCTCTCTGTGAAGGAGCTGAGGCCCACTTCACCATCCAGCAGAGCAGTACAGGCGTTGAACTGGAAGGAGTGTCTAGCCTGGTGTTCAGAGCTGGGGAAAGGCCGATTGATGTACTTTGACACTGGGATCTTCAGCACAATGGTGCGGATCGAAGAGGGAGAGAACGACCCTGCGTAGTTGATGAAAAGATTCCGGACAGACAAGGCAGCATCCACCACCCAGTGCATCCCCAGGTGGGCTGGGAATCGCTTGAAAGCAATATCCTGCTTCTCCAAGAGGAACTCATGATGGTCACTTGGTGTGGACAGTGGTTTGGGTTGATAGATACTGTAGAAAGCACTGAATCCTGAGCAACCAGCGATATCATCCAGAATTAAGGGGTTAGCCTCCATCCCTCGGGCGGCCAGCAGCGCTGCTTCAAAGCCCAGGCGGGTGGCATTTCCGATATGCAATGGCTTGGCTTGGGTGGCTGCGTTTGCCATGGGTGCCCCGGCAAGCGATGCAGCAATGCCCAAAGCGTGTGTGCACTGGGCCGTGCTGAGAGAGAGCAGTTTTGCAGTGGCCGCAGCACTACCCATGGTACCGACAACTGAGGGAGGGTGGAACCTAAAGGGGAAATTGCAGTTATGAGCACCCCTGCCTGCTTGGCACAGGCGGCACCCGAGCACCTCACCTACCAGACCTGCCTGTGGGACTGGGAATGAACTGCCAAGTCAGCCAGTGGAAATCTCTCAGGGCTCTGGTGCAGGTGGGATTCACCTAACACAAAATTTAGCCTTCTGCAAACTAAGCGTTTACTTGAAACTTCATTGGAGACAACAGAGAGAGCTCAGCACCTCCAGAAAGCAATTTTTAATTTTCCCTAAGAGTAGGTGGCACAGCTTGTGTCCATGCAGCCAAACTTCCTCCCCCCAGACAAATAAGATGGCCTCATCCAACATGCCCAGGGGTAACAGTTCCTGGTCCATGCTATCCCTTGGACCACACCACGGCACTGCCTAGTGAATGGCACTTGGCAGAGGCAGAAATTGTGCCAGGGACTGTGCCCACAATTAAGCTGTCTGCATGGCTGTGGGCCACTGCTTGTCCTGTGTTCTTGCCCTGATTACTTTACACGACGACACTGCAGACTCAATGGTAGTCCTCTTAATGGCTGTTTTTAAGGCAAGATCACTGGAGGTCACCACATGGATATGAAACAAGTGGTGCCTCATCAGCTCTCGCAAAAGTGGCACCTGGGTCTCAGTAGGGCTTTACCCTGATGCTGGGTTCGCCTGGACGTAAACTAACATACTGAAACCCTGAGCAAGACCATTAACAGACTCACCAACCCTCTTCCTACTCAGTGAAAAAAAGGAGGTTTACCTTTTGGGAATGTTGTGAGCCTCAGTGGAGAAATGCATGAGCCTTCCTTGCACTTCCAGGCCCACATTAAATGCCAGCAGGAAATCCATGCCGTTGGGTTTGGTGCCTGTAGGTAGCATCTGGGAAGCTGCCAGAAGAGCTGGCAGAACAGCCCCTGATGGGTGAGTAGCAGGGTGCCAGGTATCATCGAAGTCCATGGAGTGAGTCTGCCAGAGAAATGGAGATAAGGACATGCTGGTGTAGGGAGCTGGGAGCTGAGGGAGCTAGGGGTCCTTGCTGATTTTGCTGAGGCTACGTCTGTAACAACGTCCACCCAGTCACCTGGTGGTCCCCATGGCGGCTGTCTGGTCCCTCTAAAAGCAGTGTGGAAGACTGCAGAGCAGTCCATGGCTTCTTGTCCCCCACTATCCCTCCCAGTCACCAGTCTGCTTCCTGCAATATTAATTAGTGTCTTTGAAGGCACCACAAAGCAGAGCTTCTCCTGGAACTTCTCCTTACCGCAACTCCGTTGGTGAATGCAGCCAGCGTGGGGGAGAGCTTTATGCCTGGCTTGCCATAGACAGAGCTCACGGCAACTGAAGAGTACAGCTCCTGCGAAAGGGGGAGAAGTTCGGGTGAGGACCTTGAGTGAAGCAGTGATTGTGTGATGCTAGAACACCCCTCTACTGCAAGGCAAAGGTCCTACATCAGCCATGAAATAAGGCCTTGGTTACAGTGGTGATGTCAGGGTGGGACCACATAACGACATGGCGCTATGGGGCTGTTCCTACCCGGCAGTACTGCAGAGCGATATCGAACACGTGCGTCGTGCTGCCCACGAGGCCAACCCCAATGCTGTCGAGGATCATCCTCTTGCTTCTGTGGCGGACGGTCTTGGACAGATGCTCGGGTCGAACTGCATGGATGAAGGAGGCAAAGCTGCTGGTCACGGTCTCCTCTGGCGCGCTCCTGGCCACCACTGCAGCACCAAGAGAGAGGGGAGGGGGTAAAGACACATGTGGGCCATGTGCTGACAGCTCACAGGTCCTCACCCTCTGGTCTCACTGAATTCATTGAAGGGCAAAGGCAGGTGGAGAGTGCAGGATTTGCCCGCCATGTCCCTAGGGTCCCATGGCTGCATACAGCCCTACAGATCTGGGAGGTGACGCACAGCTTCCCTGTGCTGTCCCAGGCTGTGAGTCTCCCCCTGAGAATGCCATCTGGGGCCAGAGTCACCTCCTGTGGCTTCAGGCACTTGGTGGAGTTCAGGAGAGGAGCACCGTTGCTCCAGGTTCCCTCTGTAGAGAGTGGAGAGATGCTCCTGGCAAGGGGACTGGCATCTTCTCTGTGGGGACGTGCCTTTTCTCCCTCATCGCCAGCACAGGGAGCCCAAGGCGCACAGGCTGGTGTGAGTCCCGTCCCTCTCCATGGCTTTCCAAGGGTCCACAGCACATCCTGGCTCCTACTGCCTTCACGTGCTGTGAGGAATGCTCTGCGCACCCCCTGGCGTGGCTTCAAGAAGGTCCAAGTGAAGCAATTTCAGGGATCAGCCACATCCCCTCACCCCGGGGTTCAAGCAGCCGTCTTTTGGGGGGGGTCAATACAAATTATGTCCCTTTTTCTGCAGAAAAAGCAGAGCACGTGCCCTGCTGCCGTACCAGTGGTGCCCTGTTGGGAGTGAATCACATGAAAACAAAACTTCCTATAGCTTCCATTATGTTTTGTCAAGAAGGACTAGACCCAAAGCCTGAACTTATCCAGAAGCTCAGTCCTACAAGGCACTGAGGTGTCTTGACTCAGCCAGCAAAGCTCTTTAGCCCTACGCACTCAAAAGGATGCTCGTGCTTAAAAAAAAGGCCTTTGTGTGTCCTTTCACAGTCGAGCTGAGGATTCAGCCCATGCTTCAGAAGGAGATTAAACCAGAAGACCTACTGAGCTCGGTGTTTGGAGGAAAGTTTTTCCTGTCTCTGAGAACACCTCTGCTGGTAGACAAGAAGCAACACACCGAGCTTCCCAGGGCAAAAGCGGTGCCGTATTTGTCACCTGTGAGGTAGAGCCTGGGCAGACAGCACAGACTACTGGCGCTTTTGGATTTGGAGGTCACCATTCCCAAATCTTTGGGGTGTTAAAATTCTGTGAAAAATATCCAATTTGAGACCATTGTGCTTTTTCATGTCAGTGACAAAAAGTGCTTTGTTTTGATGAATTTAGAATTCATAGAATTATAATTATTGTGACCCATAATAATTTATAATATCATTTTGAGAGGGGACAGGAGAGTAGAAAAACTACAAAATGAATTACAGCTAACATTTGCATGATTGTGAATCCATAAATACGTGTGTATATATGTCTGGGGGGGGGGTTACACACACATGCACACAGCTAAAAGTTGGCATTAATGTCTGAATGAAACTAACTACATGAAAAAGTCCAGATGAGCGAAGCAAGAAAACAAACATGCTTTGCCTCAGCGTCCTACAGGAAAGCTCATCGAAACCAGCAGGTACGCACGACACTTTATTTTTTAAACAGAAAAGATCCCAATGAGAAAAAATGACCATTCCCTGATTTCACTAGCGTGTATTCATCCCTAAATGTCACACCAACTGACTCACAGTTTGCTTGCAAATGTGTTTGGACTCACCTAGAGCCTCGGAGTCTAAAATCTGCTTGTAAACACAGCTGAGAATGTCATCGCTGCTGTGACTCACTGAAATGAAATCCGCCCCTCGCAGCCGCTGGCTGAAATATATTGCTATAGGAACCTGGACCACTCAGCAGTTTGGAAACCTTCTGCTGACCGAAACCTGTGTCCTCTCCGTGTACTCGGAGGGCATCTCCAGCGCAGGCGACGGCACCAGCGCCCTCGCGGAGGAAGAAAGAGTGGAGTCAAACCAGACCAGAGAGGCTGGAGGAAAATCTGCTGGAATCACACGGCACCCGCAACACTCTGATTGCTTCCTTCCCGTCATTAAACCCTCTTTGGCGCTTCAGTCAGCAGGGATATTTTTTAACCCTCCCGTTAAAAGCGTTTCGTTCCTCCGGTGTTTTTGTCCTGGTATGGCAGCCGTGCTGCGGAACTTAATTTAAAAAAAAAAAAAAAAAAGGACTCTATCCAAGAGCAAATGGATCTGCGTGATCATTGTTATTTGGCTTGACCTCAAGTGCTGATTAAGCAACGTGCATGGCATTTATGGTATTGGTAATGTGATAATTAATAAAATTAATAATTTTAAAACAAGTCATTAGACAAACCTCCAATGGACCAAGTGGCTGCGCAGCAAAGCATTGCATTTATGGTATTAATAATGCGATAATAAAATTAATAATTTTAAAATAAGTCGTTAGACAAACCTCCAGTGGACCAAGTGGCTGCGCAGCAAAGCTCCGCTGGGTCTGCCTGCAGCAGGGGGGCTGTGGCCGCGCGGCGCGGGGTGGGAGACCCGCAGGGCGAGCCCTGGCTCATTTGGAGCAGCGCTAATGGCAAGCTCAGGTGTAAGAAAGGAGCAAGGAGTTCAAGAGCTGAGCGCTCCCGGGACAGCTACAATGTAAATATCCTACATTTGTGGGCAAAGAGTAAGAATTTGGAGAGTCTGGTTCTAAATCAGTTAAAGTTTGTATTTTTAGCGCAGGACTAGCAACATTTTTACCACTTGTTACAACCGAGGGCAATAACCACCGCAAGACCCCCCCCAAGCACACTTTGTTTGCCGAGAATTTGAGCCGTTTATCTCAGTGCACTTAGCCCACTTTTCTTTTCTTTTTTTTTTTTTTGTTTTTTTAACAAATGATGACATGATTATTTTGGGATGCTCTTTAAAAAAGGATAGGGAATGCTGTTCTGCCGAGAGAGAGAGATACAAACCGTGAGCGGCAGTTTTATGAACTTGCCGGGAGCTCGCCAGGAACTTCTGGGATTTCTAGGGTAAAGACAGAGAAACAGCATTTGTCACCGAAGCTGCTTGAACTCTTTCAGAGCTGTTTTACTGGTTGTGCCTCTAACATGGCATTGTAAGACACACATCAAACGAGCGGATAAAACTAACTACATATTTAAAGGAGGAAAAAAAAACAAACCTATTTTCCACAGCTCGGTCCAGCAGGGGTGCCAAGAACAGCCAGGGAAATAAAGCAGTACAGTAGAAGGGGCAGCACAGCCTTCTCAGACCTACCATGAAATCCTCTCACGGCTGCGAGCAGGACCAGCTCAGGGTGGACACGAGGAGAAAAAAAACCACACAGCACGTCCCAACAACAACAACCCCCCCGCCATGGCACGGCGCAAAACACGTTTGGGACGCATAAAAGGAACAGGCATGGAAGGAACGGGTTAGTAGCTATGAATAAGGTGTCTGTGAAAAGCATCTGATTTTGTTAGTATTGGGGCAGGTTCCCATCTAATGTCACGACAATTTTGACCAGTTGAGGAGCCGCCCGGAAAATGACATTACCTCCTTAAAGTGAAAAGGGAAAGATCAGAGATGGGTAGGTTTGGGTAGGTTTGGTACATGCAGTAGTCGTTACCTGTAAGGTGAAGAAGACCATGCTGGCGGCTGTCACCACTGCTGGATCCCCAGCTCTGCACTGCTCTATTCGAGGGATGGGAGAGGTGTCTGTCTGAAAGGTGCTTTGGTGTCAGGCTTTATATATGCTTCTGAAAGGCAATTTGCTTTTTGTTTTTTTGCAACTGAATTTCAAGTGTGATGACATCAGCCTCTGGGGACCGAGAGGGTGGGGGGAATAGATGAGGAGGGGTGGTTTTTCTTCTGCCAAACAGAAGGGAAACCCCCCTGGCTTCAGGAAATAAAAAAAGATTTGGGACAATAACTGACAAAGTTCAAGGAAATTCCTGTCTCCAAAATGCCACAGGTGCCAATGTGTGAAGCAACTGGCCCCAGGCTCCTCCTACAGAGGAGGACTATAAAACTGGTCGTTACCAGGAAATGAGCGGGACAAGAGCATCCTCCCATTGAGCTGAAGTGTCACCAACCCAGGTAATCCAAGCCTCGGAGGGAGAAGCGTGGCATTGGTGTTTTTCTTTGATGCTTTTCTTGAATACATTCAGTGTTTTGTCATTTGGCTGAATCTTTCCGTAGCTCTCCTTCTTCTCGATGCTCAGCTCTGCGATGTTGCCTGCCGTGTGCTGCCGGTTCATGGAAATGTTAGTGCAGATGTGGACTCTGTAGCTTCCAGGAGATGTCGGGACCCTTCCTTCCCAAATGAATGTTTGGACCCTGGGGGAACGCCATGGCTCTTTGCTTTGTCCAGCAGTCAAACCTGGGCACATTTAACGTGCTGCATGTTATTCTGTACAGCATAACAGGCGGGTGTGATGATACACCTTGCATTTAAAACCAGCCTGGATTTTCTACTAAATACCAGGCAGCCCCTTGGTCTCTGTGAACGTAGCAACGCATCTCAGGCAACGTCGTGCTGTGTTGCACCAGAGGAGAGTCAGGGTTGTGATATTTATTCCGGCTGTGCAGGGTGGTTGTGCACTGTTAATCTTGCTGGGTGCTTATCCAAAAAGAATTGCATTTCAGTCTCTTAACATCTTTATCTTGCGAGGCGCAGTGTTTTCTCAGAGCTGTGTAAACATTTGTTATCATTAATAAGGCGGGATGGAAAACTAATCGCAAAATGCCACTGGGGAATAAGTGTCTGAAAAATTTAACGTTTTGGTATTTATATATGTGTCCCTTGCTCCTTGCTCCAGCCTCCTGTGGGGACAATGTCCACGCACCAGCATATTCCCATTAGTATTAGTCGAGGTAAAGCAGCACAGGCAGCAGACGTCAGTGCAGAGTAGGCGCACGCAGCGATGTCTGCAAAGCCCAGGTGTAACGGCAAGGTGGAAACGGGGCGCAGAGGGGAATGACCTTTTCTTCAGGGGGGGAAGGATTCTATGATCCTATTGCGAGCCAGGCAGCAAGTAAAGGAAAAGATGATTAGAGGCTGCAGCCCAGCTGGCCTGCCGGCCACGTGGGCATGGCTGGGAGGTCATGGTGGGGCGAGAAGGGGGAGGACCTGCCCAGCCACTTCTGCAAACCCCTGGCTGAAGAATGTCAGGGGCAAGCAGGAAAAGGAAAGAAGGCGGAGGAGGCTGGGTGAGCGAGGGGATGGCTTTGGCTTTGCCCTCCTCGCTGCACGAGGGATTTGTCCAAGGGAAGGACCATCCCGGGCTGCCCCATCCGTTCGGTAGAGCCAGCTCTCAAGGGTCTGGCAGTGCCCCAGGTCTCCAGGTGCCTCCTAACCATGAGGAGGGCTCCACACTTGTGGTTTCCTGGTGAGTGGCTGTGCTGGCTGGTACTCGGTGCGTACAGAGAGCCGCTAACCCCACATGGTAGAAAGGGACCTCCCGTTCGCTCCTCTGCCCCCGCTGCCCCGCATCACCCCCGCAACCTCCGCCCAAAGAGCTCCTCTGCGTCGGTCCCAGCCGAGGACGCCCAGCTGGCAGACTTCAGTGCAAGGGAGAGACTTGGTGGGAGATCCCTCCTCGCTGCACTGCACGGGGTGGGGAGCGGAGGTGTCACGTTATCCGTTTGCTGTAGCGCGTGCAGGGAAACAGGTCCTTACAGAGAGCCAGAGGCAGCAGCTGCGCAGAAGGGACAGTGACAGAGCAATGAGGGGTTTATCCCAGGGACAAGCAAGGCTTGGGCACACTTTGAACAGAAAACGCCTCTGAGTGTTTCCACACAGATCCTCATTTCTCCAGGTCCTGCTGCAGCCCACAGCGTTACTAGGGCTGCTCCTCCTGCGAGAACAACGGGCGGGGATTAATTATTTGGTGTGTCCTTGTGTTGCACGAAACAGGGGAGGGGAGGCAATGCACAAATGCTGAAATATAGTCTTCGGACAGGGAGCACAAGTCTGTGTTTGCGGTGCATGGGGGGATGCTGTGGGTGGGTGTGAGCAGAGCAGGTCTGCAGCTCTTTCCAAGCCCAAAACCTTCTCCTCCCAAGGGAAGCTCCTTCATCCTCCTCCTTTTCCACATCTTGACCTAAATCCTCTCGCATCCTTTCCTTTTACACCTCCGTAGCCCAATACAGCGTATTCTGGTATTTCTTTCCCCCCGCTTCTCAGATGTCCTGTGAAGGATTGCACGGCAAGCAGAGGGAACCAGCCCTATTAGTTGTGTCTCTACGTCCTTCACCAAACCACACTGCACGTCGCAGGCTCTAAAACTGCTGCCACGGCTGGTTAGGCAGGAACCGCCAACAAAGTGAGCCTTGGCAAATTGCAAACCACTTCTGCGAGCCAAGCAGTCACCCGGCCAGCCCGTCTTCCTCCAGAAAACCCATCTCCTCCTCCCCCAGAGAACGACTCAGAACAGGGGCTTGTTGCAGCGTGCCTAGAAAGCCACTGTCTGAGCTGTTTCAGAGCGAAACATCTGGAGGGACTTAACATTGTGGCCCGCCTCCAAGTGTAACCATTGAGACCAAACCGCTTATTTATATCTGAAAGTCACTTAAAAANCATGGACTCCCCAGGTAGCTGCTCAGCTCTTCCTACAAGTGCATCGTTTCTTAGGCGCCTCCTTCATGTCAGTAGTTTATGCAGATGCTTTACATTAGAAGAGAGTGTTCCTCCCGCAGAACTGTGATTTGGCGCCTCTCTCTTTCTGAACCAAAAAGTCTAACTTTTAGCACAACCAAATAATTGAATGAATTAATTGTCCCCCAAGGCTCACTTGAAAGTTTTTGCCCTTTCCACATTTCATGAGAGTTTGAGTTGCTGAATCAGTTCAGAGCTGTGAGGAGTCAATTTATCCTTCGTTCTTCGTTTTTATGAAATGACGTCCTTTAGAACAAGTGGAGAGAAGGAAAACATGGGGTTTGTAGTGTAGCAAAGGAGTCAAGAGGCCATTGATGTTTGCAAAACGTGTATGTCTGCCCAGGAATACTGAGTGTTTAAGAGCAGACCCTGGGATTTACATTCATTAATATGCACAAAACTATTTGTTCTTTGAGTGGTTGCTCCTTCACTCCTCCTCACTTCCCATACCAATAGTAGAGCCGCATGCTTTCCTTTCTTTCCAAAAGGCTTTTTGGAATGGCTGAGAACAGAATACATCACTGTCTCCTTTTCCAGCTCCTTTAGGTCATAAAATGTTCTAAAAATACCAAAATAACAAGAACATTGCTGTTTTATTTTCATCTTTGTTTCCTAACAAAAACCTCCAGAGAGCAAACTCCAGCTCATGGTACCCAGGAGTGCAGAGGAATGGAAATGTGGGGGCTGCCTGCAAATAGACGAGTTAATGGTAGAAATATGAAGGGTTTGAAAATAGGCTATTTAGTCATTAGGGTTTCAAGAAAGGGATGGAGCTGGAAAATTCCATCTGGAAGGGAGACTGTGTATGCGTGCGTCGTGCCTGCCTGTTTGTCTGTAACAGTGGATAAGAAATGTCCTGGAATGGCTCAAAAATACCTTGTGGGTTTCGTCTGAATGTTTGTTCGTTTGTGTTAGGCTATTCATTCCTCTCCATCTCCAGCAGCCTGGAGAAGAGGGGGCAGGAACCATCACCACCACCTGCAGCGCTTTGAGGCACCTAAACATGTTTTTGCCAGAAATCCTCGTAGCCTAAATAGGTTGTGTGTGTTTTTTCTGGATAGGACTCTGGAAAGTAGGCACCTAAAGTTCTGCTTTGAATTGAGCCTTTGTCTGGAGCCACGAGCGGGGAGGCACTATGGAAACACCTGAGCCTGTCACCAGTTTCTCCCTCCTTGGAGCGGGGGCACGGCTCTGAAGGCTGGCCGAGCGCCTGAGCCAAAGCAGCGCTGGTCTAGACGCCGACGACGGTGAGGTTGTGGGGGTGACCGCCGACACTCTTGTTTTGTCTGGAAGGGCCATGGCGAGCACGGCGGGGTTCGCGGCCGTCTTTTACAGCGAGCCGGCGGTGCTGGGGCTCCTCGCGAACGTGGTCAGCGCCTTCCTCCTCTGCCTGCAGAACTTCGCCGTGGCGCACACCGGCCTCAGGCCACAGGAAGCAGAGGACATCCTTGCAGGTGGGTGATGCTGCTCATGTGGGACACCGGGGATGCTGGTCGGTGGCCCTGGACTCTTCAAGAGTCATCCCCATGGGCCAATGGACAGCACTGGTGGGACAGGTGGGGAGATGTGGGCTTTCTCCAATGTACAGAAGGTCTGTGTCCTCCCTAGGATAGCTGCTGCTCCTTCCCCAGCAGCTCTGCTGGGAATCTGGTCCAAATCATTCATGTGACAGTCCCCTACTTTCATAGAACCAAACCCTCATGGACCCGTTCACCATACTGAGCATACCAAGGGGCTCAGTGGCCACGCACCAAGGCTCAGAACAGAAATTTGTCATAAAGGTGGTAAGAGAGGGGAAGACAGAGGCCACAGGGCTGGTCACAAGAAGGCTGTAGGACCTGCGGTGGGGTGTCCCACAGAGCTTGGTGACGCAGCACTTCTTCATGCAACTCAAGCCTTTTTGTGACTTGCTTCCTACCTGACATCTTCTTGTGTCTCTCAGGTGTCCACCTCATCCTGATTGGAGGCTTTGTCCAGCTCCTGGCAGGATTCCTTGCCTTCCGGAAGTATGACCACCTCGGAGGTGCAGCCTTTCTCACCTTCTCTGCTCTGTGGAGTAGCTACGGGGCTACACGCATCATTGCAGCCGCTTACCCCTCCTTGCAGAACACAACGCTGCTCCCAGGGAATGCCAGCCACTTCCTGCCCACTGGCATGGCCCACCTCTCTGCCAGCCAAAGTGCGGTGGCTGGACTGGTGGCCTACATTTCCATTTCTTTTATCCTCTCCTTCTGCTCAGCCACAGTGAACTACATCATGCCATTCATATTTGGGGCCATCGCGCTTGCCCTGGTGTTTGAAGCAGTTGCATTGTTTGGCCAGTGGGCCCTGATAGTGTCAGGTGTCATTGAGCTTGTCATTGTCATCTGCGGGTTGTATGGAGCGGTGGCTCTCTTATTCAAGGGCATCACACAACGGTACGTCCTTCCAGGCTTTGGGCATCCTCTCTTCAATGTCTTGCTACTGGGGTCAGCACAGAAGAGGTCTTCCAAGGCCATTGGGGAAGAAAAGAAAAAGAATACAAAGTATGCCGAGCCAATGGCCCTAGGCAACATCTGCGATACTGTCTCTCCCTTTTTATTTGCCTTTTACTTCTTTGGCTACATGAAGAACTTCTGTGTTGGAGCAGCATGGATATCCATCATCTCCAGCTGCCAGCTGCTGTCCAGCTTCTACAGTTATCTGAGAGGTGATGTCTACTACACTACCAAGTTTGGTGTCCACAGCCTCTACTGGCTGGTGATGTCTTGGGAAGAGTTTACATTCACCACCTTCCTTGGGCTGGCCAATGCTCAGGAAAGCAGGCTGGGAATGTTTGGAGGATGGTTCTTCCTGGCCACTGCCTGCATGCTCTTTCTGATGTCAACCCACAAAGATATCCTGGAGATGCTGCAAAATGCCTCGTTCATCATTCTCACAACCGCCTTCATCCATCAGATCCCAACGCCAGGTGCTTACCTGTTCCTCGGGGCTGCCTGCAGCCTTTGCACTGCTCTCTCGATGTATGCCACTTTTGCCAGCCTTATCAACTCCATTGGGGAGAAGGTTTTGATTCCAGTTGGTGTCCAGGCTATGTCCAGCTCAGCTCTTCAAATCACACTGATGGCTGTCAAAGTCTTCTTCACAAGGTCCAAGAATTTCCCCAGCGGCACCAGTGCTGAAGTGCCAGATGCCTTGTTCTACATCTGCAACGGCCTGGCTGCAGTCTCCGCCATCCAGGGTAGTTTCAGTGACCCCAGCAGGCAGCAGCTCTCCATACCCTCTGTGCTCATCCCAGGAGCCATAGTGCAGCTGTACGTCTGCAGGATCCAGGTTCAAGGAGGGAGAAGGTTTGGTTCCGTCCTTCCATTCTGCTATGCTGCCTTCTGGGGAGCATGGACCTGGCTTCGGTTTGCAGGTAATGCAACGTCAGGATTACTATTTTGCTTATTCAAAAGAAAAAGAAAAAAAAAAAAAGGGATTTTTTTAGGAAACCTCAAATTTCTTTCTCCAACATAATTCCTACTGTCAGGAGATTCAGTGACACCAGGTTTACCAATATTCCTCCTCGCAAAAAGATAATGGCCAAACATCCCAGCTTGTACTCACGTAATTGACTGCCATTGCTGCAGTCACTTGGTACTCTCACAGCTACAGGAATCCAAGCTGCGTCTTCGACTCCAACAGAGGTCAAGGTTTCCCTGCTAAACTGTTGTGAGATGGCACTCAGACTGTCTCCGGGCTGTTATCTCAGAACAACAGTTCAGGAGATGCTTTTTGGCAGTGGAAGACTCCAGGTTCTGACTTTATCCTTCAGAAGCCTGGAGAAATTCATCTTAGTTGGTGGTAGCCATGAAAGAAGATCTCAGAATGATGAGCCTGGGCTTTAAAGAGCCTTATGTAGCTCCAGGTGGGCAGCATGTTCATACAGCTTTCATGCCAGGTCCTATTAAAATGCGCACCTGTGGGGAAAGTTAGAGCTATTGCTTAAGAGCAATGGCAAGGAGCTATTCGTGTTTTCAGCCAGACCCTGTTTATTACAAGCTGGAGGTAAAATCATCAGCTTTTTTGGATAACCCTCACCAGTTCTTCAGTTAACACCTCAAATGCTTTGCATTGCAGAAGCAACGGGTTTCAGCGTGGTAGATTTGCTTTATAGTAGCCACCATAAATTAGTTTGGGTGGCAGTCATTCCAGCTGCAGATATGTATTCCGTTACACCACACTTACTGGTTTGCTCACAGCTGACTCTGCTGGTCCTATTTCAGGCCACTTGGTGGACATCGGTGCGGGGAACAGCGAAGGATTCACTGCTGGTTCTATTGCCTTTTTGGTGCTCAATGCTTTTTTAATTATTTTAGGTAAGTCTCAGTACCATACGTGATTGTTTATTGAGGGGTATTTGGGGTCATATCATTAATCGCATTTGTGGTCACTCTGTGGTGGAGACGCAGGAGTGAGGGAGTCTCAGCTCTCTCTGCCACTCCGATTAAGCAAGAACTGAAATGTTTTGCCCACAGCCAGTAACAGAAGCTGAGTTGGGCTTAGAAGAAACAGTCATAAGGGAACGGAAGAACATTTCAAAGAAAATAAAAGGTTCAAATAAGGTGAAAGTGTTAGACGGACTGGGCCACTGGCGTATCTCCACGGTCACCCTCCAGCCCAGCTGCTGTAAATCAGAATCTTCTTGGCTGCCCAAGAAGTGTTTTCCATGTGAGCACAGTGTTCTGGCAGGTTAAGGTTTTGGCAGCTTGTCTCTTGACAGCTGAGGGCTGAACAAACCATAGCTGTACCTCTCTGTTCCTCCATGAACAGGGAAGTCAGATCAAGGAGTGCTCAGTTTAATCAAATAAGATCAAGCTGATGCAGGAACTCTTCTGCTGTTTCATATAGATTTTTTTGGCCGTTCTCTGATGTGAATCCCTCTTGTTTCTATTTCTTTTCACAGCTTCCTCTTTTAACGTGGTGCTTCTCTGCATGACCCTTGCAATGGAGCTCTTGACCGTCTGTTTTCTGCTCTTTACGCTGGAGAACCTCCCTTTGCCATTTGAAAGTGAGTTGTAGGTGAACTTGGTCCTCAAACCTCCACCCACAGAGTGCAGTGAGCGAGTGCCTGGTTGGGGAGCAAAGTTCTGCACAAGCTCAATATGGAAAAAGGCAAGCAGAAGAGCGTGTCATCTTTCTCTAGAAGACTGGTGTGTGTGCAAACTGCAGACGCTGAGCCTTTCAGCTCCTCGACTGGAGGATGAAACCTTTCCTCATACCATCACGAGGTCCTTGAGCTTTGTAATATACATTTAGGTGTGGCTGATACTGCTGAATCAAAGCAACCTTCTGCGGTTCTGTACGCTCCTACTTTCTAGTAGTTGTTCAGTCTGCTAGGAGTTAGGATGAACTAAAGGTGGCACTGGTGTGAATGGCTGTAGTTCTGTCTGAGCTTTGGCTTTGCAGCAAGTGAGAATTTTATTTGTAAGTACATGGAGTGTCTTAGTAAGATGTTTGTAGAAGCTTTGCCACCAGGAAAAAAGAAAACCCCATATGGCAAAAGATGCACAGGTAGGAAAGCCTGGAAATGCCCTGAATTTTTAGGCCCACAAATATGCTGGACTGCAAATGCTGCATGACAGGAAAGGCAGAAGTAAGTTTGCAATGCTGGGAAGTCATGGGACACAGAAGAAAATAAAACTTTGTCATCACCCTTCCTGCCTTTGACTCTCTCTGGTGGTTTTTTTTTCCAGTCGTGATGCTAATCATCTTCAGCATCATCTGCTTCTATGGAGCAACAGCATCACTTGCGAACTGCATGTTTGGGAAGGATCTCATGATGATGGGACCCCCTCTGTTCGCAGTAAGAGATTGTTTGCACGATGGTGTAGCTTCCCTGGTCAGGAGGGATATTCTGGGGTCTTTGGTCTTACCTACGGGAGTTCAAATTTCCATTGAATCTCCTTCCTTTGAATCCCTTAGTGCCATTTGAAATCCCAGACCCATGGTCCCATGGAATTAGCCATCTCCAATCCAAGAACTGTTGACAGGCTGAAGTTTTAAAGGCCATCACACTGGGGGCAGGGAAATACGGAGTTAAAAGTTTCCTAAAGTGGACCGAAACAGAAAGAGCTCGCTTCTCCATCTGTTAACTTTAAACTTTTTCTACCTTCTTGTGTGTCTGACCAAGGTGGTTCCACCTGATTAATCTGACAGCTCTAATACCTGCTGCAGAGAAACATTCTCATTAAATCAGCATTTCTAACCACGGAGACTCATGACAACGTACTTGAAACTTGATCTCACTTGAGTTCCTCTGGATTTAAGATTCCCTAGCGGTTTCCTTGGGTCATTTTGGAGAGCGGTTATTTCTTCAGGAAGCAGTCACTATGCTGGGTGGGATTCATCTCCTGTAATTTTAAGCATCACCAGTTCAGATGTCTGCAGCTGAGCTAGTCTCTTTGGCTTTCTTTATTACTGGGACAAAACCATCTCACCCACTTTAGGTGAAGCGTCCCTAGAAGTGCTGCCTCTGCCCTTTGACTACAAGGGAGCACGGCACAGCGAGATGCCTGCTTTTGGGTGGACTGAATCCTATCCTGTGTTTGCTTATTCCCAACGTAATAGATTTGTTGCCTCCTGTTTATTGCCAGGTTGAGAGCTCTAAGAAGGACACCAAAGACCCTCCACCCTGCATCTGCCCCAAGTCCCACTGTACGAGTGGCTTGAGGACCATTGCTGACTTGCTGAACACAGGGGCGGTATGTGGGGTCCCGACAGACACCGTGTATGCTTTGGCAGCCTCCTGCAAACACCCTGAAGCCATTGAGAAGGTCTACAGAATCAAGGTGTGAATGCAAGGCTGTCGCCTTGTTACTTGGATCCTGCTTATGTCCTAGAGAAGCAGAAGTGGGAGCCCCTTGTTTCAACTTGTCCTAAGGCAACTCGGGTAGAGTTTATGAGCAGCCACACCAAAACGTCATGGACCATTTTCTGAGCTGAGCAACCTGGGGTAAAGCACCCTCTGCTCTGGGTGTCGGGTACTGGGAATTAGACCAGCTCCATCCTGCCTCACTGGAGGGGCCAAGCACAAACCCAACCTGGAACAGCCCCGACGCTGGTCACAAGAGGGTCCAACCCTGTATTTGTCCTCTCTGTCTTACGAAGTGCTGAATCAGAATCCCAGCTCTAAATTTCCCCAGACTTCTGGAGACATTCAGTGCTGGAATCAGACCCAAAGTTTGCACCTTCAATACAACTTTTGCAGCCTGGCCCCGTCTCTTCTCCATGAGGCAATTTCCTGGCTAGCCTGGAGAAATAAGCATAACAGACTATCTCAGCTGGCACTTAGTGTGAACATCAGCAACAAAGGCAGTCTTTTCTGTCCTGCTTTGGTGCCAATGCTAACCTTCCCTGTCGATGAGATCATATAAACAGAATGTAAATACATGCCCAGTTCCTTAGTCATTTGGCCCCGCTGAAACTGATGTCAGTTGAGGACTGAAATGACACCGCTTTGTGAGCTCTTTTTATTTTCCCTCCCTGCCACTGTTCATCTTACAACAAGCTTGTTGCAAAGCACTGAAGAACTGAAGAGGTGGTCATGTAGGTGTTGGTTTCCAGGGCATTAGGCTCTCCTTCTGTTATCTTGTTGTGAATTGGTGGGTTTGACCTTGATTTATACCAGAATAAGTTAGAAGAAAATCAGGCCCCTGGTGTATAAGATGTTAAAAGCAGCGATAACGAGCAGAGCATCGTCGTCCCTCTGTTGGGTGTGTATAAAGCAGGGAATTTGGATGTATCTCACCAGGATCCCAAGGGCAGGCCACTGTTCTCTCTCTTCTTCACGTTGCACATGCAGATCTGAGCTGTGGCATCAGTCACAGCGTGCAGCCCCCTCCTGCGTTCAGCATTTTGTGCAGAGATAACGTTTTGCCTGCTTGGAGCTTCTGGTCGCTTCTGGAAGCACACAAACTAGGATTCCAGTGGGCTTCAATCTTCTCAACGCAAACTTTCTCCCTTCATCTATTTTTTCACCTCCCTCTCTTCCTGGTTTTTGCAGGACAGGCCTCAGGAGAAGCCCATCTGCATCTTTATTTCAAACCTGGACCAGTTGCGAGCAGCTTCTCCACCCATCAGCCCACTGCTTTGGGAATTCATGGAAAATGTTTACCCTGGTGGCATCGGCTGCATTATTCAGAAAGGAGAGTGGCTGAAGAAGTTAGGTGAGACGAACAGGACAACCCTTCTCTCCTTCTTTCATGTTTTCAACACAGCAGGTCTGCGATCCACACGCCCTTTTGGATGATAATGGAGAGAGATTCTGTTCATTCTAGCCTGAGAAATCATCTCTGGAACTCTTACATGCCTTGTTAAATGTTTAGTAGAGGGTGTTAATGAGCTGGAATGACTCATTAACCAAGTGAGCCAGCACGATGACTTCTTTAACTCAGACTCGAAGGAAGGGAGGTTCATCAGCCTGGGAGAGTCACCTCTTCCAAGCCTGTAGCTGTTAGTTAGGAATGAGCAACCCCTGGGTGGAGCATCAAAGACAGATGAGAGGTCCCCAGGGGGGACAGGGTTCCTATGGGCATCCCTTCTCCTTGCCTCTTCCTTCCTACCATATGGACACAGTGAAAACACTGTGAGCAGCAGTATGACTCACGCTCAAACCTGGCTCCTGGGAATCAATGAAAACATTAAAGACTGAAGAAACCGTAGGAGTTACGGATGCTTGACAGGCAGAAGTATGTGACAGAGGGTGGGAGGGCAGGCAGTGATCACAGGCAGTTAGACTCTGTGTTATCAGCAGATCCTATGTCCATGAAGGCAGCTATGCTGATCTTCAGCCATTGATCTTTTCCTTTTGTGGTTAGTCCCAAAATCTTACAGCTGCTCTAGTGGTTTTTTGATCAAGAAAATTCTCTGAAACTATACAAAGAGACTTGCAATTTTGTTCGGGGCGTGGAGCAGAGTCTCTTGGAAAGAAAGCAGGAGGTCTCCCTCCCATGCCATGCCAGGTATTGTGCCAGTCTTGCCTCTGCCAACGTCCTCTGTCCATCTTCCAAGGGGTTGGAGCAGGCTACAGCAGAGTGGGAACTCAAGACAGTATCATGATCCGAGTGCCTGACCTGACTGTCCTGGTGCACCTCATCGACATGACGGGGCCCTTGGCAATCACCTCTGCGAATCCCAGTGGAGAGGTTGACAGCACACACCACGACATGGTCATCTCGTGAGTACCCCCTTCACTGGCATTTCTATCATGGTGCAAACCACCTGTCAGGCGGGTGGCCAGCGCGTTTGAGTGGTGTCTAGATCACGAGTTGATGCCCTGCGTTGAGAGGAACTTCAGCACAATGTAATATGAAGTACTGTGTGGTTTTGTTGTGTTTTTTTTTTCCCTACAGACGTCTTGGCCATAAGCTGGAGGGTGTTCTCTGTGATGGAGAATCTGATGAGGTGGTGGCATCAACTGTGGTCAACTGCACGAAGATTGATGAAAGTGAGTGTAAGAACCACCCTTTCTATGTCAGCAATTGCATTTTCCTGGGATATTTCCATTCCTTTCAATAGTATCAATCTGGCAGCACAGTGTGCTCCAAGAGTAACTGTTCTTGAGTGCCTGGACATTTGCAAACATGTTGATGAAGAGAAACAAACAAAAGATGTCCTTGGAGGACCTCTGTGTTGACAGGGAACAAGGCAGCGAGGAGAAACACGGTTGTGCAAGCAAGATCTGCCTTATAAGAGCAAAAATGCTTCAAGTGGGAGGGTGGATGCTTCTGAAAGGAAGGGTGTATTCTCCTCGTAGACCACCAGAATGAAGGTGTTACAGGAGCTCATCCACAATGATGTAACAGCACAAGCTGAGGCTGGATCTGGGTTGTCATTTGAGTAGGATTCTCTAGTGGAAAACTAAACTCTTGAACAAAGAGTGGGGTCAGTGTTGGTGGGTGGTTTTGCTTTCTGACAAAGTTTCTGTTCCTCTTGCTACGCAACTTTGTTATTTGTCCTGAGCATTTGAATGGCTTTACTGATCCAGGACGTTCCTTTATATCCCCATCCCTTTCTTTCACCCTTTGGGCATTATCCTAACTTTCTCAATTCTTCCTTTGGGAAGGTGGCATCACCATCGTGAGAGAAGGCTGCATACCAGCCGTCAAGGTGATGCAGATATTTGAAAGTGTGAAGAACAGAGCTGTCTGAAACCGAAGGAAACTTCCCCTGACAAAAAAACAATGTCTGGTCTCACTAAAGGACATGAGGCATCCCATGCCTCACTGGAGCAGATGGTCTGGTGAAAGCCATACCTTCTCTAATCAAGCACTTACCTCCTTGGGAAACAGCAGCACTTCCCCACCCAGCGTCTCTCCTGGGAGCTTTCTGCGGCTATTTATTGTTTATCTCCAGTAAGTGCCTGAAACCGCCGGGAGACCTGCCCACAGAGTGCCAGCAGGATCAGGAGCTGATGCTTTATTGCAGGAATTCCCAGAGCGCCTGTGTTTCCTAAATGCCTTGAACTGTGAATGTCATGCCCGCTTGTATATCCCCTTCCACAACACTCAGATCTGTGTACTTTAAACTGCTAAAATCCACTAAATAAATCCTCGTTTTGGAATGTAAGGAAAAGGCTTTGCGTTTCATTTGGTTTCCACCAAGCTATTTGTCCTCCAAAAATTGCAAGGCTCCATGGCTAAACACTAGAGGAAGGAATAAATATTGGAAGGTGCAATCCTGACAGAGGGCTTACAGCAAGTAACTCATCCCCTGTCCTTCTCTGGCATCTTCACAGCCATTCCCTGCGTGATGTGGGTCCGTGGCCAAGCCGGGAGCTGGGAGAGTCGGGTGGCCCCTGGCTGCTCCGCCTCAGGAGCCGTCCCCGCGCTGGTCCCCGAGCACATGGACCTGCGTTACACGGCGTGGAGGGGAGGGGGTTTTCTGCCAAGAGCAAAGAACAGAACTTTCCTCTCCCACAAAGCAAATAAGAGCCGGGGGGAGTCAGGGACAAGGGAAATTCACTCTTAATAAAGACAAAGCTCAACCAAGGAAACAATGAGTTAGGGCCCAAAGACAAGAGACTGGCTTCAAAACACCGAGATGTGCATTGCAGATTTGGAGGGTTTCTGTAATGTTTTTTCCTGTACCGGAGGCCGTGTCCAAGTGGCAGGTCTCTGCCAGTTCCCTACAGTTGTTCTTTCTCCTCCCGCCTGCTCTGGGCAGGCAGATCGCTCCCTCTGCACGGCCACAGCACCACCTCCCACCACCCCCCCTTCCCTTCTCTTCTTCCTCCTCATTGTTTTGGAGCACCTTTCTGTCTTCCTCGTGGACTTCTCCCTCAAGCCACATCCCCCCTCTGCACCTCCGGGCAGGAGCTCGCTCCCTCCCGGCTCGCCCGACGCTGCTCTGGGACCTGAGCAGCCAAACCGGGGAGATTTTGGGACTGGATTCCTCCCACGCTTCATTACTAACGTGTAAACAGTAACTCCAGTTTTAACCGTGCCCAGCTTGCTTTGGCGCTGGGCTTGTTGTCCATCTGCTCCTCCGCGAGGTGCAGCCTGCTATTTAGCTTGCACTCAGAAGTCGCCGTAAATAGCAGCATTTACTCTGGCTCCAGGTGGCGGATGTTGTTTCATGCATCAGCTCCCCAAACTCCCCATTAAAAGCCCCTCGGCAGCCGCTCCTCGGGTCCCAACACAGGCTCCCCTTCACCCCGCAGCCTTCTGACCCTGCAAACCCACTCGCACCCTCCTCTCCGGGGCTGTCACCGCGCGCTCCGCTCGGGCACAGCCGGGTATTCCCAGCCTCCTGTGGTTTCCCAGCCTGTGCCAGCATCTGTAAGCGGAGTTAAGTCATGCTCTCCTCCCTGCACATACCCTACGGCAGCTAAACAAGCCTCCGCACACACTGGGCCCTTCTCTCGCACACAAGCGTGTATTCTGCCTGCCCGAGGCACCGGCCAGGGCGGCACCTGTACGGCCAGTCCATGTGTCAGGAGCCCCCGTTCCTCCCCGGCGGTGAAGCTCGGCTCCCTGCTCTCGCCGTCAGTGCACAGCACGTCCCCGTAACCTCGGCAAAGTGCCGTCCCTCCTCCCTCGCGCCGGCCGGGCACCGCGGGGGCCAGAGCAGAGCAAACATCTCCTCCTCATCCCCAGCTCCAGAGGTTGCCCGGGGCTTTCTGAGATGAAAAGCGAGCCCGGAGGGCTCTGCCTCGCTGCCCTCAGGCTCAGCCTCAGGCAAGGAGCAGGATTTCTGTGCCATCCCTTCGCCCTGGGGCAGAGTAATCCTTGATTTTTGGACCAGGTATCTCCCTTCTCACCGTGGGCTGAACCACAGGCCCTGTGTCCTCTCCAGGATGCGGTGCACCTCCCGGCACGGAGCAGCCTGCTCCACTCCATCCGGCATAAGGGGAAAGTCAGCAGCATCCCATGGCCAGGGCGAGGTGGACCAGGGGAGGAGGAAACCACAGGAGACAGGGAAAACGGAAGATTACTGTGGGGTTTTCTGGAGGAGTTTTGAAACACCACCATCCTCTCTGGCCCGGACCCAAAAGGGCACAGAACAAAAAGTCGTCAATAAGTCAGTGGAATAAATTCCTGCTGCTTCACTGGGACAGAGCTCCCCGTGGTTCTTGTGCTCCCGGTATATCTGCATCCCAGCTGCAGACGCTGACACAGAACGCTCAGTTTAAATGTACAGATAAATGAATTAGGGAACTATATTAGGCAAACAAGGAGAGGAGGCCACCGCTAGCACCGGGTTATTGGTGTAGTGCAAAGGGCTGTTAACCTCCTGCAAGCCCCAGTACAATAAAGCACTTATTCAATAAATGCATTTAAGCGCCAGCTGAGGTCCACCACCATCCAGCAGAGGCTCAACTTTAAGCATGTGGTGAAGTCCCACAACACGGGACTTCTCTCATGTTTTAATCCTTGAAAAACTACGAGACCTTTCCAAGCAAATGAGGTTTTTTTAATATTGGCCGTAAACTGCTGGAACAACAACAACAAAAAAGCGGAAGGTCTCTTCTTGACTTGTCACCTCTGTGATGTGGGTCTGTGTGAGACCGTCTCCATGTTGGTGGCCCAGGACATTCCAACTCAAGGGAAGGATGTGGAGCTCCCCACCTGCCGTGGTCGGTGCACACACCAAACCGCCCGGGGTTTGGTAAATCAAGGCAAGTTTTGGCCTGGCTGGAGAAGTTCCCCGTGGGGGCTGTGGGCTCCTGGGACATTGCACAGTGAGCACGTTGGTAGCACTGCTGCTGTCTGGCAGGTAAATCAGGGTGGGATGTCTCAGCCCTGGAGGAAAGCGCTTCGAGATCATTGTGGTGATTGGAAAACCGGGGGTTAAAATAGAAACTTTTTAACAAGTTCAGAGCTATGGAAAAAATCTACAATTTAAGTTATAAATGTGGAGCAAGACAAGAAAATTACAGGAACCTCTTGGCTTCAGAGGATGGCTTTGTTTCGGGGAAAACCATGAAAGCTATTTCCTCTGACAACGCGCTTGTGCAAAGAATTACCTACAGCAGAGCACGATGAAATCAACACACCGTCTGTACTTACGGGCAGGGTGAAAGCCAGTTATGTAGAGATGGGGACTCTTTTATGTACCAGTTGAGTTTTTATGGCTTACTGAATGAGAAAGCAAACAAATCCTATTGCAGAAAAACACTCCCCGTAGTCTGGGCTTCGTACCTCAACACTCACTCCCTCAGAACTCCTCTGCTGTCTCGTAAGACATTACGGGAGTCAGGTGTTTGCACTGCACCTGTTCTCCATCGGCAGGTGGCATGATAAGAAGACAAGGGATGCTTTTGTTTAGCACAATAAACTGCACAATCATTTTCATTTTCCCCCAGTTTGTGCTGGGAAAACACATGCACCTCTCTGCTCACAAACAAGGAAATAAACTAGATTTCTTAGTGCTGCTTCATAGAGTGGAATATTTCCTTTACAAAACATATTTGGGTAAATCCCCATCAAATTATTATCATGACAAAGCCCTTTTGTTAAAATGCTGTGAATTACAGTATTCCGCAATAATATTAATTTTTTGCTGGTTTAGCTGAGATTTATCAGGCTTGTCCTCTTGACAAACAAACCTGTCCCATAACCTCCGGTGGCGTGGGTCAGAAATGCCCAATTGCAAGACTGCAGGAACACAGGAACTGTAAAGCCAATTGAAGATGTGTCTGGCTTGGGAGCTCATGCCCAGCAGACATCCTTGACAAATGCCGAAGAAAAATCCAGATTTTCCAAGGTGGTCACCCGTGTCTGCCTCCAAGAGGGTTTCATTTAATCGTCTTCCCAATAGCAAGAGCTCTAAATCCTGAGCACGTGTGATGAGATCCCGCCCAATGCATTAGCACTGGCTGTTGGATCTCCAGAGATCCTCCGTGATTTTGGTCTGTATATCAGAATCCTACAGGAACAGGCTGAGAGAGTTGGGGGGGTTCAGCCTGGAGAAGAGAAGGCTCCAGGGAGACCTTCCAGACCCTTCCAGGCCCTAAAGGGGCTCCAGGAAAGCTGGGGAGGGACTCTGGAGCAGGGAGGGGAGCCATGGGACGAGGGGGAAGGGTTTTACACTGGAAGAGGGGAGATTGAGATGAGATGTGAGGCAGAAATTCTTGGCTGTGAGAGGGGTGAGCCCCTGGCCCAGGTTGCCCAGAGAAGCTGTGGCTGCCCCATCCCTGGAGGGGTTCAAGGCCGGGTTGGACAGGGCTTGGAGCAACCTGGGCTGGTGGGAGGTGTCTGTGCCCAGGGCAGGGGGTGGCACTGGGTGGCCTTTAAGGTCTCTTCCAACCCAAACCAGTCTGTGATTCTGTGACTCATGATCAGGTTGTCAGTTCTGCCACTTTAGCCAAACATAAGATGGAATTCATCACTCGACTCCGAACAGTTATCACGACAAGTTAACCTGGAAAATGGCTTAGTCACCAGCCCCTACGTGAGTGAGCAGCACCATGTCGAGACTGCACAAACATTACAGGTCTCTGTGTCCCATAAACTCAGCACAAGAAGGTCGGGAGCTGGAGCGCCGTCTGTGTGGTCACATACCCACAATTCTTCCCAGGAACTCAAAGCAAACTCCCCAGGTTTGGACCGTCCCTGCCAGCGTTTCTGCAAGGTTAGAGGGAAACAAACAAACACGCCTCCCTTAGATCAACAACAGGAGCCTTCAATTCCTTTATTCAAGCTCTCTAAACACAGGATCCTTTCATTAGGATTATTGCTAATATTTAATGCCTCTCGCTGTGTTTTCCATTACAAGATGCCATATATTGCTGAGGGCTCATTTCCAAATGGGAACCAGCAATGAAGGACCGGGCCTTTGGTTTCTAACAGAACTAGGGGTGAAGGATGTAAACCATGTCTTATTTGTGCCTAAATCTCTTCTGTGGATGGATTTCTTCATTTTGCCCCCTCTTCTCATCCTAGCGTTTGCTCAGGTGTGAGCTGAGCTCTAAAGGATGGGGCACCAGGTCTGGCAGAGATGAGCAGCCCACTTGTGTGTGCAACCAAGTGGGAGAGGGAAAGAGGTGTAGAGGCAGGGACCGGGGAGGAAGTTTTAGGCAAGGGGACAGAAAGTCATTCTTTTATTAAAAGAAACATTGGTGCAAAATGTTGTTGCAAAACTGAATGTCTGCTCAAGGAAGGAAGTTGCACTAGACACCGGTGGTGGTGAAGGGCGTCACATCTCTGTTCCAGGAGAGGTGCTGGAGCTTGGTGAAAGGAACACCAGGGCATGACCATCTGGCTCTCCATGGACAGGCACTTTCTGTGACAAAGAGACGAACACCTGGAGGGTGACAGCACATGTGTGTGCACCACCAAGTCTCCAACGCCTCCGCAGTGCCTCCTTTCTCAGGAAAGCGAGATTTGGTCAGTTCAGCTTGCCGGGGCTGACTTACGTCCAGAGTTGTGCTGTCTGGTTTCAGTTCTGCTCTGCCCATACCCGTCTCCTTCCTTCTTCTTGTTTTTTCACTGATTGATTATTTGATCTCACCTGTCATATAATTTCACGAGACAGGAAAAGGCATCTTCCTGGAGGCACTGAGGTCATAACTCCGTGAATTTGCATTTGTTATCAATGCACATTTTAAAAATAATTTCGTGCGGAGTAGCAGTAAAAAATAACCAGTCCCTAGTGTTTGTTGTTCACACACCTGCACCCTCCTTTGTGACTCTCACCATTCCGCCCGAGCTCTGTTGGGACTCACTTCCTCAACAGGCGGAATGAATTGTACTGTTCTCAGCAAAGCATGCCCAGAAGTTCAAAAAGTCACCAAAACCCGTAGCATCACAGACAAGGCAACCTCGGAGGACCCAACAGCTGCTGTGTAGAGCCCGTCTTCAGTTATGAACCCCCCCCAGTCTGCTTTGTTTCCTATCAGAAGTTCCGCTATGAAAAGACATGGACAAGGCCTTTAGCTTCCTTTGACTCACACTTTGTTGTGTCTTTGGAGAGCCAGAGCTTGGAAGCGAGATGAAGAACATAATCAACACTAATTATCTCTGTGGAAACCCCATCTTGGCTCTGCCTGTGGCCAAGGAAAAGCAAGCCTGTATCCTGTGTCCCAGCGGTCACGGTCATCGCTGCCTGCTGGATTTGGGTTCTTCTTCCCACCTGGAACTGTAGCAAGCTGCTATGTCTGCTCCTTCCTTATTCCACCTCCGCCTCTGCTGCCATTTCCACTTCCCACAAGAGACTCTTGTGTTACCAATTAGGACTTGGTTGATTTTGCAAGTGAATGCAGCTGCTGGCAGCCACAGGCAAGGAGGGCCTGGGGCAATTGTAGGGGGTGGTAAGAAGGAGGACAGGGGCTGTGGTACCCCTTGGGTCATGTAAGATCTGATGACCCAGTGTGGGAGGAGATGGTCCTTAGCAAGGTCGCAGGGGAAAGGGTGCCAGAGGCGATTAGGTGGCTCATGGGAATTCTGAGGAGGTAATGTGAGCTCGGTCAGGGAGAATCAGTGCTGCTGGCACTTACTGATCCTCCAGGTTCTTCAGAATAGTGCACAGAAAGGAAATGTGGGCACCTATAGGGTGTTGTCATTGACTGCACGAGGTCAAGGTGGAACTCAAAACAGTGAGAAAATCGTTATGTGCATCCGTCATTAATTCAGCAGATAAGAGAGCGATTGTTTGGTGTGAACCATCAGTTAGGTCAAAGGAGGAGGGTTGTTGTAGTACTTCCAGTAATTGGTGTTATTTCAGAGAAGGAATTCAGAGCTGGGTCTTCCCTGAAACTCGGTAACAAACATCTCATGAAAAGCCCGTGTTACTTCCTGCTGGGTGGATAATACCAAAAACAGGGTGTGAGCATAGAGGTGCTCAGGTAGAGAATGTGTCTAAATGTGGGACGTGATCCCACAACCCCCGCTGCTCTGAGAGCTGCGCAGAGCCAAGACAGCCTGCCTCGCGAGGTGGTCGAAACGTTTTCCACTTCTGCAGCGGTACCAGGAGAACATGAGGTTCCTCAAAGGTGCCTGGGCATGGCTGGTCCTGACGGGACTGCAGTGTCTGTTCCACGGCTGCTGAGACAGATATATCTGTCTCGGGATAACTCTCTGAACCCTGACATCTGTCTCATGGCCAGAGAAGAAGAATTTGTTGAAATTCCTGCTTTTTTGGTATCTAGCAAGAGATAATAATATGAGTAAGACCTTCTCTTTGTGTTTCCAGGAAGGAATGAAAGGGTGATTCTTACAAGAACCAATACTTCTGAGACTTTGAAGGCTTTGCAGTTGAGGTATTTATTACGGCTGCTGAACCATGTCCAGAGGCAGTGTGGAGCTGGATGTACAGGATAAACCTCCCCATCCAGCCCCCAGCATGACCCCTTGCACTGACTGCTCTGCAGCGCTTTCTGCTCATCTTCTTCCATCCAGTCCCTGGGGCTGAGAAGCTGGGCACCCACGGCAGTGCTGCTGGGGGATCCCTGGATCCTATGCCCGGTTGTCTTTGGGCACCCATGGCAGTGCTGCTGGGGGATCCCTGGATCCTGTGCCCAGTTGTCTTTGGGCACCTTCCCGCCCCTCCGATGCACGATGGATCTCAATGGAGAACTGCTGGGTTAGGCATCTACACCAACAGAGCTGGAGGTGGAGGAAGGCCTCCATCAGAGGTCACAGACCAACACCACGGAGCCACCGAGCTGAGCACAAGCCCTAACACACATGGTCAGTTATTAACTGAGCTCCGTTGGCAGTGAGATGCCAGCAACCGTGGAAATGGAGCAGGGGAAGACAGTGATCTGATAAACCCACCGGTCCCTGCTCAAAGATGGAGCTACTACAGAGCTTTTCCTTCCTCAGCCCCAGCTATGACCGTGCCGTACATAAAGAGGAGATGAAAGTTTTGGGGCCATCAGATGCTTTCCTAGTTGGGGCAGAAAGGAAGAATACGATGGAGTCACAACTGCAAGTTAATCCCGTTAATTCTTGTTCTGACTCAAGAAGCTCAACTTCCAGACTGCTGCTTTTTCCCCTAAGATTTTTTTACACAATCGATTTCATTCACTAGGTAGATAATTTCTCTACTGCTGTTCCACACCAGACAACTCCAGGTGGGCCGTGAATCCCAACAAGGGAGACATGCAGCAAAATACAACTTTAGCAGAGGTATTTTCTGCTTTGGTTGGGTGCCCGGCTGCTGTCACCCAGCTATCTCTGTCCTGAGTTATTCCAGCCTCGGCTCAGAGCTGCTCCGTAAATTCAGTCTTGCAGCTGGCGCAAACGCCGGGGACTCCCAGACGGCTGTAGACCATTAGAGGTTGTCCAGCTCTTGGCTGGGCGCTGCAACCCAGCTCTCAGGTATGAAAACCCGAGCTGTGTTTTGTGGAGCAGCTGAAGACCCGGCTCAGGATTTTGAAATATGCTGTTTCTTTGTTGTTCCAGGTATTTCCCTAAAAAATGACAAACCAGATTATCTAGTCATTTTGCAGTAATAACCCCAGGCCCTTGATGTTAGAGGGAGGAGTACCAGGAAGAATGCAGCAAGGTGAGTATGACACAAAACTCACTGCGGGTTGTGTTTTCAGATGCTGTGCCCTCAACGGTGCCGAGATCAAAGGGTTTTGCGTTAACAGATTATCACGAAATTAAGCAGGTCTCTGCTTCTGCCTTTTCCTCCACCTCATGCCCCATCCCAAGCTACGGGGAGACCTTGACTTTCATATTTCAGGAGCAGGAGCCAAAGAGGAGAGGGCTCTGTCCCTACAGAGCTCCCAGTTCCTGGTGTTTCTTTAAGTTGGGGGTGGTCAAGGGACGTTCATGGCTCTGCCCGTCTCGAGGCCTCTGCTCGGCTGGTTATGCTCGAGAGGTGGTGGTGATGCCGCCCTTCCTCTCTGAACCACTCTACCCACTCTAGTATCAGGTCCACCCACTATACCAACACGCATCCTCGGAGATGTCGTTGAGTCAGTTCCTGTTCCTATGGCACAGCTCTATTCTCAGAAGGGTGAGCTGGTTTTTCCCTGAGACTGGAAAATACACTTCTTTATTTTCCATTCTTTTTTTTTCTTTCCATTGACACGGGTGTCTGGACTCCACAAAGGGCAAAATCAAGGTGGGACACCTCTTCTTCCTGGGTTGTTTCCAACCCCAGTGGGACTGAAGTGTTGGCTATTTCACAAAGAGGCCCATTCAGGAGATTATTTTGTCTCCTTTCAGGCCTAAAGGCCTCCGAGTCATGGACAATGCAACCAAAATTGGCCTTTCTCACAGAAGCGTCTGATTTTCCTCAGTCACTTCAAACTCCTCCTGTGGTGGAGGTCTGAGGGCCCCAAGGTCCCTTCTGTCCCTCTCACCTGGGACGCTGTGACGGAGCGATTCCTTCCCATGGAGCAGGACAGGAGAGGACCCGCACCAGCAGGGCTCAACGAGGGTCTCCTGTAAGGAGGGATGGGCAACCATCCTGGACCAACGCCTACGTTTTTAGAATGATGAAAATAATTCATAATTTCTTGTCAATATCTCAAAATGGATTTGATCTGTGATTTTTCAGAAAATACGCTGAAAAAAGTTCAAATGTTTGCCTCAACAGTTTCTTACTGAAGTGTTTTGCATTAACCACTTAAAACAGTGGCTTTTTCTCTCCCTCCACGTCTCTTTAAAAGTGTTTTTCTTCACCTTGAATACTGGGAAACCTCTGGAAATATTGTGTATTTTTTTGCCTTGACTAAACTGAAACATCCCATTTAAATCTTCTCATCCCTAAACTATTTCTTTCCACTTTGCTTGCACGCAAAAGAGCTGCAGGTGGGGTAAAATAAGGTCCGAACGTAAATGAAACATCTCCCTGCCTTGCATCTTGCTCAGCAAAGTGAGAAATGGTTCCCCGGCATGTTCTCCCGGCGCCCTGATACTGCCACCAAAACTTTCTGTAAGAAACAAGCACCGTGGAAAGAAAGAGGAAAAACGGACCCAGGCGAGGCACCTTGTGAAGAATCCAGCTTTTTAAACCGCTTTTAACTTGTGGCACACTAAAATGTATCATCATTTGCAGCGCAGGGCGGCAGCAGCCCTGGTGTATTTAAGCCAGGGCCGTTTTCCCACAGCAAACGGCTTTGCGATGCTCCAGCGCCTCTCCGGATTAACGCTTCTCTCCGCACTCCCTTGGATTTTAGTGTTTATGGTTTTTTTTACTGAGTTAAGGAAAGGGACGAAATTCAGCCCTGGTGTTCACGAGCTCATTAGCAGCCCTCGGCAAGGGAGATGGCACCAGGGGGTTGATGGTAAGAGCTATCTTCTCTTTCCCTACTCTTTTCCGCCCTGGAAAGTGATGTGATTGCATTCCCTCGTAAAGGTCCTTCGTGCCCGGCCAGGAACCCCGAAATCCACAACCCAGGCTTTTCCCAGGTACTTGCCGCAGGTCATAGCCCAGTCCCGTGTGACATATGACCGTTTATTGAAAATATTTTATTGCTTTCTAAAAATCAGTTTTAATAAACTCCAAAGAGATACAGTAAGTAGACCAGCAAAATCACTTAACAAACTGAATTATCTGGCATTTCCTTTCTCTGCAGGGAGAGAGCCGGTTCCGGAAGAACAAGCTGAGAGACCTGGTTTTGCCGGAGTTCATGGAGATTGAGCTCCTCTGACCGCACAGCATTTATGCTTAAGTTCCAGCAGAACTTCAGGTGAAATCAATGACTCAATTCATTGGTTTCAGCTGGAGTCTGATCAGCACCTTGCACCTGAGTCAGGTAAGAATAAGATCAACAGTTTTTCAGAGGCTAAACGGGACTGCCCAGCCCTGCAGTCTTTGCCAAGGAAAACTCCTCGTGTTGGTTTGAAACTTCTTTTCACCTCCTCCCGGTCAGCAGCTACCGCTCTGCATAAATCTGCCCTCCGGAGGAAAGGTGCCGTGAGATGCGTACAGTTGTGCTATGAGGCGAGAGACCAGCTTCTGGCACCCTCACATGCCGTGCAGACGGTTCTCCTGAAATTCCTGTTCCGCGTAAGATAACAGGGGAAGGGAGGGTCTTCCCTAATGCTCCAGCACTTTTAAGGAGATACTACTGGAGTCATCAAAATGGTAATTCCACCCCTCACACTAACGGATAATGGCATTTCTTTTTAGCGTTGGGTTCTGTGACCTCCATTTTGAGAAGACACGCCAGAAGACAGCCCCAGCTCCCGAGGCCAAGCTTTGCCTCACCTATTTTACAAAGTCCACTGTATTCACCAGCACAGAACCTGAATATATCCCCCCTTCTCCCCCTCCCACTTCAAGTTTAATGCAGTGTTTTTCACCCCAACGAGTAATTATGAAACACTTCACGTTACTCTGTGCCCCAAACCCAAGGTACTAACTCCCAGTGAGAGGATAAAAGCTCTGTTACTCCGGGGCCAGCCTGTCACCAATATAACACTTTCTTTGGTCACGTCTGATCTTCAGTGAAAGCTGGCAGCCTCCATCAGTGAAAATTTTACTTCTGGGTGACGGTGGTTGGTAAGCCAGCTCTGCACTGGGATATTTTAGCAGTATCCATAGGAAGATGAATAAGTCACTCCTGCAGCTGGGAAACCTCTCCCATCCCCCAATTTGACCCACGTGTCATTTTCCAGCAAACAATTTCCTAACGAGCATGTAACTGCTTGACCTGCACGGGAGTCAGAGGCGAGTCTGATTCTTGCAGCCATCCCCAGGGGACGGCGGTTCCGAGGCAGCCATGCCCACCCCGTTGTGCACAGCCTGGCTGTGATTCAGATGTTCCTCCCGGTCTTTGGAGGTGCAAGTGCCACTGTTAGGAACCACTGTGTGTTTCTTCTGCACCTGCTCCAGTATCTGCAGCACCTGGAATTAGTAAACACAGTTGTGAGGAGGTTTTTTTAGGGGAAAGCACTAATTTCTTCTCCAGCTATTGAAATAACACCCTATTTTCTTTCAAGCTACACGTCTGGGCCCAGCCTTGGGATTACAGACAGTTTCTGTCCGCTCAGAGGTCTCTGGGACGGGAGTACATGGAAAGCCTGCCCCATGGAGGTCTGTGACCGTGGATCTCAGAGCTCTTTCTGTGAATAAATCAGTCTCACCTCGCACGTTCCCAGCAACGCGCTTGGCACAGAGCGGTGCAATGGGGGTCTGGAGGCAGGATCAGGGCAACATGGGCAACACGGAGCTCTGCTTTGCTGCTCTTTCTCACCACCCTATGATAACTCCTCATGCTATCACAAATTTCTTCACCTCCTTATAGCACTAGGAAACACCCAGTCTGAAACACACTTAATGGAGGTGGGGAATGGGAGAAGAAATAAAGTCAAGATTAATTTTACCTGAGACTTGGGGATGATACCGACTCTGAAGAATCCTATGTTTCCACTGTCGATTTTGGTGCAGTCCACAACGGTGGAGGCGATGTTCTCTGGAGAAGGCCCATCACAAAGAACTGCATCCACCTGAAGAGCAACACATGTTCACACCAAGTTTCCCCCAGGCGCTTCAGAAAAGAGAGGGCAGCTTCCCCATCCCAACAGCAGGTAATTACCATCAAGGGCAACTCTGCTCCTTCCTACCCCACTGTATTGACACTAACGGCTGAATTTGGAATGAATGAACTTAATAAAAGTAAAGAGAGAGGGCTCTGTGGGGTGTAGGTCAGCAGTATAGCAAAGACAGGTTTACATCAGCTGAGGAGCTTTGAAGAAGTCCCATCCACAAAGCAAATGTGTAGAAAACCAGATCTTTGAGAATTTAGAGGTGGAAGATTTGTACCACCTTTTTTTTAAAACTGCCCTCAGAGAAGCGTAGTACTCTCAGGATTTAGCAGTGACTTGAACAACAGCCATTTGGATGGACATTTGAACAACAGCCATGGATGGACAATTCAGTGGATAAAGAACTGGGTTGAAGGCTGCACCCAAAGAGTGGCTGTCAATGGGTCCGTGTCCACGTGGAGGCCAGTGACAAGTGGAGTCCCTCAAGGATCAGTACTGGGTCCGGTCTTGTTTAACATCTTCATCAGGGACATGGACAGTGGCATAGAGTGCACCCTCAGCAAGTTTGCTGGCGGCTGACTCGCTGAAGGGAAGGGATGCCATCCAGAGGGACCTTGACAGGCTGGAGAGGTGGGCCCATGCCAACCTCATGAAGTTCAACAAAACCAAGTGCAAGGTCCTCCAGCTGGGTCGGGGCAATCCCAAGCACCGATATAGGCTGGGCATGACTGGCTTGAGAGCAGCCCTGAAGAAAAGGACTTGGGGGTGCTGGTGGACGAGAGGTTCAACATGAGCCGTCAGTGTGCACTAGCAGCTCAGAAAGCCAGTCGTACCCTGGGCTGCATCAAGAGAAGCGTGGCCAGCAGGTCGAGGGA
>VWZL01003264.1:97570-117884 GCA_013396915.1 Stercorarius parasiticus
GCCCATGGCAGGGGGGTTGGAACTAGATGATCTTTAAGGTCCCTTCCAACCCTGACAGTTCTATGATTCTATGATTTGCATGGCCATGACGATTGTACTTCCAGAACTTATGAAAGTTCTAAAAGCCAGGAATATTTTAAATCTCTGGCACCAGTTTCAGACCAGCTTCAGCTTTAGATGGGAATCCCCTGTGTTCTGAGAGCTCAACGCCAGCTGGAGCCCTGGCACGTTCAGGCATCAGTGGTTTTACAGCCTGTAAGCAAAGAAGCATTTTTTTTGTTGCTCATATCATTCTGTGTTGGAAGATGGACTAATTCATGTTGCCAAGCCATAACTATACTGTATAAAACAAAAGCATTTTGGTTTCCGACCAAATTCTGTATTTTATACTGTTCTTTCACTCTGACACCAAAGTGAGGAGTGTCCATGAGTTTTTTTTAATGAGATGCTCTCCTAGATTCTTGATATCATCTATTGATTTGCCTACTGGAAATGAAGTCATCGTGTTCTTCCATCCCCACATCTTTTCGGACCAGCCAGAATGAAAAGACAGAAAGCCCCAATTACCTTATTTCCCAGCTTGGCATACACTTGGTTGTGGTGCGTTGTGTCTGCCTCTCCCGTTGGGTTAGCTGATGTGACCACAATGGGGCCAACCTGGTGACAGAAAAATGGGAATAAAAGCTCTGATCAGGTTTTGCTGTATAAAACAGATGACTTGAACTCTGAAGTTCACTCGTGAGCCTCTGTGACTCTAAAGAGAACTCAGTATGACGCACCCAGGTAGAGACACCTACTTTGTAGGCAACTACAGTCCCACCAAATCTGTATATGAGTGATTAACATGCTGCTGAACTGGGGTTTACTGATGTTGATCAGGGAAGAACGTTTTGTTTTCCAGCACTAGCAGTTGCCAAAGACCTACAAAATCTGTCCTAGACATGAGCAGAACATGCAGGGTATCGCAGTTCCTCTGGCCACATTCTGGACCTTCTGAAGTTATTCTGGCTTAGATAAGCCCATGCTTACAACAGAAGTGTTCTATGAGGGAAATCAGACAAAGTGTCTGTTAATTGCATCCTTTCTGGCTTTCTGACCTGGTGGTTATTCCTTTTACCTTCTTTTCTGCAATAAAATCAGCTACCAGCTGCCTGCATACCCCACCCCTTCTTAATGATATTTTTCTTGTGGGAGTTTCTCATTTTAGCACTTTTCACTCCCCAAACCTGTCTGAACATGTTAGGATCCTCACTTCATCGAGAAAAGAAAACAGAGAGGAGAGGTGATATGCCAAGAGGGCTGACAAGAGTGCTCCAGCCTCTCACTGTTCTTCTCCCCTCCAGCAACCAGAAGACCTGGATGCTAGAGACTGACACCAGCCCTGCTCCCTAGACAGTGGAATGGCGAGGTCTGGTCACCAGTGCTGCTGGGATGAGGGTGCTCTGGCCACTCACCAAGTCGATGAGGTGTGTGGTGACAGAGCAGTCGGGGATGCGGATGGCAACGCTCTGAGGGGTACCGACGTATTTAGCGGAGTCCTTCATTCCCAGGAAGTCCACCCATTCGCCTGCACAAGGAAGAGTCACAGGGCACTTATGGATGTACATCAGTCCGAACACAATGATCTTACCAGAAATATCGCCATGGAGCATGTGGCGTTGCAGGGATGACTGACTTAAAGTTGGAGGTTCAAAGCCAAAGCTCTCCAGAGAGCTTGGAAGTAACAGCATTTCCTCACCTCTGGGAACCACCAAGCTGATAGGAGATGGCCAGGCAGCCTCCATGAAGTCCCAGAGGACGGGACTGAACAAATGCTTTGCAGGTTCCAGTTGCTTTAGGCTAGAAATCCAGAGTGACATGGGGCGATCCTGAGCCTGGCGCTTGGACCTGGAAAGGAGGCAAGAAAAATGAGTCTGGAAGTAAGATGGGGATTTATTTTCAAGCTGAAAAGGAAATTGTGTTGGTGAGGCCCCAAGGTGTGTAGGCTCTGCCTCAGGTCACCAGTCTGTAGTAAAAGTAGGACTGTTCAACAGACGACCTGACAGAAAGGGACATTAATGACTAATCCCAATCAGGAATGTCTACCCCAAACCAAAGTTTTAGCTTCTTGCGTAGTGATGGATAGAAGTCCCAGTTGCCCAAGTTCTGAGGAAACGCCACCAATATGAGGGGTCCCGACTGCTTGCAAAAGTACAGCTAGAGGCATTTGTTAAATACCAGAGCGGGTTCAGTTGTGAAAATATGTACTTTCAAATATGTACAATAATCCCCTGCTGCATTTGTCACTTCTTTGCGTTTCCTTGTGATATCCAAGCTACCTGGCTCCACCACCTACCAGAAGCGTTCAATATCATACAAGACAATCCCAGCTCAACTGTCTCCTTTCCTCATTCAGATCTTCTCCCCCAGGCTCATCACCTTGTTCTTCCCACGAAGGCTAAGCTATGTGTCTCACTGCTCTCCGTGGCTGCTGTAGCCAGTACTCAGCAGCAGCTATAAGTCCTAGAGGCTTCTTTAGACTAGCCAAGGAAGCCCTCACTGGGGCAGCGAGACAAATACTTACTGGTGAGCTTTCTCCACAGCATCAGGCCGATTACAGGCTGCCACAAGCACGTACACAGTATCTGTGGGGATGCCGCAAGTCCCTCCATTCTTCAGGATATCTGTTGGCATGTGAACAGGGCAGAACCCCTTGAGTGACTAGAAGTGAGGGGCTGTAATTCATGGAAGAGCTGTCACAGACAAAACAGCCAATTCGGTGCTCTCATCTCCTTTCCCAACTAAAAAAGCATTTCCTCTGACAGTGCATTTTCTAGCATTCATCCAAGAGGAGACCTGGCATTTAGGGGAGTTCTGGGCCACGTTCATCAGGGCCAGAAGCCATTCAGCCCTGTGGAGAGAGCAAGCACCATGCATTTGCCCTGCTTTCTCTGTACAAAGCTTTCGGTGGTAGCCCCAGCCTGGAGAATCCACTTATCTCAGGTTGGATGAGCAGACAGGGATATGATACAGGAGAGACAGCAGCAAATTCACTGCTAAACCCAGCTCCTATCAAGGAATTGGTCCTATTGCCCCTGCAGTATATTTAGCTTCTAACGACTCTTGTAACTTGGACCACTTCATCAAAATGTCATCAGATTATCATGGTTTCCACATCTGGATTGGAAAAATGTCCTTTTAATAATGTTCTGCTACAAAAGCTCCCCGAATTTACCCTCCACCCCCACGTTATTCCCTTACCTGCAATTCTCTTGACTGAGGAAGCTTTCCTGGCAGGCAGGTGAAGGCACTTGGTCATTCCTCCCCCCACACCACTAAGCTGCACAATGGGCCTCCCCATTGGTAAGCAGGAACCCTCAAAGACGCTGTTGAAAAGGGCAGACAGGAAGCAGTAAAAGCTGACCAGGCCAAAGATGAGAGTGGCAGCAATGTCATAGCCAGCTGGAAGAGCATGGATGGCATCCAGCAAGAAGCTGATAGCGATGAGCAAGAAAGTGAGGGAGTAAAAGAACCAGGCGATGTTTAAGAAGAGCGTGCAGAAGACAATGAAGCCATTGAAGAGCATGAATGCAATGATGCCTACTGCTGCATGGAAGCTTCTGGTAGTGCCATAGAGGCCACCATATCTTGCCAAGCCCCAGATGATCCACATGACAGCATAGAGAATGAAGGCACTGCTCTCCAGGGTTTTACCCCGGGCAAAGGCCACTGAGCCTCCCAGAAGCTTAAGGATCCCACCAGCTACCACTACCCATGGAATTACAACAGTAGCGAGTGGAGGCTGTGGGTTCCCTGTCATTGTTATAGCAAAAGAAGCGAGGACACTGCATGCATAGCCAAGAACTTCTGCATCTGCATACTTGGAATACCCTAGGTAGGGAGCGTGAAGGTCTGCCCCTTCACGAAGCTTCAGAAAACTGCTGCGAGCAAGTAGGGCCTTCACAGCACCCTTCCCTGTTGGGATCTTGGCACTTGCTTTCACATTGTACAGGTGAATTAGAGTCATCAAGGCTGAGGCCACAAAGATGGCCACATCCACGCCTTGGGGGCCACCTTCAAAAAATCCCTTGGGACGGCAAGCTAATGCAATGCAGTAGGCCACATAAAACAGCAAATACAGGCCATCCACTGGGCTCTTAAGAGTGAGAAAGAGAGCCAAGACAACAAAAAGAATTGAGAAAACCACCAGGAATGGAACAGGAAAAGATGGCTCCTCTGGTTGCCAGATTAGGTACAGAAGGCAATAGCCTTCAGCAAATTTCAGGATGGAAGCGAAACCAAAGAATGTAGCCATTAGTACATCCATTGCACGGTATGACAAAACGCAGATGCCAATCTGGTAGATCCCAGCTGCCCACAGCCAGGGCACTTGTCCGATAAATAGTTTGCCAGTGACGCCCAGGAGCTTACAGCCAAAGACACTGGCAGACAGCATGTTCAGGATCAGACCGGTGACTGCAAAATGATTCACGCTGCCACTGGTGGACTGGATTGGTTCATGGGTCCTTTTCGTGGCCAGATCTGTGCCAGGGAGGGCAATTTTCTCTTTGGTTAGGAAATAGAGAATCCTTCCCAGACCAAAATAACCACCAACCAAGCAGACAATCATATAATTGCAAGCCACAGCAGAGGAACCAAAAGCTGTGCTGTAATGCGTGGCAACTTCATGAGCACTGGCAAGTGAGACAGCAGAAGCAATCATAGCTAGGATGACCTCTCTGCAAAGGAAGCCCACCACTGCAATAATGAGTAGTGCCAAGGTAAATGTGACCAGGCCAGGCACCAAGGCATTGCGGAAATCACCAGTGTCGTTCAAAACTCCTTGCCCTCCCAGGATGAAGACCACTCCATAGCCGCACCAGAACACTGAGATGGTCAGGCAGAGAGACAAGAACAGGGAGGCATCTCTTAGGCTTCTCCGAATTCCTGTGAAAGAAATGACAACGGAGACAGAACTGTGATGTCGAGACAGTAGGTTATGGAAAGCGGTAGTTAGGAGAGGCAGCTGTGTGATAGGCACGTGGTGTGTTGGAAGCATGATCACTACGCTCGCATGGAGCTGCACAGGTCCTGCATGATGCTAGACAGAACTATCACGAGTTTGGGTAGGTCTGCACCGTGCCCCATTACTGCGTAGACATAACCATAAGGACTCCACAGCACATCACTTTGTGTTCATCAAAGTGCCTGAGGTGAGCTCAAAGCACTTGAGCTCCTTCAACTGAGTACAGTACCAGGCCTGGCACGCAGTTTGCCCTAATGAAGTCAAGGTTCAGCAAGTCGTCGTCTTCTCTTCCTCATGAGTCCTACAAGACTCAATAACAAGACCATAATATATTAATGCAAATCACGTCCTGACACTTCTTTCTTTTGGGTTGCCTGGTTGGTTGTTTTGCTCCTGCTGTAAGCTGTCAGGTCCAATGTTTGAACCACAAGTGCCATACAACCTGCTGGATCACCATAAATAATTGCACCTTCTCAGAAGACAGAAGCATAGGAATTGCTAAACTCATTCCTTCTCGAGAACTACCTTGTTCACTATCCTGATCCCCCAAATGACAAAGACCTTGATTTAAAATACTTCAAATTGAATGGAACCCACCTGCTATCCCCCAAAAATATCACAAAGTGCCTTATTTTTACTGCTATGCTTTCTCACCTCATGATGTGAGGATACTGATCAGCACGGATAGACCTGAAAGCTTCCTTCCAAGCTGGAGCTTTGTAATGGACCTATGCTTCATTTCTTCCTCAAACTGACACAGCTTTGTGAGCCAGAGTCAGGCTGGGAAGGGAAGCAAGAGCTCTGCTGAACAAGTCCCCACGCTGCAGAGGACTGTGATCACACAAGTATATGTATCTCTTGGAACAAGGGAGCACAGAAGTTCCTGCCTTTGGTAGGAGGCTGTTGATTCCCACCAACTGTGAAACACCACCTGCCCAGCGATCCACTCCATACAGTCCGATCACTACAGCTGCTTCTAAGTGCTTTCTACTAATGCTTTGTGCCACCACTGACTGAAAGAAGAGGTGAACCTATGTTTTACAGGCTAAAATATGGAGTGTCTCTCCCAGGCTGTCTGCTTTGTAGCAGAAAAACTACCAGCATCAAATCTTGGATTTTCATGTCCTCATTGCTCTGAGTTAAAGAGGAGAAATAATTCAGCATTCATCCTAAAAAGTGTGGACTTTATTATAGCCAGTGGTTTTTTTCTCTCAGATAAGGAGATCTCTTGGCATTTACACATCAACAGGCCATTTCAATCCACACATGCCTAAAGTACCCTCAGAGAGCCTGGGAACCATTTTTAGAGAAATCACGTATTCAGTCTCTTAAAACTCTCAGAGGTTCTGGTAAAGCATTTGTTGAAAACTAACACTGATTTCTTTGGTTGCCTATATAGGAAAAATTTGCTGTGCTGACACGCTCCTCTAGGAGAATGAATCAGTGGTCTGGCAAAGCCGCCACGGTTTGTATAAACCTGTTGGGAAAGGAGACCAGACACATGCAAAGCTGTAGAAGGGGGAGACCTTGAAGCTGGCCACCCTCTGAGTCTTACCTGCGTACGCCAAAAGAGAGGATAAAATCAACAGCAGGACTCCTAGAGCTGTGCTGGGGATCAGAGGGGATGCTCTGGGTAAACTGTAGAGATGCACTGCCAGGAGGAGTGATCCTGTGTGTGACAAGGGAGGTGGAAAAAAAGAAAGAGCTTGTAAAATTTGCCTAAAAAACCAGGAGAGAAGCAGAGTGGCAAAAGCAGGGAATACAGCAAAAAATAACAGTGGAAGATCTGCAAATAACGAAATCTAAGGAGCTGGGGGAGGTGGTGTAACTTGGTTTGTGTCCAGGCTCTCACCTCTTTCTGGGTGCCTAGTTTTAAGAAACTTGAACTTAATTATGTTTGAAAGTGCTCCCCCGCTGTCGCATAAGGGTAAAAATCAGCTCTCCAATTCCAATTACACAAAAGGCATACAGACACACGCACGCTCTACAGATGATCACACGAGCCTTGTGCCTACGGAAAACCAGCCTAAAAATGAAAAGGGGCAGCACTCAGACAGACGAAATGCAAAGAAGAAGCAAATTAAAGGGAGTGAACACCCAAAACAGAGCTGCCGGGAAAACGGCTAGAAAAGGAAGAGCGGAAAGTGCATCCAGATAGAGATCACTTATGAAAATGACTATCAAAAAGTTTTGATTTGGTTCCCACCCAGGATGGATCGAGTACAAAAGTTCAGGCCAGGACTTTAAAGCCAAGACAAATATTTTGTTGGCTACCAAACCAGGCACAGGGATCTCTGGATCTAAAAGCTTTACCCAGGCAGAGAAAATTCAGGATAAACAAGACTCTTTAGCCCCCTTTGAAAAGGGGGTTGTCCATGACAGCTAGTCCCAACCCCATCTTCCCATGCCAAGAAGACTCGATCCCTACCTGCGGAAATGCCCAAGAGCCCTATGGAGGAATGCAGTGACTCAGTTTTCCTGTCTGCCATCGCAGAGTCCGCTGAAGACCCAGATGCGGGCTGAAGTGCTGCCTCTCTTTCCTCCCTAGCTCTTTATAACCAAAGCAACTCCACTGGCCCGCGTTCCTCCCTGCTCTCCACCCCTTTTCCCTACAAACATTTTCTGTTAGTGTTCCTTTCTGCATGCGGGAGGAAATGCAAACGAGTCCCTGCTGCAATAAATTTCAGGCTGTGAGTCAGCACGGGCTGCTGGTAGCTCCCTCCAGGGGCCTGTTAATTTTACTGCTGATTAGCCCTTGTTAAAAAAGACACTTGAAAAATAACGCTGAGGGTTTATTACTATTACTGCCTTTTTGTTACTGCCAGTGAGGAAATTACACTGGTTAAAATTAAGGTTTTTTTTAAAGAATCCATCGCACTGGAGCAAACAAGTGCTATGCAAGCCCAGGAGCTCCTTGGGGACCAGCTATTTCTCCTAACACTGGCCATGCTCCTGCTGTTTGTCCCTGTCACAGCTATGAATGCCTGGCACCACTGTCCTGTGCTGGCCAAATCCAGGCCAGATTCAGTGCCATTCCCTTAAAGGTGACTTCTGTCCATGTGTCACTCCACATCCACCTAACCCAGCCTCTCCCAGGGAACTCCTCCAGGGTTTCATGAGCGAGATGTCAATGCAGACATGCACTCTGGAGAGCAGCAGTGGGAGGATAAATCCAGAGGAGCCTTGCTGGCTTTCCAGGAGAACGGAGCAGGCAGTGAGTGAGTATCCATCATTGCCATGGTTGCTGCTGTAACCCAAAGGTGACATGAAGGACCTATTCATAGCTTCCTACTGCTTCCCACGGAGAACACGTGATCGGGGCATAAAGGTCTTTGCTGATGGAGGAGAGGCTGCAGAAAGTGGTGGACACTGTCCTTGGGATCATGTTGGGTCACAGGTCAAGTGGGAATTAGGGAGACAACTGTTCTGTGAGAGCTCACAGAGCTTTGATGGAAAACAGGGGCAACACTTGCCTGCACTTACGTACTTTCCTCCATCATTTGTTTGTGTGCAATGGACCCGTGTGGGGCTTATTCCCGTGAAGGACTCAGCTCTTGTTCCCATCAGGCCCAGTCAAAGCAAATTCCGCTCTCAGCCTCTTCACAAGATAAAAGAAGCAGAAGAGTGTAAAGAGCTTCACACTAATATTTCTAGGCTGGTCAAGGATGACTCTGCAGAGGCCGTAACAGCAGCAAGCTGTGACGTTCCTCTTGGCAGATCCTGCTCTATGTTCCCCCAGGGCTGGGGGACAGAAAAGCTGTTGGAAATGGGAATTCGAGCTGCACAGACTGGAGCTCAAAGACAGGCCTCCAGCATCACCCAAGAGGCATTAGATCTGTAGTGGCATCCAGAACAGCCCCAGATTGTCAGGGTCCACAGATAACGCCAAAGGACCCTGCTCCTCCTGCTCTCTGAGACAGCTGGAGCACGATGGCATGCTTCCATCACACAGCTGGATCCCTATAACGGCTCCCAAATTTTCCTGGTTTCCTCAGTGCTTTGGAGGACAGTTATCTTTAACTGTGTTCACCCTTCAAGAAGAGCTTTGAGGCAACAGGGTTCCTTCATGCTCATCTTCACTGGAAGATGCGGATTAAAGCAAGGTGTTAATATTAAATCCCAAAGTCTCTACCACAATAAATGTGTGCAGACATTCCCACAGAGAACGGAATAACTCCACTGAAAAGTATTATCTATCAAGAATACGTTTGTTGCAGATAGATCTTTAGGTTCAATATGTCTATTTAGATATTATTGCACGAGGAAGCAAGCACTGGAACAAGCCTGGTTTGTCCAGTTACACCTAACCAACTACACCAGTAAGGGGAACCAGCTCAGTCAGTTTGCAACAGGCAGAGCTAAATGATGTGGTTTGTAGCGAGCAGTAAGTTTGTTTAAATCATCAGCCTCCGGCTATCTTTGTTCCATCATTAACAGGAGCTCTCTCTAAGCAGCTGAAGGAGGAAGAATCTGTCTGTTAAAGCTGCAGGATGATTCAGCTGTTTTTTCATCCAAGAGGAAATAATACATTTCTAAATCACAGTTAAATACCTTAGATACCAAAACAGTGAAAAGGCTTGGAGTGTTTTTTACACATACGTTACAGTTTAGTTCCCGTTCTGGGGAATGAAATTAACTGAAAGGAAAAGCCTGTGCTAGATTAGCTGGACTGCAAGGCCTTTCTCCTGTGCTTTTTGTTCCTGCTTGTCTAGGTAGCAGCGAGGAGTATGTGCTGCCTGCTGTCACTAGTTTTAAGAGATGCATGCAATAAATGAAGTCACATGCATTAGCAATGAGTATCTTTCTCACGCCTGCCACGACTAACGAACGTGCCAGAACACTATTTCATTATACACAGGATGTACTTCATCTGTCTTCCAAATACGATAGAGACCCAAGGAAAATTTGCTATAAATGACCCCTGAAAACCATCCTTCAGCCATGATGCATGAAGTTTTTTGCTCTCTGAAGAATGGCAAGACAGCCTCAACAGGCCACAGTAATTTCAACAGCGCAAAGCTGAAACAGAGAGGTACAGAATCGTCTCAGCTGTGAGCGTATCACGGACAAGGAAGAACAAGTTTGTGTGAGCGAGGGATTTTCCCCACCACACGCGGTGAATCTCGCTGCCCTGCGCCCCTCCGGAGGTCAGGGCTCTGCCAGTTCCCAGTAGATGAAGAATCAAGTTATTCATTCCTAATGTCAGGACTCAAAGGCTGGGAAACAACTACAACTGAGTGTAAAACATCTGCACTTGAGAGCTGGGGTATAAGGATAAGAACACTTAAAGTCAGAAAAGGAAATCTTGTTGTTAAAAGGCTGAGGCTGTCTATGTTGGGTTTAAAAAAAATGGGGCACAGAGAGGAATGCATTGGCTTGAATGCTTGCTCTGGGCGGGCTCCCTTTGATACCATCTTATGTGCAAAGACTTTGGTACTTTCGTCTGAAATAGAAGGGAAAACGGACAGTTGAGAAGGAAAAACACAGCTGCGGTGTTGAAGAGGTCACGTCAGCTGGGGATGCTTTGGAGACAACGTGCTGAGAAGATCTGCAAGGGAGCAGTCAATTGAGGAAACAAATAATATTTACATGCCCTGCCTGTGGCACTGGAAATAAAACCTTCTTGCCAGTAAGAAATTCAGCCCAACCCTCCTGGCCCCACCTGCTCCTGGGGGAGGGATGACGCTATAAAAGGCTCCAGGCAGCGAACAGAGATGCACAGCAATTTGGGGCTCTCCAGGGAATCCTCCTGCTCCGGTTGGGACCATGGGAAAGAAAGTGGCTGTGGTGTTGGCTGGCTGTGGGGTGTATGACGGGAGCGAGATCCACGAGTCTTCTGCTGTGCTGGTGCATCTCAGCAGGGAGGGGGCACAGGTAAGCGGCACCCTGGCAGGCTCCTGCCCCAGCTCTGGCTCCTTTTGCCCTGCTCTGCTCTGCGATCTCTCTCTCTTGGAGAAGGTTCTTGGCTCTAAGGAGCTTTGCAGCTTGCCGGACAAATCCCAGGCTCCCCATTGCTGCTACAGATAATGGCAAAGCACAAGTGACCGGAGTCAAAGCAAACGGCACAGCGTAGGAGCTGCTACAGCGAGCGCGGAGACTCCCCGGTCTCCGCTTTGCTCTCGCAGCTTTGCTGTACGGGAGGATTGGCTTGGTGCTCTGTGTTAACTGCATCCAATCTCTGAAACAAACTTTCCTAAATGCCGCCTCTGTTCTTTTTGGCTTGCACTTCCTCTTTTCTGCATTGGTGTTTCTGTTTAAAAGACTACTATTGTTTTTGGCTGCTTGAAATTCGTTTTTTTAAAACCCCGAAGATTAGAACTGAAAATAGACAAGTTTTTGTGAGTTGAACTTGAACAGGGGTAAAAAAGGCGACCCCTCAAGCAGCTGCTCTAACATGCCATTAGCCAGGATAGCCACCCTGCCAGACTGGAAGAGGAGGGAGAGAAGCCCTATGTAACATTACCCTCAGCTCTGAGCCTCCCACGAACCTGAGTCAGAGCCGTTCTCCTGGGAACGGGGATTGCGCTACTAAATACAGAGGCACCGTGGCGATGTACCTGTGCTGCAAAGCCAGCCCACCCAATTCCAAAGCCTTCACAGCGTGCGGTCTCTGCTTGGCTTAAAGCTTTCCTCCACTGTCTATAATTTTGCCTCTTCTCTCCCGGAGCTGCTGCAGTCGCTTCCCTCCTGCCGTACCCTGAACCGGCAGGCTCGGAGCAGCGTCCTCCACTCATCCCTTGATCAGCAAGGACCTCTAGTGGAGGACACTCGGGCGTTATTTCAACCCCCTACTTTTATTTTTCGGTCATTTTTCGGTTATTCTTTCTAAGGAAAGAAAGGATAGCGTAGCACAGCATAGCCTATTTCAGTTGGAAGGGACCTACAATGACCTTCTAGTCCAACCACCGGACCAATTCAGGGCTGACCCAGTTAAAGCATGTTGTTAAGGGCATTGTCCAAATGCCTCTTAAACACTGCCAGGCTTGGGGCATCGACCACCTCTCTAGGAAGCCCTTTCCAGTGTTTGACCACCCTCTCGGTATATAAATACTTCCTAATGCCCTGTTTGAACCCACCCGGCACAGCTTGGAACCATTCCCACCCATTCTATCACTGGATCCCAGGGAGAAGAGCTCAGCACCTCCCTCTCCCTCCTCAGGAAGCTGCAGAGAGCCATGAGGTCGCCCCTCAGCTTCCTCTTCTCCAAACCCCAAGTCCTCAGCCACTCCTCATAGGACATGCCTCACAGCCCTTTCACCAGCTTTGTTGCTCGTCTCTGAAAGCCTTCGAGTACCTTAACATCCTTCTTAAACTTCAAAGCTTGTATAGTCCCAAAATCACAGAATCATACACAGGATCACAGAGTGGTTCGGGTTGGAAGGGACCTTAAAGATCATCTAGTTCCAACCCCCCTGCCATGGGCAGGGACACGTCCCACTAGACCAATCTATCACCCATCTGCTTGCCACCCTCCACTCTTAATCACTGCATGTCAGCTTGAAAGAGTTCTGAAGGAAGGGGAGGCATTTTCCAGAAAAAAAAGTACTCTGGCCTTGGGAAAATAGTGGCTGAGGAGAAGAAATTCAAAGTCCTGTCCTTGAGGGAGGCATATGGTGTGACAGCAGCACCCACAGGGGATGACTGGCTTTGTGGGGGCAGCTGGGGCAGGGCTGGGGCTGCCCCACGGAAGGTGATTGCTTGGGATGCAGATGGAAACCTCTAAGAAATGGCTCCACTGATGGCTCTTGGGACACCTCGTTTTCCTAGGAAGGAAAGGAGTCACTGTGCCCTCTCCAGCTCTTCACACCCCAAAACAAGCAGAGTGGGCATTCTTTGCTTTCACCTAAGACCACCTCATTCATTTAAGGTCAGGGTAAATGTTCCTGTGCAGAAGCTACAAAAGACCTTTCTTTCTGTTCCCTATGACAATAACCTTCTTGATGCCAGTATCAGATACAGGTGAGCCGGAAGGTCACGGCAGTCACCAGCAAAGTGGTGGTCCTAACAAAGTAACTCAAGCTTTCATTCACTAGCTATGATCTTTAACATGCTTAGGATAGCACGTTAAGGCTGAAGGCTAACAGACCTTCCCCTCCCTCCTCAGGCAGAGGTTTATGCTCCTGACGTTGACCAGATGCATGTAGTGGACCATGTGAAAGGACAGCCAACTCAGGAGAAGCGCAACGTGCTAGTTGAAAGTGCCAGAATAGCCAGAGGCAACATCAAGGATCTAGCTAAGCTGGATGTCAAGGGGCTGGATGCCCTAATCATACCAGGTAGGATGGCATGGCGGGGTCTGCATGCTCAAAGGCTTGGGAACAGCTTAGATATGCCATAAGCCTTGAACGACAAGGGAGTTATGGACTGGAGGGGAACTGGGCAGAGCCACTAGGGAAGACAGGCTGGAAGCAGGGACTGGAAGGACAGCCATCTTCCATCTGTGCTGGCATTGGCATGTTATCTTGGGCTTACATTAAAGGAGAACACAGCAATGCAGAAGTTTATCCCAAGAGGAAAGGGCAGATAACTGCCAGCTGAATTACCCTCTGTATCATCCACTGAGCTTCTCACTGGGTGTAAAACTATCCCCTCCCTCACCAACATGCCTACCTCCTTAACAGGAGAAGAAGAGGCTGGGCCAGAGAGGAGGTGACTCAAAAGCAGAAAGCTCAGTCCATCTGGCAATTCATCTTCAGTGAAAGGATGACCACGTGATTTCTGTGGGGACGGATTAGGCCTGGAGCAAGGATTAAGAGACAAGTGAAAACTTGTCAGCGTGTTCCACCACAACTCAGAAAAGAGCTCATGGGTGAAACACTACCCAACAGAGCATTGACACCTTTCTGCTTCCGTTCTGTATGGAAGCAAGAAAGGTGCTTCGATGTCTCATCTCCTGGCAGTCAGCTCACAAAGGTTCAGTTTGTCTATTTCTAACTCTTTTATCAACATAGGACAAATCCTGGCAGCCACCAAATCCATTTTAGCATTCTACTAAGTAATACCTGAAAAAACCCTGCCCTGGAGTACCGATCTCCCAGTCTAATCTGCTTCTCTTTTCTCAGGTGGCTTTGGAGTGGCTAAAAACCTGAGTACTTGGGCCACCCAAGGCAAGAACTGCATCATCTCCAAAGAGGTGGAAGATGTCCTGAAGGCATTCCACGCTGCCAAAAAGCCCATTGGCCTGTGCTGCATTTCCCCAGTGCTGGCAGCCAAAATCTTCCCAGGCTGCGAGCTGACTGTGGGTCATGACACAGAGTGTGAGAAGTAAGTAACCTCGGAGTGCTGATATGAAATCACACCGTGAGCATCACATAATCAGCAATGCCTCCCCAGTGTATGTAGCACCCTGTCTCATGCACCTCTTGGTCCTGGGGTAGGAAAGACACCAGACCACTGACTCGTAAAGTTCAGCAGATCCTACAGAGGAACAGGATGGCTGCATAAGACTTGGCGAAAGGGAGGGAGTTAAACTGTCCTTACTCATACGAGAAAGCTGTAATTGAATTCTCATAATGGCAGGGAAGGAACTATGATGGCTCTTGCTTTGAAGGGCACTTGTTGGAAGCTGGTGAAAAAAATCCTCCAAACCTATACACAATGTCTGGAGTGGGTAGAGTTAAGTAGTGGAACATCAAAGTCTTATTTTGGCTTTACTTCAGATTTTTAACTCACTGTAATCTGGAGGTTTCCCTGGTTCTATAGCACCAGCGAAACTCCTCCGATAGGAAAAGATTTGGATCCTATTAGCAGGCTTTCTGTAGGGACCATCCATCTCTCTGTAATCAACCAACTTCTCACTCTAGGCCTTCATCAAATCACTCTTTTTTTTCTTGTAGATGGCCTTACGCAAAGACTGCTGAGACCATGAAGGAGCTTGGCTGCAAGCATGTGAACAAACACGTCACTGAAATCCACGTGGATGTGAAGAACAAGCTGGTGACCACCAGCGCCTTCATGTGCAACGCCCCCATTCATGAGATCTACGATGGCATCGGAAAAATGGTCAAAGAAGTGGTCAGACTTGCCTGAATGCCACAGAGCCACAGAATCCACCTCCTCTGGAGTGCAGGCACTGAGCCTCAGATAATGTTCTTCCCCTTTTACACCCACATGTCAACAGGCAAACTCCCACTCGGATGGAGTTCTTCCCCCTCACCGGACCACTGGTGGCTGCTGAGGAGGGAGAACTCTGGAGCAATGGAAGCGTTGTTGTGTTCTGCCAAGGAGACGCCACTTGCTGCCAGCAAACTGGCAGTAACTGGAGCGTGGGCACACATCGAGCTGGCATGCAGAAGCCAGTGGGGCTTCCATGGGGCTCAGATACAGCCGTTGTCTTCGGTTCTGAGTGGCTGAGGGGTTGCCTGGGTCACGTCAGCCATGGCCGGACTGACCTGACATGTGCATATCGTGTGGCAACAGGAATTGGTCCCTTTCTGACATTCCTTACACATCCATCTTTGCCAGTACTTCAAAGCTCCCCACCTCACCAAAGAGATGAATTAGTGGCAAAATGAAGGAACGCGGTTCTGCTACTGAATAAAACCTGACACTTTTTACATGAGCTGAATTCTGCTGTCATTTTTTGCTTTTCACTCTGGATTAGGACACGCTTTTAGTGCTACTGGGTGGCCAATGAGTGGGGAAAACAGTACAGGAGTAAGTCAGCAGCAACAAACCCCACTTGTTTTGCTAGGATTTGGCAGAACTCAGACTTGGGTATGAGTACGATACGGGTGAAAGCAGAATCAAACCAATGTCAGTATCCAGGTCTAATGGGAAGAGGTTAAATTCTTCCCTTGTATTAACAGAAGACCTGCTAGGATGGCATGGAGTATTTTGGAAGCAGCCTTCCATACCGCTCCTAGGCAGAAAGCCCAGGGTGAGGGCTAGGCATCCCAGAGAACGTGGTGCAACTTCCAGCCTCTAGGAAAATTCCTAGAAACCACCTGGAAGCAACAATTCTGCATTGCAACAGGGAGAGGCAAGATCCCCATCTAGCTGGAACCTGAATGGCAAGCTGGGAACTGGCCGGGCGATAGCAAAGTAGGGCAAGCAGAAGGCACCTGAAGACACTGCCATAGTATTTGATAGCTCACTCTCACAGTTAACCAACATCATTTAAGATAAGCCATGCTTTATTTCTCTCCTGTAGTTGAGGAGCTCACTTCCAGCCCCTGGATGCTGACAGGTTTGTCTCCATCAGGTTCAGGAGCTTTTCAGATGGTAGCTGCTATGTTCTTCTTATATAGCTTCTTATTATACAGGTAACATCATATAATCATTACAGACTGAGCTGTTTAATTCTCTCAGTGTAAGACATACTTTCTAAGACAGCAATGATTTTCTGAGGCTCTTCTCAGCAAACTTTTCAGGGTTTTTTTACGTCCTTTTCAAAACTCTGGCATATTTTTGCACTCTCACCAACATGGCAAGATCCTTCAAGACTACGGCCAGAGCGGGAAGAAATTTACCCACACGCCACAGCGGTGCTGCAAAGAGGGGTTCAACAACACCTGGCAGTGACAGAAGAGCCCAGAGCAGCAGCAACTCTACCCAGGTTTCTTATGAAAATGTAGCTTATCCAGTCACTTTTCTGTGTTACTTTTTTCCACTGATTCTCCTACCAATAATTTTCACCCCATTGGACACCATCCATAACCTTTTGCAAAGGTGTAAAAGCCTCCAAGACACAAAGGACCAGCCAGTTTTGGGACAGAAGCTGGCAGGAAGAGGAGGGACATGTTTTCTAGCACAAAAAGTCCACTGTTGCCTTGGTCCTTCGACAATCCCCTATAGCGAACCGTTGAGTATCCCAACATTACAGGAACGTTCGGTCTGAATTAGCATTTAATTAGGACGGAAGCACAAATCCATAGGAGACCAGGCCTTAGAACTGCAGTTTTCTCCCATACTGTTACTTCGGAAGGGGAATCCACAGCTTAAGTTCTTCATTACCTTATGGAAAGTAATTGTTCCCAAGCCCTTGAACTCTTGCCCTTTGCACAATGCAGGAGTTCAGTAAAGGTAGAGAAGTTTCTGCCATAAGCACTAACTTTTGAGAGTTATACAGGATTTTCTGAGGTTAAGAATGTTTTGACTAACTCACCAGATAGGCTGAAAAGCTAGGGGATGTAAATACAATAGGGAGAATTCCAGGGACTGGCTGAAGAATTTGAATTAATCTCTGACTTTAGATCCAACCCAGACAGACACAAAGCTAGTAACAACACTTTTTGCTGAGATGTGGAAAACTGCTTGCCCTAGTGGAGCAGGAAAATCAACCCCCGAGACAAAACATTAACAATATTTGGGTGTGTTTTGACACCCAAGAAAGGCAACAAACAAGAAATAAGGAAGCTGGAGAAAAGTGACATTTTAACTACCTGTTTATATAGGAATGGGAGAGAAAGAGAAAATCCTGCTAGTTACGAGTCGGTCAGTGTCAGAATCCGCAGGAACTCCTGTCTGTTCACTTCCCCATCTCCATCCACATCTGCTTCATCAATCATCTCCTGGAGGACGGCAGAGATTTGGAGACGGGGTTAGGTTGGATCTGAGAGGGTGGACGCTCACAAAGAGCAAACACCAATGAAGGTCTCGGGCAAGGTCCAAGCAAGACAGAGATCTTGTCCGTTGCAAAGCAACACAGCACAATCCCCCAACCAGTCCCCCCTGCAGTAAGGCGTTCCCCTCCCTCCCTGAGCAGAGCACAAGAACATGTCTGTACTTCACAAACCTGCAGCTCCTCGTCTGTGATGTCTTCCCCAACCTCACTAGCCACCACCTTGAGATTCTCAAAGGAGATCTTGCCGGTGCCATCACAATCAAATACCTTGAAAGCTTTCCAGATCTCCTTTTCCAAACATGGCTCCGCCTTAGCAAGGAAATGAAAAATGCCATTGTGTAAACATGACATCGTACCCCCCTACAGTCCCCAGTCAGGGACGTCAGCCAGCAAACATCTGTCATCAAATCCAAGATGTCATTATGGGAAAAACATGGACATAGAAGAGGGTTATCTACCGCTGCTATTTCGCCGCTGCCTTCCCCCCCACCCCCGTATAACTGCGTATTAAAGGAAAAGCTCCAAGAGAAGTTGGCGTGGAATGTCCTGGACAAGCTTTGTCAGGAAGAGGGGCACTAGCACTGCTGCTGGAGGAAGCAGCTGCCAAGAATTATCCAGCGGCTACGGCTTTATTTTATTTCTAAAGTGAGCCAGGCCAATGCTGGCTCTTACTGCCCTTACTCTCCCCACACACAGGCTCTGCATACACGACCCTGCAGCAGGTGTGGGCTCTCGCTGAACTAGGGGGAAAATGGGAATCTCCACTGCCCTCTTTGTGTGGGTCCCGTGCATACACACCCTGGCAACTATGATCGCGTGGACGCCATGCCAGCAATGCCCCAGTCACCTCCCAGGCACCCCACAACGCCTTGCAATGAGATGAGAAGGATGGGAGAGGCAGAACCAGGCAAGCCCATGCTCTTTGAGAATGGCCTGTGCCTGCATGCAGCCAGGCACTAGAGGATACAGAGGTTTTTGAGCCACAGGAATCTCAGACGGGTGACGAGGACTAAGCAACATGAAGCAAAGAGCAGTTCTTTGGACACCACATGAGCTTGCGTGGCTGTTGCAGGAGGTGTGGACAGTGTCAGCGGATATCAAGGAATGATCTCTCTACAGGTGGTGAATTGTTCATCTGATGTACAACATCTGCTCACCGCTGTCTTGAATTGAAGATAAATGGCCCTGTGACTGTAATGGCAGAAATGAAATTTCATGTGGAAAGGTTTAAGGAAGGGAAGTGGGGGCTCCTAGGTGCTGTATGTATTCTGGGATGGGAAGATTTCTGCTGAGATGCAGATGTTTCTATCTGAACTAGCCACCCTGCTCCCTCTATAGTTCACGGAAAGAGGCAAGAGGGGTAAGGACAATTCACCCAAAGGTAGATCTCTAAAATAGCTCAGATAAACTCCTGAAACACTCCCCTGCAGGGAACCAGAGTGACCCAATCCACTGTGGTAACCTGCATTGTAAAGTTAGGCGAGAGGAATTTCACTCTTGACGACCAGCTGGGCTCACATACCATTTTCTGAGTCATCACCTGCAGAAACGACTTAAAGTCTAGCTTCCCTGACCCTTCTTCACTGAATTCAGAGACGATTCTCCTCATCTCTTCTTTCCTCAATTCACAGCCCAGAGCCTTTACAGTTAACTGCCAAAAAGAGAAAACAGACTGTCTTGGTGTACAAATCAGACAGAAACAAAGAGGGAAAGATGTCTGAAACAAGCAGGTATGTGAAAGTGGTGAAAAACCCCCAACTTTTCATCAACAGCTCTTCACTATTTTCTCTCTAGAAAACAGGGGTTTGTAGCTGTCTAACATCAGTTGGACGAGGCCATGAAAAATTAGCCATGAAGAGCTGTCAGCAAGGGCCAAGAAGGGAGGCTTCAGTCCCCCCTCAGGACACCTGGGTAGTAAATTGGCACAAACCTGACCCCACTGATGGCTGCATAATGCCTCGGAGTTCAGGCAGCAAAGTCTGTTAGCGCAGCAAGTGGTCTGAAAGCAATAGGTGGCAAACCCCAATTGCTCCATCACCGCTCCACAGCGCTGTTTATCAGGTGCTTGTAAATGATTAGTCCCAAAACACTTGTCTACTGCCAGTCATTTCTGATTGCCATAATTCCAGTTCCAAGTGCAGCTCTGGTCACAAAACAAGTGTGCCATTTCTACCAGCCTGAGGGGATCCAGGCTGCTGATCTGCGTTACTCAGACGGTGCAAACACACCCCGAAGAGCAGCAGACAGAACACCCTTCAGCTACAGAAACTTGCACTGTCTTCGTAAAGGCAGTTAGAGGACAAGGGCTGATAGAGAATTGCCTGCAAAATGTCATTCCTCCACAACTCCTTGAGGATGGGGGTCACTGTGAAGAAAGGGTAGGAGACACATCACAGAAGGACCTAACCCTCCTACTGATCTGGCCTGAGTTCAATCAGAAGCAGAGAGAAGACAAGCTCTACACTCCACAAACTCCCACCGCAGGCAGGGTAGTACAACAGTGATACTGCAGTGATGTGATTTTCCACACGTGAAATGGGTTACAAAGGATATCCTGCACGTGTGCCTTCTTTCAGGCCTGCCTAAACAAAGTACCTGCAGCACAGGTTAACGTTATAGAACCATAGAACAGTTTGGGCGGGAAAAGACCTTAAAGGCCACCCAGTGCCACCCCCTGCCCTGGGCAGGGACACCTCCCACCAGCCCAGGTTGCTCCAAGCCCCGGCCAACCTGGCCTTGAACCC
>VWZL01003264.1:123477-208535 GCA_013396915.1 Stercorarius parasiticus
GCAGGTCGTGGGGGCTGTGGGGAAGGTTGTGGGGAGGGAGACTGGGGCCTGAGGTGCTGGGGCCTGAGGTGCTGGGGCTAGGGGAGGCCGCAGGGAGGAAGGGCAGGGTGGAAAGGGGTGTGAGGAAAGCTGGTGGGCTCTGGAAGGGTGGGAGGAGGGCGGGGGGGCTCTGGGATGAGGGGGGCGCTGAAAGCTGGAGGGAAGAGAGATGGAGCATTTCATAAATTGCATTTTGGAGAGGGGTAAGGCCTGTGTAAAGGGAGATGAGGCGGCAGCTTGGAGGGTGGATCAGCCTGTGCCCATATTTTCAAACCAGTTTGGTGTTCCTGGCTGGACAGACACCAATCCTGCCTGTTCTTTGTCTTTTTCCTTGCCATTTCAAAGGCCTTTTCAAAAAAATAAAAAACCTAGAGTGCCAAACTGTAGCTTGCAGTGAGCCAGTCCAGCAGATGTATTTGCTTGTATGAGGCATGATACTGTGATAACTTTATAGCAACATGAGTGTAGCTGTTCCTGGATCTCATCCCGTTGTGTTGGCACTAGTGTGTGTGAAGTGAGATGGGTCAGAGAGCTGCTCTGGCTGAAAACCAACTCAGGCAGAAAACGATTAATTTTCGGGTAGTCATAGCCTTGATTCATCATGGTACAAGATAGTGGGAAGCACTGACTAGAAGTAAGGAATCAAATTAGCCTCTAAAGCAGTAGTTTATCATAGTGATGGTTTAAAGTGACCATGAAGCCATGAGGAACCTCAGTGTGCATCTTGTCTTTATGTTGGAAACAGATCTGAATAGGCATGTTGTCTTTTTCTGTCTTTCAATTATACCTCACGCAGTAGGATCCCAGCTGAGTTAGGAATTTGGCTTGCTATTGCTGGGGGGAAGAGTGTATTTTAATGAAACTGGTGGCATCAACAGCCTGCGATGTGAAAACTTGGAAAATCTCAGCACTGTATCCCCTCTCTTCGCTGATGGGCACCAGTGAGTGCCGGTGTTTCTCCTGTGTTGCATCTGCTGTTGTGGAACAGGCGGGCATGGTGCTGCTGAAGTGCTTGAACTTCAGTTTTATTTTGTTGTTCCAAACACCCTCAAGCAATTATATTTTTGAAGAGGACATTGCCAAAACCTGCAATGGTGTTCATGTTATTTGGTATATAAATATTCAGACTTAAAGGAAGTGCATGAAGCTAGTACTAGCTAAAATAAAGTGGTGCCTTTGTTATCAAGGGTATTTTACTATATTAAAATTATGCCTTTGAGAAAGCTATTTGATGTCACTGTTACTCTTGTACTGCTTATTTTGTTCATCAGGGCAGAGAGAATTAACTCACTCTCTTCATTCTTCTGCTTTAGCATAATGGCTTCAAACCTTGACTTCTATAACTTGAAACATGTTTTAAAAAAAAAGTTTGGTTTGTGTTAATGACATACTTAAGTAAAGTATTGTATTGTGAATAAAATAATATTCTCCTTTGCTAAAGGAATCAGGTTGATAGTGAATCATCTGAGAAATGGCCACACGCCTCAGATCGGTAAGTTGAGGACTTAAATGATGCTTTATGAAGCAGAAATGTATTTTCATAGATATTTCTTCTGAACACTACTAGGGAAGACATGAGACTGTTCCTGCGTTAATACTAATTCTGGAGATATTGGCAGGGGAAATGTGATTTTCCAAGGAATCATTTGCTGCCGTTAGTTCCAAAGAGATCCAAAGATGCTCCAACATGCCCCCCAAGAACTCCAGTGGCTTTGTCAGTTTGCCAAATCCATTGGTCTGGAGATTTCGTCACTCCAGAATAATTTATACATTCCTTATAACATTATTTTATGTTGTAGTGCAGATGAAGTCCCAGTTGAGGTCCCTGAGGTCTGCTAGACCATTGTAACCTCTTTCTATGATTACTGCATGGAATACAGGAGGTTAGAATATGGAAAGAGTAACATTTTGATTAGCTCAGAGAGATGTTTGGACCTTACTCTTAGGAGTACAGTTTATTAAACTGTTCTGTTACATTACTGGTGGTTCTTTTTTTTATAGAAATTTCTACCTTCTGAACTATTTTTTCATTAATTCATACGAAGCATATGGAAGACCAGTGAATCTCAGATATTTAGGAAACAAAGAAACCAGGAAAACCTCAATGTAGCATCGTGCTAGAGAGCGTGAACAAACTGTTGTGTCTTCACAGCAAACACATTCATATGCTAAAATCAATATAATCATGCATAGCTTGGCTTTCTACCTGCATTTTTTAGAACAGCTAATTAATTTAGGTGCAGCACTGTTAGCTGCAGTTATACTGATTCTGGTCATTGAGTTGGTTCATTCAGTACTTTCCCAAGAGGTTTGTGTACTAGATTGTATTTCATATTATAAATGTGCACTAAAGATTGTTTAAATAGTCTGCTTCTCATCACCAGTTAGAATGCTTCCCTTTACTTGGGTAAGTGGAAAACTATCATACAGGAGAAACCTGGACTATCTCATCTGTACGGGTAGAAAATGATTCTGATGTTTAGAGGCAGACAGAGGGCGTCGTTCTGCTGCTGTAAAACTTTGGTTCAGCACGTCTAAGCGCAGTATGCTGTTCGAGTGCTCTCATTTTACAAAGAACACAGTGGAATGAGAAAGAGTACAGGGGAAGACAAGTAAAAATATCAATGGAACGGAGCAACTGCCTTCTGAGGAGGAGCTGAGAAGGCTGGACCCCTCAAAGGGGAGAGGACACTGCAGAGGGGAGGCATGTCACAGCGTTTAGAGAATCAGGAAGCTGACAAGTAAAGCAAATGCTAACCTGTTGTAGTGGGGGAATACAGGGAGAGTGAACTGCAGAGAGTCATTAGATTCACATATTCTTTCTATGTTGTCTGTTCTCTTGCAACTATCAAAACCAAACAGACTGGCTTTTTAAAAATTATTTTAATCAGACTGTGCTTTGCATGCACCATTCTAAATAACTGGTTATGCTTTAATGTAACTGAGAAACTATAGTGAACTCTTCTAATTTCAGTTGTGCATAATTGACACTTTCCAGTAGAGGCTTTGTTTAAGGATGTAGTACTTAGAAACTTCTGAACAATTGTCATCTTTGTGAGGTTTCACTGGGTTAAAATTCCCTTCAGCTCGATAGTATAACTGCAGAGGTGGGGTTTTGTGTAGCGACAATAAGGAGTAAATCTATTTCCAACCAGGACAGAGCATTCTTTGTACAAAATCAGACTTGTTGCTTGTATGTTCTATCTTGGTGGCAAGGTCTTCAGTCTCAAACCAGTTAGACGAGTGACCAGACTGGAATCTGTTAATTAGTGACTCTAGCCATTGATTTTTAAAAGCTTAAAAAAAGAAAGGAAGAACTAATGACTAACTTAAAAGGATAAGTCTTGCCTTTACCTGATTGCTTTCTTGGCTTGGAGAAGCCTAAGTTTCACATGCTCTGAAAATGGTTTTGTCCTTGCTAACGGTGACAGTTTTAGTATTCTGAATTGTCTGTACCATGTGGCTGAAGCAAATTCTGTTTGCTTTACCATCAGGGCAGAGTTTGTTGGAGCCAGTCCTCTTTTTCTTCCCTCCTACGTGAGCCACTGAGCTATGAGGCAGAGTCCTGCCCAATACAAACCAGCATGTGAGCCATGTGGACAATTAGCATTTCTGAACTTTAAAGTTACTGTGATAGCACAGACATATTGAAGAGTCTTTTGATATCTGAATTTAGACTCTTCCAATTAAACTAGCTACTGACTAGCTAAAAAAATCTGGCACATTAAGACTAGATGATATCTGAAGGTCCCTTCCAATCCCTACAATTCTGTGATTCTGTGATCTCAGGAAGTTCAGATCAGTTTACTTGCACGGTATGTCTGCTTGCTAAAGGGCTTTTTTCCCTGTCTCTGCAGGCTGATAAGAAATGTACAGTGATTGGGGGGTCAGGATTCTTAGGCCAGCACATGGTGGAGCAGCTCTTGGAGAAGGGTTACGCGGTCAATGTGTTTGATATTCAGAAGAGATTCGACAATGACAGAGTGCAGTTCTTCCTGGGAGACCTTTGCGACAAAGAGGTACAGACTAACAACAGTACATGACGTGGGTAGATAGAAAGGGTATCTGTTTAAATAAATGTTCCTTCAAACAGCTTATCGAGCCTTGCCTGAAGCACTAAAACACCCAAAGGCATTGCACAGATGGTAAAAGGGTACCTAGATATACCTTGCAACCTTTCCCCGGGAAGTCAGTAGCCTGAGCAGTTTTCTGTGGAACCTTCATCTAAAACATTTAAAGAAATACACTTGATGTCTGCTTGAAGCTGAAAATAACAGAACTTGTTTCTGTATTATGATTTGCATTACTGTTAGCTCAGATATGCAGTCTAATTACAGTCACTGTTGGTAATTACATGTGGGTGCTGTCCTGGCGAACCTCAGCTTCATGACAACGGCAGAATGCATTATTCCTAACAGTTAAGGCATGCTAAAACCTTTTGCCTTAACTCAAGTCGTGCATGTGAGCCTTGGCGAAAACATTTGCATGCAACGTGAAGAGACGTCTCCCCACCAATAGAAAGTATCATGTCTCGGAGCTTTGTGCCAGTCATCTCAAACCCAGACAGTGCCATGGGGTGCTGTTGGCTGTTAAACCTGCTGCTTGCTGAGTTTTCTAACTCCTGTCTCCAGGTAATTTTGAGTCTCAAACCTACACTTGAGACTTTTGCAAGTAGTTAAGTCTAGGTAGCCTCCAGGTCTCAGAAAGTTCACAGGTTCTTCTCTGGAAAGAAAAGATGATGTAGTGCTTTTTTGCCTAGCAAGAAGGAGAGGACACTGTGAAGTTCCTGAATGCTAATCCTATTCCAGCTGCCCACCTTTATGGAAAGAACATGACTTGAAATTTAGTGGTTTTATTTCCATGAGAAAAAGAACTGTGTTTTATTTCCTTCCTTTATTTTTTCTGGGCAGACACTATTGCTGTTGCTTCATTGCTGTCTCATGCGATGTATCTTCTAGGCTTTGCTCCCGGCTTTACAAGGTGTGTCAGTGGCATTTCATTGTGCATCGCCAGCACCTTCAAGTGACAACAGGGAACTCTTTTATAAGGTGAATTTTATGGGAACCAAAGCAGTCATTGAAGCCTGCAAAGAAGCTGGAGTGCAGGTAAGGGTAGAAAAGCACATGGACACTATAAGACACTGATGTGACTTTATAACAATTGCAGCACGGACCAGTTTTAATCTAGTTTGATAGAGGAGCAAGGGTCTCTGAAATACTGAATTCCTACTCGTTCTATGAAAATTAGTAGAAGAGAGAGACACTGTTGGTCTCACACTTAGTGTCTGGTGTAAGATCAGCCCATGTTTACCACAGAAAACCTGCACATTGCAATCTTCCTGACTGCAGGAAAACTATCTATTACAATTTGTCCTACTAGATGTCTGGGAATCACCCATGGCAGAACCATGACTGACAAGTGGATTCTTTCGTGCTTTAATAAGAGGACAGCTCTAAAGGTAGCTTATCCAGCAGTGGAAGTATTCATGGCATGTATTACCTATGTGAATTCTTTGACATATAATGAGAAGAACACACTTATGCCATAATCTCAGTATAATTTGGTTTAGAAAGTCCTTTGCCCACAAAAGAAAGAGCCAGAGGAAACCAGGCTGCTGTTCAGGCAAGTTTTTTGGTTTGTTTTTTTTTTTCCCTCATGTTACTTTGATACCACATGAATTTTCATTTAAATTTTTAGCAAATTTTCAAGCACAGTGCATGTGAAGATCCCTTACTTATTTTGGGACGAGATGTTGCCTCCAAAGCATGCGTTTTGCGCAGTGTCCATGTACAAATACAGAAGTGATAATGTTTAGAATGAAATGATGTATATCACATAGGACTCACAGCCCCACAGTTTGTTGTTGGCCCCCACCCCATGTAATAAGCTGTTGTAGGAAATGGGTCATGCAGTGTTTACCTTCAGGCTTAGTCTGGATTCTGTCAGAGCAAGGAGTTAAGTCTTGTTGGAACTTGTTGGATCTAGTCAACTTTCTATTACAGTGTCGATCTTGTTTAAAGCCACATGTTTCTGATTACTGAAATACATCACTGACTTCCTGTTTTAAATCCACTAGGATACGTTTTTATCCAACAAAAACATTCAAGATAAGAATTCTCTTTTGGTTTAATCTACCGTGATATTGTTATCATCAAGATGAGCAAATATATCTTAAAAACACTCATTGCATGTTAAGTGCTAAAATGTGCCCAGCCAAGTGGGCACTCTGATTTTCCTGGAGATGTTTTCCCCTTTACTGGCTGCCTTGGATGTTTGTTGAAATGTTTTAATCTCCTTTAGATAGGACTAAACAATGTGTCGAGTCAATTAAAAGAGTGGGAGTTTTCTTACCTGCAGTTTCAGATCACCTTCTGTTCGCCTGTGTTCTTCTAGACTGAGTTTAGTATCTGTAGAATCAGTTGATTAAACACTATTATTGTCTTTACTCAGCCTTCGTAAATAATGACCCTTTTGTCTTAGGCTTTAAACAACTATTTTCTTTCACATGTATTGCAGAAACTGGTGTTAACTAGCAGTGCCAGTGTTGTTTTTGAGGGCACAGACATAAAAAATGGATCAGAAGACCTCCCTTATGCAAAAAACCCTATCGACTATTACACGGAGACGAAGATCCTACAGGAAAAGGTATTTGTCATCATATGGTTAAGATCGTTATTTTCAATGCTTAAAACTGCCCTCCTGAAAGTAGGGCATGCCCTGGGGGACACAACAGGCTCTTCAAGACTGAACAGATCTCTGTTGTTCTCCAGAATCTCTCTTTCATTAAAAAGAAGTATCTTGTTCTTACAGTTGTAAAGAAAATCTGCGCAGAATCATGCACATGTAGCAATGCCTGCCAGAGTTTTCAGAGTATAACTGAAATAGAAAATTCCCTTCTTTTAGACAAATCTGCCAGATTTTAGCCCTCTTATTCTCAGCGTGGAGGCTAGTGGGCTGTGGATTCATTTGTTCCGTTACAGAGAAGGATGGTAGGTGTCTGTCGCTTGTGTCTTTCACAAGTGACCCACGTCCTTTTCCATAGCCATGCTGATGGGTTGGTCCAGGGGATGCTTTCCTAGCAGCTGTTTAGCAGTCCAAATACATAAATCATCAGTTATGTCTTCCTTGGCTGGTGAAACTCCTAAGTAGTGTATTCACTTAATAAAAAGAGAATAAAATAAAGCTGTGACATAAATTACCAGGGAAGTTGAATGAAATAGTGTGTTATGCTACAGAGGTTGTTTCTAGAGAAAGAATAAAAGAATTGGCAGAGATGTCGCTTTCATTGCAAGAACCATGTGATAATCCCATTTCTGAACTGACCCAGCTTTGTTTCAAGAGCGGTTGAGGGGAGTTATTTTTCTGTGCTCCTACCGGAAGGCTGTTTCAAAACCACATTTACCTGATGTGCAGCCTGATGTTACAGCTGGGATTGTGAACAAGTAACTGGGGAAGAAGAAGATAAGATGGAGATGTGGACAGACTTGAGTTAAGGAGCATGCCAGCCTAATAGCATGTTGTAAGCTAATGCTATTGGCCATATACTGAAAATATTCTTGTTAAAAAGATCTTTTTAACGCTGTATTTATGGTATAAATATGGTATGACAATGTTCTAAATCAAAGGGAGCGAGCATTTTTTCAAACTTTTTTCAGTGTCTTGCATTTTAGTCGTGGAAAGAATATACGCTTTTTGTGCAAGAAGAATTTAGACTTGCTTCCATACTGAAGCTGACAGTAAAGTCAAGTATTAGCCTTCAAAATTTTTTCTTATGTTCCTTGAAAAGAGCTTAATTGAAAATGCAGCATAAAAACATGTGTTCATTTGCAAGCATAACCACTTTGCAGTAAAGTGGACTAATAAAGTGGAAGCTTATGAGTAGCAATCAAGTCTAGCCCAATATGCTTGTAACTATGTCTTTGTTTTGGGTGAAACAGTGAAAGTATTCACTGTTTATTTGTATGCGTTGCTCTTGGATTTTTAATAGAAAATCCAGCAGCTGTTAAAAATTAGTAGAACACGTTGTTTGGAAACTCCCAATAGAATTAAATCTTCGTCAAAGATGCCTTGCTAAATCTGCTTAGCACTTAGTGCTGCTGGTAAATGGGATCACATCCCTTCTGAATGCCTTCGAGAAGGCCTGTGATGGAAATCTTCCATTGATTGATGAGAGAGACAGAGATTTAATTGCATAGTGTTGTCCTTTTCTCCAACGTGGCCATAAAGAATTCATGGAGTGAAGGAACTTTCAAAGCTTGTCTGGTTTCTACGGTGTTAAATGAAAGAGGCGAAGAGTTCCTTTCCTTTGCCTATCAATTCATTAAGTGTTCAATAATAAAAACAGATTTTTGTCTGTTTTTCTCATTAAAGAGATGGGAAAAAAGGAAGGATCATTTGTAAAGATATGGATGGACAGTAATTCTTCCACTGATGTCTTCCCAAGGAAATGGGGAATGCCCACCCCCTTTAGTGGTGTTCTTAAAATGTATTACTAAGCCATATTTTTCTTCCCAGCCTTTCTCTCCTGATTTGGTTATCTTTTTTTCCCAACAGGAAGTGCTCAGTGCGAATGACGCAGGCAACAATTTCTTCACTACTGCTATTCGTCCCCATGGAATATTTGGTCCTAGAGACCCTCAGCTGGTTCCCATCCTCATCCAAGCAGCTAAGAGCGGCAAAATGAAGTTCATAATTGGGTGAGCAAGGCTCAGCTATTTTATAGCTCTTGTTAAAATTGATGCTGAACCTACAAAGCCCTTTGGAGGAGAATAATATTGTATCAGTAGTGGCGTTGTGGCATGGAAAAAAAGTACGTTTCTTTAATTTTTCACTTGTGATCCAGGATTCTTTTTTTAAAAATCCTTCTATGTTAGTGACTTACGAACACTCCCATGGTAAGTGTTCATAATGCAAAAAGAGTATCAGTGGGGAAGGCTGACATAGCTTGAGCTGTCTTTGCATTGTCTAAAGAGCTGTCCTTTTAAATATGAGATAGCTCAGATTACTTGCTGTTAATTTAATTAATATACGCTTCTGGTATTTGAGGTTCTTGCAATTAAAAAACCTATATGGCAGTGTTTTAGTATTTCTGATTATAAGATCAATGAGCCTTGCAGAGCTTCTAGTGGACCCCTGAAATTTTAGAGCAAGAAATAGTTCAAGCTACTACTCAGCTTCTTCCTTACAGTTCACTTCTGAATTGATCTCAAACTGACCGGTGAGCAGCAAACCTACAGAAACTCAAGGTTTCCACTTCATGCAAGTCTACATTCTCTTCCAGCTCAAATGTGCATTCCTCATTTGAGTTTTCTGACCACCATACAGACCTGTATATCCCTTCCAAGAAAGCAGATAAAAGCCATTCATCCATGAACAGAGGAAATGAAAATGATTCTTTCTCAGAATGTTGGGTTGTAGCAATACTGGTTTTGTTGCCAAATGAGTGTGGTGATGATTTTGTAACAAACCATTTGTTTGATTTCACTGGACTCTTTTAAAGTGATAAACAGAATCACTTTGATTTTCTGTACCTGTGTAGAAATAGATATAATACAGTGGGTTAAATCTGTTTCAGCTAGGGCTGAAGTTGGCTTATTGAGGGAGTAAGTTAGAGTTTCATGATCCAAGAAATTCATTAGTGAAAGGTTGTCCTTAAATGACTGACTTTGTGCTAGTTACCACTCTGTTTCTATTTATTGTGCTTCTGTGGATCACGCTGCTGATTCTGAGACCTGTAGGATCTGCCATGCCCAGGAACTTGGTAACTTGTGAGGTTTAAAAATGGTACTGTTACAGAAATGTAAACTTTGAGAGCCTTGACAAGAGCTGAGACAATAACAGCCTTTCCTCTGTCTCCAAAATAATATGTAGTGATTTCATCTCTCTGACAGGGTATAGCCTGAAGTCGCAGCATAAGAGAGTGGGAGAAGAGGAAACTTGGCATAAATATATCTTGTGTGAAAGTCTTTCCTTTTGCCACAAGCGGATTTTCAGCCTAACTTGCCTTAGGGCTAAACTTCTTCCTTTTGTCTGTGCAGGGATGGAAAGAACTTGGTAGATTTCACCTATGTGGAAAACGTGGTCCACGGACACATCCTGGCTGCAGAAAATCTTCAGAAAGGCTCTCCCCTGTGTGGGAAGGTAAGGAAGGACCTTGCGAGGGGACAGGAGTGGGTGTCCCCTAGCCGAACTTCATCTGCAAGCCTCGCTTGGCTTCATGTGTCTGCTCTGTAGTTCATGCTGATTTCTGTCTGTACTGTACATCTGTCTTGGAGATGAGTGGAGCTGGCACACACAAATGGGTCGATTTTTTTCTGTCTGTGGGTATAATGAACGGTTGCCCATCTGGTGACCATTGCGTGCAACCGCATGGGCTGAGATGTATGAATATACTTTAACTTCATGCTATAAACTCATTGTGAAAGGAAATCCTGGCAGAATTGTGGGAGGCCAAGATGCGTACATATGAAACATAGTTATTTAGCTTTTATGATAGAGTTGAGAACAGGAGAAAGTTTTATAGATTTTCATGGCACCACTGTGCTCTGGGCATGCACTGTACGTACAGCTAGGATGCTTTAATGTGTGTGCATTGTGTTGTGTCATTCAGTTTGTTTGACCATTTATGAGTAATCTGAACCTCTGGAGTGTCAGAAGTAGCTGGCTTTCTTAGCAAAGAAGGGGTTCATCACTTTTCAGACAGAGGTGGCTAGTGCAAAGCAGTTTCTCTTGAAAGTGTGTTCTCAGTCAAGTCAGGGATGTCACTCTCATCATGAACATGAGATGGGTCATCAGAGAGACAAATTTGTGAAAACTCCAATGATTTTATCATCTGGCTTTTTGTCTTCCTCTCTTCCAGGCATTTCACATCACAAATGATGAACCAATTCCTTTCTGGGCTTTCATGTCCCGTATCTTGACTGGCTTGAACTACGATCCTCCCAAGTACCACATTCCCTACTGGCTGGCATATTACCTGGCCCTGTTCCTCTCTCTAGTGCTGTGGCTGCTAAGTCCGCTGGTCACCATTAAGGCCACTTTTACCCCTATGCGGGTAGCGTTAGCTGGAACATTTCACTACTATAGCTGTGAACGAGCCAAAAGAGACATGGGCTACAAACCAGTGGTGAGCTTGGATGAAGCAATAACCAGGACTGTGCAGAGCTACCCCCACCTCCGCCAGGCTAAGGCCTGAGAAGTCCTAGATGGATTTTTTTCTACTTGATTTTTGTAATTGCTTTGACATCTTAACATGAACACTGAAGCAAATGTCACTAATTCTCTGGAACAGGGAGTTTTCCTGAAGTCCCTCCTCCTCACCATTATCAAGACGGCTTTATCTGGGTTGAAAAAAAATCATTTGGAGCTGTGCTAACAGTTCTTTTCTTTGATATGACTTCTTGTTTTGAAACAGCTGCCGAACCCTATGGACTATGAACAAACACCCTGCTGTGCCCTCTTCAGTCCCAACCCAGCACATCAGCATTCCTTCGTCTTCTCTCTCCACCCTTCTCCTCTGTTTTGTTGCTCTGGTGATAACAGCCACCTCTTCTCGTAGCTGCAGAGTGGTTAATGTAATACTTCTCATAGCTGGTTCCTTTCTGTGGTTTGGCTTTTTTGTATACAAGAGCAATGAAGCAGAGGCTCATGCCAAAAAGGAGTTCTGCCACCATCTCTTAAATCATGGAAGCTGATTTTGTTATTCCCTCCGTGATTGGTGGGTTATTTAGCTTCGTGCTGAGGCATCAGGAGGAAACCTGAGAAAAGGCCGCTCTTTGTAAGGAAGCATGTGCCTTTGATTTTGCAGGAGCCTCTTTCTGTTCAAAAATAACCCAAATAAATCAAGAAGAAATGACTTCCTAATTTTGTGTTCCATCTTTGAAAGGGCAGATCCCATTCTGATAGGCAGGGCAGATCCCATCTCAGCATAAGCAGGATTTTGAAGGGGGAGAAATCTTTGCTGTGGCTGTTGTCAGTCAGCACATACTATTTTACCATAGCTCGCTCACTTCCCGTAATGACTATGTTGGTTGGAAGATCCTACTGCACAAAGCTCACATCTTGTCTGACATGTTATTGCTGGTAATAGTGATTTTTGTTGCTTTGACCACTTAGTACATGAAAAAAAACTCTTTTCCACAAGATAATGGTTATCATAATACTATGTTCACCAAGCTGTTTAGTTTGACATTTGTATGAAGTGTACTTTACCCTATAATCTTTCTAAGTGCTTCAGTTCTGTTTTGTTTTTAAATCAAGAGTTTAGGTTAGAGTTGGAACTTCCCTCCGTGCCAGTTCCTGGCTCCCCAGGAGTTTTGGTGTTTCAAATTTCAGAAGTATGGGAAGTGCCTCACTTGATGAGCCTTAACCTCATCTGGGATCTTGATATGCTTCTTAGAAATTAGTTTTATTTTAAGTTCTGGGTGGTTTGTGGAGAGTTCTATGTTGGGTTGGGTTTTTTTTTCTGGAAATTTTTATTTGCTGCTTTAACAGCTAGCTAATTTTACCAACTTTTACCTTGCTGGATCTTGAAGTAAATACTAGCCAGTTGCTTGGGCCAGTTCACACAGTTCTGGTTTGTACCAGTCAGCCACCTTGGGCTTTTTTTTTTTTCAGCCTGTAGGGTTAAATATTTAAAGCTTGAATTCTAGAGTGCAATTCTTCAGCAGCATTTTGTTCAAAAAAAAGCCTTGTGGTTCCTAGTTTTTCTGGAATCTGCTTGTGTCATCCCACATCCCATTTCAGTGGGAGACAGATGCTGCTTTCAAAGACCTAAGCTGTGTTAGCCTCTGTCTGATGCATCAATGTGCCAGCACAAATTCAGTGTTAATGGAAAGACTCTTTCCCCTGACTCTGTAAGCGTGTACCAGTGCCCCATCTGTATAAAAAAATAAAAAACAACACAATTGTGACACATAAAAAGAACATTCCTATGGTGAAACCACACCTGGCTGAGAGCCATGGCTTTATTCCCAACATTTTGTAAAAGGCCAGGCATCTCACCTGCTTTACGGGGTGAGGAAGGACTGGAGTATGTTTGTTCCTTGCTGCGCCCACTTCTAGTTTTTGTAGCGTAGTCAACTGAGACCAAACTCGTAGCTCCTTATTAGAAGCATGGCCTCTTGTGAACATGGACAATTCAGACGCACCTCTGCTGTGTGCAGTGGAGGTGGCTGCTAAACCCCAGCTGGTAAGTACAGGAAGCCCTGAGGGACAGCCAGCGTGTTCCCATCCAGACGCGGCAGTGTTGCACAGAAAAGCTGGTGCTGCTTCTGGGACTCGTGGTGCAGCACAGCAGAGAACTTCAGCTCCTCATCTGCCAAGTAAGGATAGCACTGGCCTCACACAGAGAGGTGGTGAGAGAATAGGATTGTACTGAAGTGGAAGAGGAGCAAGCGCTACGATTACTTGAAGTCAAAAATAAAATATAGGTAAAAGCACATTTTGGCCTCTAGATGGCATTTCCCAGCCAGATCTGCCTTGCTGCTTCAATCAGCCCCAAAAATGCTGTCTCTCAGTCCTTGGACACAGTTCCAGTGGAGGGTTACTCATCTCCCCGTTCTTTGGAGGACTGTCAAGGTAAGAGGTGAAGGTAACAACCAGAAGGTGCTACAGAAACAAGAGGCACTGGAAGTTCAAGTCTGCTGGATAACAAGCAGCAGGCAACATGGTTTCGCTCACGCGTCTGGTTAAAACAAGCAGGGTAAACCAGAGGTTTGCTTGTATGGGGGCGAGCAGTTTCCCAGAGCTGGGCACGGAAAGAAGCATTGCATCATGCTGAAGTTGGTTTGACTTGGTACTCCCTATATAATTAGGTCAGTTCCCAGCATTTCTTTTGGCAGACTGAGTAGCTTCTGTTTTCCAAAACAAGTAAACAGGGATTGTTGCTGTGGTGGAGCCTGACATTGCTGTGCCTCTACCCCTGGCCACAACAGAGGAGGAGTCTTGCTTTATCCAGAGCCTCTTCTATCCCTGATCAAGCTTCCTCCTCTCAACTCGTTTTCTCATCCTAATAAGCACCTGCTTAAGTCCCATCTTGTGTTCTCTGGCCAAGCCAATGAGATCCTTCTGTACTTTGCCGTGATCTATTTGTCATGCCACCTCTTCGCAACCTGTATCTTTGTGTGTGTGTGTCAGCAAGCAGGAGGCTACAAAGCAAAATTGCCATTAACAAAATTTCCTTCCAAACATCTCGGGTCAAATGCAGTTGCAGTCTTTCATTCTTGGTAATGCTCAGCAGGAGCTGCTAAAGACTTCAAAGGCTTTCCTAGAACACTCTTGTCAAACTTCTTATCTCTCTCACTTTGCTTTCCTGGCTTTTTCTTGCTGCAGCTCCTAATTTTGCTGACCTGAGACTGTTTTTGGTTTGACAAGCTGTGGGAGAGATAAAGGAGATATCTTCTGTTGCTTACCTTAGAGAAAAGAGAGGGAGGGAAAGAGAGACAGGAATAAAAGTGCTTTTCGAAGTGGAGTTAAGGTAACCAAGAACCCCATTTCCTCTCTTACAGAGAGATTGCAAAGGCGGCATATGCACAGGAGGAATGTTACAGCCTAAGAAATACCTTTCAGTCTTGCCCTCAGAGTGTGGGGGAAGCTTTTGTCCAGACACACCTCAGTGCCAAAAAGGAAAAAGGGTGGCTTGGTTGTAATTACTTGAAACAGGTAAGAGGAGCAATTGATGAAAAAGCAGGTCAGAAATTATCTTGCATGTCCAGTGAGGAAAAAGGCATGGAGGCAAACTGAAGTCAAGCCTGAGGTGGATATGTAGGAGGTTTCAGGTGGAGGATAACGTTTGCCTCGCACAAGTGTGTGGTTACCACTGTGGAAGCTCAGTACCTTCAGTGACTTAGAAGTACAGGGACCTACACCGCATTACAGCGCTCCAGTACAGCCTTTTGTGAAACTGTGAAGGGGGCACCTTTTGACTTAGTAAATCCTCGCGTATGTTCAAATCTGCTTATGCTAGCGATCACCAAGCACTGGTACGAGTTCCCACACCTTTCAGCACTGCAGAGCCAAACATGGCATGAGTGGGCTGGACTCTGCTCCTTGAGAGAATTGTTTACCAAGTTTCGCTAATGCTTGTGCAAGCCTTTGGAAAGTGCCAGGTCCACAGATGTAAGTGATGGTGCAACTTGGTCCTTATTATGGGAGAAGGAAAGCAACTTGTTTGCCTCAGAGCCCAGAGGAAGCTTGCTGAGCTGGTGATGAGAAATAAATAGGCATCTCCCTACTTGCAACAGAGCATGTTTGAGGTGTTTCTGGTACCAGATTGCACATGTTTTACTGTCTTAGCAATGCCATCAGGCTGGCACTGAGACTCAGCCTCTCTTTTGCCCGGTGTTTGCTGACAAGATGATTTTGTCTCAGTACTGCGAGCTCCTGACCTCCCGTGCAGGTGTGTCTTCCTGACCATGGGTGAGATTATTGTATTCTAGCACTAAGCAGCCCAGGATATATGATTCTTTTCTGCTACCTGCTATTAGGAAGGTGAGGTCTGGCATTTTGGCAGTGCTTTGTAATGACACCTCATGAAAAACCAGTTTGATTCCCTTGTAACGAATGGGTGTAGTGGTTTTACACCCTTCTACTCATCACAGCTCTGCTCAGTCTCTACTGCGGCTTTGGTTTTCTGTCAGCTTGGCAAAGGCCCAAAGGATTGGTGGGTTAGTCACCTTCATTCCACCTTCCATGCGAGGACGGGGGCCGGATAGTTACACAGGAGAAAGTGTTATCGAAAAAACAGGAAATGTTCCAATGGAGTTGAGTGCTCTGGAGTGATGTTCACTAATTTTTCACGACTAGAAAATACTCAAAAAATGTTTAAGAATATATTGTAGTAACTGTTCAAATAGAAGCTGGACTGGTCAGGGAGGCTGCATGCCTCAGGGCAGGAGTCCATTGCTGTCATAGAAATGGCAAGAATTGCTACGCTACTCGGCACAGCCACCTTCCCATAACATTGGCTGCCTGGATTTCGAGAGTTGAGCAGGTTCCTAGCTTGTAGATATCCCTGTTTCTAAAGGTACGTTTACTGCACCTCTGGAATGGAACGTACTGTAGTGTTACGCAAACTGGTTTTAATCTGGCTGTTTCTGGAGGTGGTAGCAGCGTGCCCATGGCAGAAGAGAGTTTACGGCAGGCAGATTTACCCTAGTGAGAACAGACTGTGGTATAGGCATAACTGCCGTTCGCAGACAGCCAAACCTGCCAGCCCGACCTCCTGTGGGGCTAGCTGGGAGCTTTCCTGCCTTTACCTCTGTACGGCCCATCTGCTGGCGTTTGGCTGAGGGGTCCCCTCTGGGACAGCTTCTGTCTTCAAGAAATGGAGAGCTCATCTGCTGATGTTTCAGAGCACTGGCAGTGTTTAATTCCCATTGCTCTGCCAAAAAACCCCAAAACCAGCCCACCCCCAAACACAAAACTCTCATTAGAAAGTGTCTAGTTTGCAGCTCAGTCCTCAATTTGTCTGTTTTATTTCTTGGATGCAAGTGCCCTTCATACTTGCCATGTTCTCTCCTGGATATACTCTTCTTACACTATGGTCAAGTCACTTCTGTTTCTTTTTTTAAATTATTTTTTAATTTTTTTTCCCTAAACGGTCTGAGTCCTTTAAATCTTTTGCTGTTAGGCATTCTCTCCAGCCCATGAGTGGTTTCTGTGGCTGCAGCTTCCTTGTGTGATGCAATTTTCATGTCTTGCTGATCCCAAATGATCTGCTTTGCAGTGCACTAAGAATATAAGGGAGGGAGATAAACAGCAGTGAAACAAGCATCAACCAGTGCTAACTGTGAAACAGCTTTATGAGAGGTGCTTGTGCTTTTCTCATGAAGGAGATTTAGGGAGAATCCATTTCTCAGTAAAGTCAGATACTCCAGGTTGAAATTTACCTACAGTTTTAACAGACAAATAATGTTTCTAAACTGGAGATGGGGAAACAAGGTTCTTCCCACCTGCTCCTCTGTCCTCCCCTGCCACAGGAGCGAGCGTGTCTCCCTGGAGAAGATGGTGTTGTTGAAACAGAGCGATGGGACGTTCCTCCTGCTCTGGGCTGGCTGGCATCTCTTACACACCTGGATGGCAACCTTACCTGTACCTTTGGCCCGTGGCCCAAGGAGGGAGTCCAGATCTGCAGCAGGGTGGTGGTGGGGGATTTCAAGCCAGACCCGCTTGGTTTTAACATAGTATAGAGGAAAAAATGCCCCTCTTGGATTCTGCTCCTGGACTGATGAAGATAAGGGACTTTTTGTTGTTGACTTCAGTACGTGCAGGGTTTGTGGCAGAGGTATGCAGGTTAACTGGGCTGTTTCCAGGTGAGGCTGGTCTTGCCAGTGAGACTGAGTTTGATGGCTTTCTTCTGAAGCATCATGAGTTTGTCAGAATTTAACCAGCTTGGAAAAGCTGCTACTTCTTGCAGTGGTAAGAATTATAGTTTTGCTAGCTTCAAAGTAGCATCGGACTGTAGTTGCTGCTGCGTATATTAGCAAAAAGACCCAGTTCTGCTCCTCCTACACACACATGTGCACACACACACTGCATGTTGAATGGAAATCTGGAGTCAGTTATCCCTAAGCCTCTTCTAGAAGCTGGAGAGATGACACTTCTGATCTGATTGTCTCAGTTAAGTGCCTAAAGTGAAGTAAATTTACTTTCCTTACAGACTTGCTGGATGGTCTTTTAGCCTCTGCTCTGGAGTGACCTGGTGGTGCTGCATTTTGATGGCCCTGTGGCATGGTGCTTTTCCAGATGTCACACAGACCTGCCACTTGCTGGCAAAAAACCTTCTGCCTCTGGCCACTGCTGTGATTTTGAAATGCCATGTCATTAAAAGCGGAATATGCTGCTATAATTATGAGGAAGAAAAATACCCATCAGGGTTTCTGTGCCTGTTGGTGTGAGTGACATCCAGCTGTACTTTGGAAAGAGTGGTTTATCTAAGAGCTTAATTGGGATAAAACCACAAAGACTTGTTTGGGACTGATTGTCCCTAACTGTTCAAGCTGCTGAGCACCACAGATGTACTCACGAGCTTTATTTGCAGTAAGGGAGTACTGTGATCTGTGGTGACACGACAACCCTGGAAATATCCAGTCAAGGTAAGCTGTCTGCATGGTCGGCCGTGGTTATCTTCAACTGAACAAGGAGTATGAAAAGCCTTTTCTACAGGGGGGAAAAAGGAAAAAGAAAAAAAAAGAAAGTGTGTTCCTATCCTGCGCTCCTTACCGGGAAATAAAAGACAAAGCTGTGGTTTACATTAGTATACTTGTATAGTAACGTGTACGTACATAAGTACTACATTTCATATTCTCCAACCCTCCGGTATTGTCCTAGTCCATGTGAGAAAGACAGAAGGTCCCTTTCCATGTTCTGCCAGTCTTGGAAGACAACTGTTCTTGAGACTTCCTTCTTTCTAGACTTGTTAAAGTGAGCTTTCTTGCTGTTAATTGGGAAACCCACTCCCTGGGAGGTCTGTGACATTCATGCTGTCCTTGGAGCATCCACTTCTCTGCTCCTCTTTAGCAACAGCCATGGCTAGAAGAGTTTCCCTGCTTTACTCTTTCTGCAGAAAGCAGTGTTTGGCAGCCACACCCTAAATGGTGACAAGGGTGCAGTGTTTTAGGGACACGATGTTGCTCTTGGTGATCCTCCTGTGCAGACTTTGAGTCTCTGAAATGCATGAGCTTGATTCTCGTTGCAATTACATTACTGCAAATGAAAGCAACTCTCCTGAAGTGAACGGCTGCTGCTTCAAACCAGATGGGAGAGAGGCAACTGGAGCTGCTGGTTGGGTCTCTGGTTTAATCGCGCCTTTCACACAAGGTGCCAGCTGAAGTGCAGGCATTGCCACAGGGGAGCGATGCACTTGCAGGAGATGTGGGTACGCCAGCGCTGGAGAGACCGTGCATGTGAGGGGAAGGAGAAGCTGCGTGGTGTTGCCCCTCCGCAGGACTGCAGTGCACAAAGGAATCGTGGCTTCTTGAATAAAATGAAACTGTAGCACATTTAAATGGGAGATGAGCTGAAAGGGGCACATAGGCTGTCCATGTGTGGCAGTTGTAGCAGTGTCATAGTTCTCCCCTGGCTTTCCCAGACAAGCCTCAGCTCTTCTCTTGCTTTGCTCCCAAGACTCTGTGTGTGGCCAGTGTGATGTACAGCAGCCAGCAGGCAAATGCTCTCCTTCACTCAATGAGTGCTGCTGTGCAACAGCCTTACATCTCACAACTGTGTTAGCCAGCAGCTGAAGTGACGTAGGTAGTGTTTGCAGCAGAAAACTGTGGCTAAATTAAGTGAAATAAAACGTCTCCTTTTGTCCCTTCTCTCAGGAGCATTGCTGGAGGTAATCCTCCACAGCATGGAGAACCCCGTGTGGGACTGATGCGGATTTCAGACTGGAGTAGCAAGGGAGGATCGGGCTCCTGAAATGGAGGAAGGCTGCGTAAGGTCAGTGCTGAGTCAGTGGAGTTTTGGGGAGCATCAGGAGGTTGAATACAGAGGCTGAAAACTTTAGAGTTAAGTTTGACGGGGCTTGAATGGTAGTTCCTGCTGTGGAGGACAAGTGCATCACATGGCATTTCTCTGTGCCTCACTGGGCTACGTGCTCTGCAGCGTGTCTTTCACTCACAACTTGTGAACCCAAGTTGTTGTGATGGAGCTGCCAGCTCGGAAATACATTCTCTGCTGCTCTGCCTCGCCACCACACCCCTGACTAAGACCTGTCTTTGGAAGTTTTGTACATACGCTTGGACCTGTATTTTCAAGTTAATAACAAAATGTTACCTAATACTGCACTTACCTCCTCCTAGTTAATTGGAAAAGCAATTCTTTGCTGTGTTCCTTTCTTCTGAGGAAGACAGCAATGCTGATAGCCAGCTAATGTTTTAGCCTGCATATGTGCCAGTTCAACAAAATAGTTGTCTGCATCTAGTAAAACAATGCCCAGCTTCTGTGTGTATGGTTTTAGGATCTCTTTATCCATTTCTTTAGGTGTTTAATATTAAAGTGCTCATAAAAGGTGCTTTTTTGCTTTGGGTTTTGGTTTTTTTTTTGAACATTCATTGCGGAACAGTGTGTTCACACTGGAAAAAAATCGTAGTCCTTAGACCCTGGGGTGTCCCTTCTGCTTGCTTGGCAGAGGACCTATTGTACCCGAAAGGCTGGCCAGGCTATTAGTCACTATTATTTCAGGAAAGAACCTGAACGAACCTTCAGCAAATGATGGGATGACTCAGGGGTTACTGAAAATAAAGCTGCACTGTCAGCTGGAGCCCTGAAGCAGAGGATGCTTTACTGAGGTAGGGATGGGGCTGCATTTTAAACAGCCCACTTTAAAAATTTTAAGACACCTTTCTGTGCCCACTCCGAGCTCAGGGTGCGGCTTTGTGACTATTACATCTTCCGTGCCTGTCTCAGCTGGGATCACCAGCAGCCTCTGGGGAAGAAAGCTCAGCTGTGCCTGCGCAGCTGCTGGTGTTGCAGCGTGAGTAGATCAGAGAGAATGATCTGGCATTGGAATAACAACGTTGACATCAGGGCTTTTCAGACGTTATCTCCGTTGTGCTGCTGGGAGCCAGGGATGGGTTTTTAGCCCTGTTATAGCACATCCCAGCCCAGCCCGACTGGTGGTTTGCCCACCATCCTACAGCAGATCCATCGCGGATCTGTGAGGAGAGCGCAGGAGCACAGGAACACTTCTCTCCGGCAGCTCATCTACTGCAGGCTCGGCATTACTTCTGAGCGGCTCACAGGGACAGGGCAAAGTGTGTGCTGGTGGGTACAGAGTTGGGGAGAGGTCTTGTCAGATACCTGGTTGGGGCTTCATCACCACCTTCTTACCAACGTGCGGCAGTGCTGGGCTGAAGCCCTGACTTCTCAGAAGCGCTCTAAACTCACATCCCCAACCACCAATCTTTAGGAACTGGCAAAAAGTGTATCCAAGGGTCTTGCTGTGTCCATTCGGAGACTTGCCAAAGCTGGGCCTCGGGGATCTTGAGGTGACCACAGCAATTAGAAGGGGAAATAAAGTGAGGAAGATGAGAATACCTGCCAATTTCCTCTGCAGTGAATAGCGATAATCACACCTGCGTACCTCATTTAATTAGTTAGAGCTAGACAGTCACTGTTGAGTGCTAATTACAGTGCCAGTCCCCGATGCTACCGGGGTACCACTGCTGTAAGCGGCTCTGAGACTTGAGGGCTTGCCGGTACCTGAGCAGCAGTGGGGTGCCTGCTCCCCCTTCCTGCAGGGCAAGCAGGAAGAAACTCAGTGGGGTGAGAGCTGGGGGCTGCTCTTTGCTGTCCCATGGCAGCACAGGGCTGGGGAACGTGGCATTTGCTGGAGAATGTGAGGAATGTAGAGGAGAGCTTACAGGGAGGGGAGACCATGCTGTCTGAATGGAGAAACCTGTTTGATTCCCCTGAAGGGTGAAACACACCCAAGTCTCCTCCTCAAAACAAGGCTTGGCTTCCAGGAGCCAGCCCTCTCCGTCAGCCCGGCAGGTAAGCGCTCAGCCTCGCCCACAGCCACCTCTGCTGCCAGGGAGGATCGGAGATACCGGCTGCGAGCCCTTGGGGGGCAAAAGTGCCGGGAGGTTGCTTGCAGACTGCTCCGCATCGGTCTTTTGGGGGGAAGCCACAGCTGAGGAGCCTCCGCAGGTAGGGCTGGGCAGGGAGGCTGGTCCTCTGAGCCTTGCAGAGGGCAGCTGGGGTGCTGCTCTCTCCCTGCTTCACCTGCTCTCTCTGCCTGGGGAGGAGGAGGAAGAGGAGGGCTGTCCTTTCCTAACCTGCTGCTGCAGGGATCTGGCGGGGATGAGGGAGACTTGAACCAATACCTTAAATCCTCCTCCTTTGTGGGGAAATGAAGCTCTTCTCTGTAGTGTGTTGGACCAAAGTGTGGATCTAAAATGGTACTTGAGTACTACAGGAATGGTGTTAGTACAACTACTCAAACAAGGCAGAAGAGGGGAGGTCTGGGTATGGGTCTTTGTTGCTTGCCCCTGTCACTGAGTTCCCTCCCTGCCTATCGCCCCACATCTTTCTAAAATCTGTCTTAATTTATGAGGTAGAGCAGAGGGCAGCACAGTAAACTAGCTGGGGAAAAGTCTGTGTGTGGGCAGGAGCGAGCAGAGTCCGGACAACACAGGTAAAATTTGAGCCTGTGACCCTTGACAGCCTCTTGAGAGGCTTGGGGTAAGGTCCACCACTTTCTGCTCAGGGCCCATGTGGGATGGAGAGGGGTGCAGACAGAGATTTATCTCTCTCTCTCCTCCTCTGCCTTGTTTTGGTTCTCTCTAAATTAGTGTGAAATCAGCACCTGGGAAAGGAAGGGATGGGAGTGGTAAAGCTGGTACAGAGGAGACGAGCACCTCCCTCAGTCCTTGCTTCGTCCTACCTCCAAGCCTGGTGAATGTCTTCTCCATTTCCCCATCCCCACCCCTCTGCTCGGCCCTTGGCCGCTGCAGGACAAACCCCTAATGGGGACGAGCTGGGGTCAGCTGGACAGGTTGCTCCACCGCAAGCTGGGGAGCAGAGATGTCCTTCCTCATCAGACTGATCGGGATGTTGTGCTTAGGCTAGTTTGTGTTATTCATCCAGCCAAAGAAAAAACATTAAATTTGTTCCCCCAAATTTATCATGTTTTAATTGGAAGTCCCAATTTCCACAATGACAGATTTTCATTTCCTTTTACAAAAACGTTGTTTTTCTTGGCAAAACATTGTACCATCTCTGCAATGTCATGAAGCTTCAGTGAGCTTTTCTGTCCTGCTCTGTTTGTGCGTCTGTGATACAAATGCAGAGCTTTGCCTTTGAAAGCAAAACGAAGTTTTCCTTCCTTCTTGCTTTCATCTTTAGACATCAAGGCTTAAGGTCAATGGCATGTGGGTGCAGTAAACATCCTTTACATCCTTCTTCCTTTTCAAATACAGAAATTAGTTGAGCAATTAGGAATTAATGCCTTGTAATTAGAGTAATGAAACTATATATGCAGTATAGTGAAAAATGATCTAGTAATTTTTGGCAGTAACAACAGTGAGTTTTTGTGTTTGGGGGTGGTCACGCCGTGATGGTTTGTACAGCTCCAAGCACAACAGGGCCCCAAGATGATCTCCTGGGATAGGCAGGTTTTTGTGCCGCTCTAATTTAAGTTTATGCCACACTTTCCTGACTTTAATAGCTACGTCTTTGTCAGCTTCATTTGGTCGGACTGAATTATTTTTTTTGTGGGGTATGTGGTTGCAAGTGAATTAAAAGAAATTATAATTGTGCATTTGCAGTTTTATAGCTGTTGTCTCAGACATGGCTGAAGCATGTCTGCGTTCCTCGTGTTAATGAGTTCTGTGCAGGCTTCCCCACGGCAACTGCAGGTTTTCATCTCTTTCTTCCCCATGCTTGGGGAAGAAGAGGCCTTTGCTGTCCCCAAGTAGCGGTGACCAAGATCCTGAGGACCCATTGTGCTGCAGATCCTGCACAGCCAGCCAGGCTCCGCTGCAGGTGCTTGGTACTTCTGCCATTCATATTCAGGGTCATGTTGGACACCCTGAAAAAGGTGGGTGCACGATTTGATGACCGTGATGCAGTTTAAATTATTTGACTCGTATAATGGAAGAACTGTGGCAGAGACATAAACTGTCACCTGCAGCGGAATAACCATCCATCCTCTCCAGCTGACGTCTGACTCCTCAAACACCTCTAGTGGTGGTTCCTGGGGAAGAGAGCCTCCTCTTGTAGCCTGGCTTCTCCTTAGAGCATCTCTGCATGTGCCGAACAAGGTAGCAATGGGCTGTTATATTGCACGAACTGAGAAGCGTTGATTTAAGGTTGCCTGGACTGCTTCAACTGTGGCATTCCTGATTGTTTGCAAGCTTGACTTTAGAAATCTCCCAGTGCTTCTTGAGTATCGCCAAGTGCATCTGTAACTGTCAGTGTTAAATAGTCACTGCATGGAAAATGGGCGAGGCAAGAGTAAAATCTGGTCCTTCAGAGAAGCTGAACGTTGTCTAAAATGTGAGGACTCGTCTCCTTGCCTGTATGGGTGACCGTTCAGCTGGGGTTTAGCGTTATAAGCCTTTCTGCTGTTCGGAGGCGGTTATTTATGAGTTTATCTCCATTTGAAAGGCCACAGCCATCCAGTTGCTCCTAATACTGAGCCAATATCAGAGCACTATGTGTGATTTGCCACTGAGGCTCAGTCCGAGTCCTGCAGTGTGCCTCGGGTGGTGGGCCTGGACTTTGAGACTGACTGACAACCTCCCACTTCAAACACATTCAGCCACCTGCATGCACGGGGTGGGATGAGATCCGAAATTGCAGGTTGTGAGTTCATGGTGTGAAGTCTGAAGTGTAATTCCTGTTGCCACTCATTCCCCAAGTGCAGACAGTGGGATGGCCCGTCCCATCCTTCCCAGGCACAGGATGTCATTCAAGTCAAGAGTTCAAAGGTAAAATAAATCTAGTTTTAAGAATGCTGGCTCAAAAATGTCGCAGCCACTGGGCTAATCCAGCATAAACTTCCTTCGCTGGTTCAAACTTGCTGAAATGAATTTAAAGGGTTAACTTTGTTCTGGCAGGGTTTATGCTAGATCAGGTACAGTCTATCCATGCTGCTCTCACTTCACAGCAGATCAGGTAACAGCTGACATGAAAGCCTACCATTGGCACAAAGTTTGCATTGTGTGCTCTGGGTAATGCAGGAGAAATGCAAGTATGTGCCCACGCCTAATGCGGAGCACTGGAGGGCAGTCTGACAGTGCGCGGGCCTGGGTTAGCAATCCTGCAACCTCAGTACAGCCTTTCTGGGGCAGGGTGTCTCGTGGCTGCGTGGGTGGAGAAGCATTCTGTCCCAGGGTTTCCCTCCTGCGAAGCTTTCTGTAATGGGGTTTCCCTCCTGTGGGTTTGTAAAAGTTGGGCTTGATCTGCTGAGTGTTAAACCAAGGTCCCACCTCTCACCATGTGGGCTGGAGAGTGGGGACGTGGACCCTGATTTAGGTCTACGTGGCAAAAGTTGCAGCAAAGTTTAGGAGGTTCAAATGAAGAAGGTTCAAACCTTTTGCAAGCTTTAAATACATTCTAATTTGAGGACGGTGAAGGTCAGAATAAGCATCAATTATCATTAAACCAGGATATTCTTCCGCATGACTGACCTCAGGCCTGTTTGCAGCTGAGGGTCAGCATTCAGGTCGCTGGCTACGTCCTCCATTAGTACACAGATTCCTAGCTGGTGAAATGAGTTTTGTGCTTCTACCCAGGAACAGGAAGAGCATGTGAGAGCTCCTTGGAAAGCAGCGTGACAGCAGGGGTGGTCTCTGCGAGCAGGCAGCAGAGCCCAGAGCTGCTGGCTGCGGGTCCTGGGTCACTGCAGACGGCACAGGATGGCTTTGCAGTTGGTTGCATAAGTGATGCCACGTGGGCTTTGGGCTGAAGGAAAGTCACACTGGTTTAGGACACAGTTTGTCATCTGTGAATGACCTTTTTGTTGAGGCATGAAGAGTTCAACTCCCTGTTGCATGGACTAGGGACGGCAGCGGTGTGTGGCTCTGCTGTGGGTACCTGTCCAGAAAGGGTCTGACTGATACAGCGTTCCCTGGCACAGAGCATCTCGCTGTGCAGCTCTCACAGGGACCAGCACAGTAAAATGAGCCTGGTGGCCCAGACATCAAAGGGAGATCCTGTCCGGAGACTCCGTGGAGCGAGGCACTGGGAACAGGAGTGCTGTAACATGAACTCGGGGGCTGGCCTGGGCCATGCGGACAGTTCGGGGCTCTAAAGGCAGCCTGTGGCGCTTCCAGGAAAGCTGTATTTACAGAATCAAAGCAGCTCTGCTTCCTTTCCCAGGGCATTCATTTAGTCCTCAGAACTAGGTCCAATGTCGGATCCAGCTCATCACCAAGACGAACGGAGCACAAGGTGGCTATTAGGTGCAAAGGGGCTATTACTGCAAGTGCCCTACAAACTCCTGACAACAGCAGGCTAAAAAATTGTTATTAACATTTTAAAGTTGCAGTTGAGCCATCAAAAAGGAGGATGGTTGGCAGGTTTTTTCCTGTGCGTTTGCAGGTAATAGGAGCTGCAGTCAGCTTTTAAAGAATAGTAAGTGTTTCATCTCCTGGGGTATAATTACAGCTTTTTAAGTGGCTTACATGGAAAGCAGAATCATTCCCAATTAAGTGATGGGCTGCTGATTTCAGACACTTGAAGAATTTATTAGCAGAGAGTGCTGGTCTGGCTGTGCATCAGCTCCTTTGCGGAGGACTGCATGAGCGGGCAAAGATGTGTCACCCTCTCCCCCCGCCATCTGCAGCCTCCGTGGCCGTGGGGACAGGCCAGAGCACAGCTGTAGTTACTTCCTTGTTCAGTCCATGGGCTGTGATCCCTAGGGATCGCTCCCTGCTAAGGGTAAGAGAGGAGTTTGTGGTGCTTGGGCCATCTCTCGGCTCCTCTGCTGGTACCACTGATGACAGTGCCCACTGTTGTGATCCATTGGGCAGTCAAACTGAGCTCTTCAGCTTGTTTCAGGTGGCACAGCCGCCCACTCGCCTGGCGGGGTGAGGGTTTTCACCACTTTCTGAAGCACTGCTGGGGGGCAGAGACTCTCTGTCCCATTAACAGCAGTGACATACCTTGAAGCTGCCTTAAAAAGGTGGAAACATATAGAAATACCCGCGGCGGGGCAGGGACCACTGCAGCACCTGGGAGCGTGCAGAGGGAGAGCTGCGCTGGCTGGCTGGCTGCCCGCAGACGGACGCGCCCTGAAGATTGAAATCTAAACAAGGTTTCAGCTCCCCTTTCCTTATTAAATAGCTTGTAATTGCTTTTATGCACGTGATGAGGATCTTCAGAGTTAGTGTCTTCAGTGGGAGGCAGCGTACTGGCAGGCACAGTGCCCTCCCTCCGAAGTGAGGGCTGTCTGTCTGTCCAGCTCTGTAGCAAAGCTGCTTCTGCACCACAGTGGTTCCCAGAGGTGGGCAGAACCCACATGTGATTTGGAGGACCCTGCTTGGTCAAGGGTCTTGGTGGGGCTCCGTGTCTTCAAAAATCAGGGCTTTTGTATAAGTAGTTGGCATGGATTTAGCTAGCAGCTCCATTTGAAGCATCCAGGCTCAGGATATGGTCTAAGGATTTCAGTCCTGCACAGGCAGAACGTTTATTTCTTGTGCTGGGGTGCTCATGTTGGATGCTTTGTCAGCAGGAACGTACCCATCTTTACACCCATTTTTATAGATCTCCTGTTGCGTGGGACATCCCAGTGTTATATCCCAGAGGCTGCTGTTTGAAAACTGAGCACTAGTTGCAATCAGCCAGCGTAAAGGTTGAGCGACTTGCAGTGAAAGTGTTTGGGCCATAGAAGCATGAGTCTGAGCTGGACTGTAAACCACAGATGATTTCAAATATCAGGAGGAGTACCTAGCTGTCGTGTATTCACATTGCCCAGGGATGGACATCCAGTTTCCTTTATCTTAATGCTGCTTATAGGGAAGGGCTGGAGAGAGAAGCAGGAGGAGGTGAGGGGGAGGCCTGGAGATCCCTCTGGCTCTGCAGAATTAAACTGTCATAACTGGGCCAAATTCATCCCTGCTACTCCCTGAAATCAGCCCTGCATAGCTGATGGAGAAGGAAACCCGACCTATCAAGAGAGGTTCTCCCAGTGATATCACTCAGACAATCAACCTCACCTTCTCCAGCAGAGCCAGCACCTAGCTCCACCTGTGCTACATACCCGAGACCTGCTATCGCAGGGAGGGGAGAGGCAATTTGAGTTTAATTGCCTGGAAGCTGGTCAGATCCTGACTCATAAAGGGCTTGTGAGAACCTGGGGAGAGGAGACAAGTTTGCTCTGTCCGATGGCCAGGATGTTGCTTCTTCCCATGTAGGACCAAGCGCTGGTGGTGGTTTTAGTTGTCCCTGTTTCTCAGCTGTTATGATCCACACTGGAAACATCCTGTGAAGTCAGAGCCTCGGTAAGGTCCAGCCTATCTGAGTCTTGGCCATGGGCAGATCCAGCGAGAGGGAAGGACAGGTCTGGGAAAGAGGGAGATAAGATGGAGATAGCAGTGGTATGAGGGCTAAGCAGCGCACCGGAGATGGACATGGAGTGGAGGAACCTGCAGCAAGCCAAGAGAGCAAGGTGGAAGGTTTGGAGGAGAAGAGTTGTCTCTTTATCCTGTTGTAGCAGGATCCCATTGCGGAGCGACACAGTGAGATAAAGGGTTGAATGGTCCATGCTTGTCCCTCTGCTCCCCTGGCATCCAGTGCTGGGCGTGAAGCAGGTACAGAAGACCTAAGTTTCAACAGAGCGTCCCAACTCTGCTCCGGCTGTAGGATTTCACCACTAATGAGGGCACAAAGCAGGCTACCACTGTGTATTCCTGCAAAACACTCCCATCATGTGCTGCTCCCAGCAGCTGGGAGCAGAACAGCACTCCCAGAGGAGAACACTCCTGTAGCGAGGATAAAGCTTCACCTCTTGCCTAAGAGCAGGAGGTGGCAGGGGGACACATCCATCGGAGGAGCAGAGCAGAGGCCAGTGGCATTGAAGCAGGTATGTCCTTAGGATCATGGGAAGATACACCCCGAATTCAAAGCTTGGGCTGTGGATGGAGCATTTGGTGAATTTTAATAGGGGAAGAGTCTTCTCAGGGCCTTTTGGGTTGGTGTTTTGGTCTCGTGGTAAAGGAGACATTTAGAGTGCTTTTGGGAAGGCTGTAGCTGGCAGCTGCTTTGCCCTGGGAACTTGGACTGGCAGCGATGAACCTGATACAGCTCTGTGGTCACACTTGCACAATTTTTATTTTTTAATTTTTTTTTCTCAGAATTAGCAACACTAGACCCTTTCAAAAATACATGCAAGTTTCATCAAGTTTTTGTTCACAAGGAAAAAGAAGTTAAAACCTGAAACAAAGGGATAACTTAAGCCTTTTGTAATGAAATGTTTTCATTTTGTGTTTTGAAACAGTGTGGGTTTTTTCCCCCCTTAATTTTCTTTTAATTTTCTTGAAAACATATATAGCAGCATAACATGTAACTAAATCCTTTGGCCGATTTGTCATGATCTAGTCTGAATTTTTCCATTTGCTGGAAGCTGTGTTCTCATGTCAGACCAGACAGCCTTTTTCTATGCTGGAAATGCTCGGTGAATAAAAAATCCTCCATCTTTTGCCCGTTCCTAATGACGCCTGAGAAACGAGTAAGCCCATAACCCACTGATTTCCCACTCTTAGCATTGCACCGCTCTCTTGAGAAAGCGGATTTCAGAGAGGGGAGCCAAATGCCCCCTCCCTGTGTGCCGGCAGGATTCAAGATCCCCACAGGAGGCCTTTGTGCGGGACACGAAGCCGCGCTGGGACGATGCCACCAGCTCCACTTGCTGACGCCAGCCACGTCAGCGCCTCTCAACAAAGAGGCAGGTGTTTTCTTTGGGCTGCGTGCGGCGCAGGGCAGCGCGTTGGGCCTCTTCTTTTATGCTCTTTATTAAAGAGACTCAGATAGCAGCCAGGGACTTGGTTTTCCTTTCCTCAAGCTGAGGCAGGCAGGAGTTAACCCCTCTTACAGCAGGGGTGCTGGCTCTGTGTGACAGGCTCACAGTCGCTCGCTGAATGGCTCAGGGCTCTTCCCTTCATTAGAGAGCGAACCTGTGGGTTGGGTGGGGTTTTTTTTCCCCGACTTTTTCCAGTCTGCAGACTGTATTTCCTACAGATACACCGTCACTGCTTGTGGACAAAACATCCTGGCTGTAGCCCTTCCAGACTGATTCTCAGTCAGGGCTTGTTCTTGTAAGGGGTTTTGAGAATCAGGAGATGAAAACTCCTATAGGCATTTATCCTGGGAAACAATCACTTGGATTCTGTTTTCTCCCATTAAACCTTGTTGGGCAGACGGGGTTTTGTGACTGTATTTACTCAGATATTCAGTAGCTGGTTCGGTTCAGCCCACGAGGGGCCTTTTGCAGTTTGGTGCGTTTGCTCACCGGGTCTGGGGTTTGTTCCTTGTGGCCAGAGGTGTTAAAACCCCTGTGTCTGGCACCACTGGGCCTGGGGCTCGCTCCGACGGCTCTTGGGGGTTCCCCTGGTTTCTCCTACTGTTCCCAGCTCAGGGATTTCTCACAGAGCCCTGGGCTTCTGCAAGTAAAGCACCTGCATCTTCATTTTCTGTTAAGGTAAGAAGTGTGGTGAAATTGCCACATATTTACCAGTTTTTTTTTTTTCCTCCAAAAATATTTACTTTTGGAGAAAAAAAGCAACAAAACCGAAACACTCTCCAAATATTATTCCTAATGCTTGCTGGAAGGACACCAGTCCCAATGTTGTGTACCATTCGAAACATCCATTCAGAGCGGCGTGTGCAGAAATACCAACGCGCAGTGACCCTACTGAGTCCAGGGAAAAAGGAATTTTGTCGAATGGAAAAAAATAGAATGTATTTATGCCTAACTACGGATTAAGCCACAGAAAGGATTCAGCATATCTCTTCTTGGTGTGTCTGTGCATGGCACAGGCTGCAGTGTGTGTAACCCGCAGGCGTCACTGTGAACTGTTTTGAAGGTCGGTGGTGTTTGGATTTGCACCCTGTTGTGCCCTCTATGGACGGTACACGTGGCTCTGAGAGTCACAGGCTTTTTAAAAGAGATGAAATCTAAATTATTTTAGCTCAGGAAAAGTCTGTAAGAAGGTGCAGGAGGAACTGAATTCTGTCTCTCATGCTACCTAGACATTTTCCCTGGACTCTGTATTTGACGGGTAGGTCGTGGATGGAGGTACCCGTGCCTTAAGCATTGCCTGCAGCAGTGCCCAGCTGGCCCTGCTGAGGAAGGAGCCGCTCCAACAGGCGGGTGTAGACGCCATGGCCAGTCTGTTGGTGTTTTTTTATTGCTTGTTTGATGCCTCTCAAGTAGGTCACGCTCACAAGTTCATGTTGGTCTCATCTCCCTCGCTACCCAGGTGAAAGACCTACTGTCGTACACCACAGGTTCCCGTATGCCCAAGTGCCAGGGGTCTGTCCACATGGAAACCAGTATATAACTGGGAAGAAATACAGTGCCTGTGCTAGCTTTGTTGCGGTAAGATGTCAGGGCATCGCAGGAGCACGGACCTGAAGAGGGGACAGGGAAGTCCCATGGTGCAGCTGCAGCCTCGAACTGCTCAGCAGCAAAGGAAATAAATGGACATCTGTCTGCGGCCAGATGCAGCTCCTTACTTTCTGTGACTGTTTTCAGCTGGTGTTTCCCAAGCCAATCTCGTATTTATTTCAGGATCCTGGGGCACTTTGCAAACGTGAAGCCCAGGCAGCTCTGTAAGGTTGTCCAGGGGAGGTGTGGTAAGGGAATCATCCCTCAAAGTGCAGCCGTTTCGGAGTAAGTTGGGCAATGCTTAACGGTGCAGCAGAGCCTGCAATAACTGTTTGCATCAGGAAGTGAAGAAGGATTATTGTTCATTTACATAACGATGGCACCCAAGGGTGCCAATTAGGATCAAGGGCCTATTGCACTGGTGGTGTGCAGACGCTTAATAGGAGGCAGTTGGCTACAAAGGGCTCCCAGTGGGCTTCAGAAGGAAAACCTCCTTTATAAATAGGGAGGGAATGGGGATTTTTATTTAAATGGATTTTTTTTGTCTCAGATTTTATATTTGTAGTGGTTTGGGAGAAAATATATATTCCTGAACCGCTCTGGTATCAAAACCAGGGTGACTTGTTGACTTACTGTATGTCTTTTTGTAATAGGGATGTTCCTAGTCACACAGCAGAAGCATTTTGTGTTAGGTGATGACTAAAGAGAGGACAAAGGTGTGTCTGCCCAGCAGAGCTTATTTTCTGACTGTAAGGCAAGAGGGAAGGGGTGGATCTAGTTTGAGGCAGAAGAGGTTTTGGTCTATGTGAGGTGGAGATCTTCACATTTTGTAAGGATGGTGACAGGAGATCGCTGCAGTGTGTTTGGAAACAGGTGATTACAGAGACGGGGAAGTCACTGTGGATAGGGGTTAAAAAAAAAAAAGAGAAAATGGGATTCTGCAGTGGTGGAGAGATGGAGAGGGGACTGTGGGACAACGAAGGACACAGATGGTTGGGGGCTGTGTTGGGGACAGAAGTGGGATTTCACCGCTAATGACGGGACAAACAGACCACTTCTTGCCCTTGTAACAACATCACACATGGGGGTTCCAGTAATATAAAAACATATTTTTGAAGAGACACATTCCCTAGCAACATTTTGGTAAGGAAGATTTCGGAAGTGCTCCATGTTGGCTTGTCACAACCTTTCATGGGGATAAGAGTAGACAAGTTTTAACAGCTGAAGACACCCCCTCCAAGTCTAGAACTGAGATCTTTGAGATTTACTGCACTGCAGACTCACAAAAATTTGAATATAAGGGCAGAAATGCTTTGAAACGTGTCCCATAGCACATGTTGAAGCCCAAAGTCAAATTTTGCCAAAGAGGAAGCTGTTTCAATTTCTAAGCTGTCCCTGGAGCAGCGAGAAGCACTTTCATTCCCAGGAGTGTTGTATCAGCGCTCTAGAGCCAAACACCCTCTTCCTAATCCTCTTTGGCCCCATAAATCCCATGCCGCTTTCCGCACAGCAGCGTAGTCTGAGCAGATGGACTGGGATGTGGTCCCATTGCAGCCTGTTGCAGCCCGAGAAGCTATGTCTGCTGCCTCTTATTCTTATTTTGATATTCCAACAGCTGGAATATCAAAACATGGACAAATAGAGTTACGAGGAAGATGTGAGCACTTTTCCTGGTAGTGGTTTCCTGATCTGTTTTTCTTTGGTTTGGGTGAGTGGGCCCCATGTATCTCTCTTGTTCTTGTTTTCTTTATCGCAGCTACCATCTTGGCATCCGTAGATGTCAGTTTATCTGCCAGGTGTCACTGCCAGCCAGCATTAAAACAAGAAAACGAGCTTTTTGTTTCTCATCCGAAAGAAGCTCAGTTACTCTAACTGCAGGATTTGTGTTATAACCTGGTTTGATTTGTCTTTTAAAGTTCTAGTCACTGAGCAGGCACTAAGCACACATAAGATCAACCCAAAACTTTACCGAGCCCTGTATCCTATGTCCAACAGGAGCCTACAGCAGGGAATTAAATATACGGGCAAGAAATAGCGTACTTGAATTGCTCTTTTCTTGCTGAACCCACTCAGCTTAGGCTTGATTCTTGCTTGGGCTGTATTGCCTTGATCCTCAGGTGAAAGGTAAAAACACCCACTTGGTAGCCTTCATTAATGAAAGAGAGAAAACTATGTTATAAAGAAGCAAAGGGCTGACTCCATCACAGAAGGACATCCTTTTGGGTGTCCTTTGGGGGCTGGAACTAGATGATCTTTGAGGTCCTTTCCAACCTGAACCATTCTGTGATTCCAGAAGTGCACCTCTCTGCACTTCTCATGGAAGACTTGCTGAAAGCTTCATTCTGGGCCCCTTTGTTATGGTGTGGAGCAGGAGGACAGCCAGTAACACCCAGTGGTTTCTGCCGGTTGAGCAGCAGAGACATCCTGACGGGTCACCCCGTGCGGGAATGGGCCACCCAGAGCGGCAGCAGGCTGACCGTCGCGTGATTCATCCCTGGAAAAAGCAGGCTGGCAAAAAACATTTGCCAGTCCCTCAAAGCCAAGCCCAGCGAGCACCACCGACGTGTTCCAACGCCTGTTTGTCAAGCCAGAAATATCAGTGGAGTACGACAGTGTTTGCTGCGGCCCCTCCCAGGATGATGTGAGCCGGGAAGAGGGAGGGCAGCGCCAGAGGAAAGGGCTTGGCCAACGGTGTAGTTTCTGGCACATTTTTATACACATGCTGAGTGCCACCCTTCGTGGCTTCCCTTCCTTTTGTGTGTATTTGTTAGGGGAATCATGTGAGTAAGAAGCGAAGTTTCTGTTTAAGCAATAAATGGAGACGTTTCCTGCAGGGCCGGCACACGATGCTGCAGTACATGCCAGGCGGAGCTGCGGTGTGTGACTGGAGTTCAGTCCCGCACCTCCATGAGCTCCAGCCCTCCGCGAGAATCTTTCCTAGATGTTCCTAAACCTCTGCTTATTCCTCTAGAAGATCTGTGCTGGGGGGCTAATCACCTCTCAGTTATGCCACCAGGTAACAGCTCTCTCCAGCTTCCAAATTGCTCCATTATCTGGCAGCATGTAGCCTATACCTACTTCTGCCCCTGGTTTGCCTTGCATCAGGGCCATATCAAACTCTTGGGATAGGTCTTTTACACCGCTCCTCATCCTCCGCTTGCTTCAGCTTTATTTTGTCTGGGAATACGAAAGAATTTACTAAGTAGAAGAGAGCATCAAGCGCACCTCTGAATTGCAGTTTAGCAAGGTTGCTGTGGTCTGAGTCTGCCTTGCTCGGATGCTGTAGGTAATGAAGACGCGTGGCTTCTCCATGTGCAGGTCCAAGATGCCGTAGTTTCTTTTTAACCCAAAGTTGCCAGATCACAAGTCTGTCAGTTGTGCTCCTGCAGACTGCAGCTATTTCCCCCGCCTTTAGTATAAAGATACCCAAGTATTTAGAGGCTCTTCATGGATATCCAGGACAATGCTACCGTTTTCCTTTCTCTCTAAATAGTGGAGTCAATTAAATTTGTGTGGGAAGGGGGATGTGGGAAGGATAAGAAAAGAGGTGGGCTGTGTGCTCCTGGTGAAAGCTGAGTTAATGTTTGGGAGTGTTTGTGAGAGGGAGAGGGAGCCTTGGGGTGATAGCAGAGGGCTTGTTCGCGATCTCAGCGCAACCTGGATGAGGAGTGGATTTGCAGTGGGTAGATCTTCGCCCGAGACAAGCCGAAGGAGTAGACGTTGCCAAGAAGCAATGCTATGAGATCAGCGCTCGGCATTCCTCATGGGCGTGTGGCTTCGCAGCGATATTGCAGGGACAAGCCCACCAGCAGATAACAACAACCTAATTTTAGATTCACAGGCTCCCGAATAGGGTTGGGTGTTTTATTCATGAATAGCATAGTCCCTTAAGAATCCAGGTTCAGCACATAGTTTTGGCAAGGAAAGAATGGAGGATTGTAAAAGCTGGAAGTTGCCCTTGATTTTTCTCCTCTGAAATAAGGGCTCATCGCACAGCTTACTGGAAAAACTTTAGTGTCTGCAAAGAGAAAAGAAAGATTTCTGATAAACGTGTAATCATGTGCTGAATTAACCTGGGATCTACTAGTCTCAAAACAGTGGGTCCATTATGAGGAGTTTTACTTTCGTTTGTTTGTTTGTAAATTTAAAATAAATGTCTTGACAGAATCTGAAAAAAACAATTTTTTTTTTCCTCTGACTTCTAGTTTGTGGTTGGTTTTGATTCAATAACAGCACTACACAATCAGCACTCTGCAAATTCCCAATCTCAGAGCATCTCCGAGGTTGTATGTCCAGGAGTTTCTCTTTACTGTTGTCGTTTAACGGAGGGGCCCGGCTGCCATCAGAAGCAAGAATTAACTCTTGCTTCTGAGACAGGCAGTAAGACGTTCCCTCTGCTGTATCTTAGGGGAATAACAGATATCTCTGCCAAGTGAAATTTGTCAAGAGCCCTTATGTTATACCCCCACTTGACAAAAATGCCAGGGTTCACCCAAGCAGCCTCAGCTGCTCTGAGTTCTGTAGACTCCAGAAGGTCTGTTGCACCTGAGTGGCTCTGGGTGCTTTTGCAAAGGTCTCCTCCACCACTTTCCTCCCACACCTGGAAGGACGCATGTGTCATGGCCCATCTGAAGCCTTACTGGTGTGGAGAACACACCCATTTGATTTTTCCTATCCTTGATGCTGAAGGCACATGGCACGGGGAGAAATCACAACTCTAGTCTATGTGCCACAGTCTCCCCATCCTCCAGGCTCCGTGGCTGTTGTGATGCTCTCCCTTCCACATAACTTCAAAGTTTTTTATATCAGAACTACTAATCTGCTTTTCCCCTTTTTTATTTCTTCCAGGGGTTTGTTGTCTTCAAACAGTAAACAAAGGGGAAGGCGCTTCTGAGAACCATGATGTCCCTGGGTGTCAGTAAAGGTAATTCCTTTCCCCATCCCAAGCTGTTGGGGATCTGTCCCCTGCCACGGCTTTCCTTGGCTTTCTTTGCTCAGTTGCACCTGCTGTAACGTCTCTGCACAACTCCCCCAGTGCACTGTGCCCAAGGGTAGAGGACGCCTCTGCCTTGTCTGGGACCTGCTCCAACCTGCAGTTCCAAAATTATGTGCATTTGGCTATAATTTCACTACCCATGAAGGTATGGGGAGCTGGAGAGTTTATAGCCTTGCTGAGGTTTTGAGATGAGCAAAACACTAATAAACTACCGTATTATACTCTTTTTAAGACCCTCCTTAAAATTCTCTGTCTTTGAAATGTCTGCTGAAAATACAGCAGCAATTAGCAGCCAGTGCAGCAGCAGAGCAGGATGACGTCCCTGTATCTCTGTCTACCCACACGCTCTGGTTTTCTCTTCTCAAGATAAAAACCAAAAGCCTGTTGGGCTGGAGACCACCCTTGTGCAGTGTGCAATGTCCATACAGTCATGAGAAGACTGCCTTTATTATTCATAAACTCCTAATAATATCTTATTATCAGAGGAGTGTGAAAAAATCATACTGGGGCTACAGGTTGCTCGGAGTTGTCCCAGGAACACGCCCAAGCTGTACAATGCTGTGGCAGATTTTGAGTTTTAATTTTTAAGCAGCAGATGCTCGCAGGACCTTTAGATGTGAATAGATGGGATGATGCTTCCAAGTCCGTAGGTAACCTTGAAAAAGTAATGTGGAGGGGAGTGGAAACACCTTATTCCTTTGGTTTAATGGCCAGCCCAGCCTAAACAACATTAGGCAATAGATTTAATTTTCCATTTCAGTGCTAAGAAAAGCAGCCCTTCCCTTTCCAGGTGCTCCCTATAAAGTGTTACTGCTGGTCCCTAAACTGCATCCTGACTTAGATGTGGCCCTGCATAACTGTGCCTTTTAACTGCTACTGCTAATTCCACGTGAGGAAGGACGTTCTCTTCATTGCTGTAGCTGTGTTCTCCTTAGAGATGATCCCATGTGACCAGATGTTTAAAAAAAAATAAAAATTAAATCCTACCCCTACTACATAACGTATACTTGAAGCACATGACCCTGTGTCAGAGATTAATCAGTTTACTGCCTGTCAGTTGCTCGGTGATAACTATTTCTGAGCAGCCTTCGAGCCCATCATGAACACAAGATAGAGAGACTTAGCTGACCCTCCTTTCCTGGTAGCTAAATTGAATTATTTCATGTTTGCCACAGGCTAAGAGTGTGCAGGCAGGCAGATTCCTTGGCTTGGATGATAAAAAGTTGTAAAGCTGCAATAATTTGTTGGTGTCTCTACACCCCTGAGCTGTGTTGGTCCAAGTGCGACGAGGAGAGCAGGCTTGATGTTTTCAGCCTTTACCACTCCTTTGCAAAATGGCAAAAGGTGGAAGATAGTCAGAAATACATAGAAAAGGAGACTTCCTTATCTGGTCTTCATCTTACAATTTCCCCGTGGGAAAACAGCTATTTCTCTTGGAAGAAAATGCTGGATGGAGAATTTCCCAGTTAAAATGCCTTTTTTTAAAAAAATAAAATCCAGCTGCAATCAATTTGGTCCCACAGGACTTTGGCACTCAAGGATGACTGAAGCTCTTCACGTCAGTCACCTGCACATTCCCTTCCCTTGTGAGAGACTCTTCCCCTTCCCCAGCCTCCCGTCTCCTGCCCTGCCTGCTCCCAATGATTTTGGCTTTAATACTCCCCCCCATTAGCCTGTGCTTTTTTCAACTGATCTTTTTCCCACTGGGAGGATTTAGTGCCTCCTAATCTGTGACCTTCTGCAATTTCCTACATTTTAGTTTTATGTTTTAATTGCCATTGCTGACTTTCTCAACAAGGGACTGTAGTTGTGGTTCATTGCCGGAACAGAGACAAGGAGCAGAATGAGGACGGTGGCAGAGTTGCTGTTGGACAGCAAAGGAGAGACCGTACAGCATAGGACATTTCCAGATTTGGGCCAGAACCACACTGTTAGGGAGACATGGTTTGAGAATATGTTTTTGAGGCTGAACTTTGTAATGAAAATGTGGAAATGAGTATCCAAAGGACGTGTCTCCTTCAAGTGTGACAGGCCACCAGAGAAAGCTCACAGCTGGGTGTTTGCATTTGATGACTTACCTCTAACCCCTGACTCTTGGCTCAGCCTCATACTTCAGACGTATCATTCTCTCCCACAAACCAAAAAAGCCTTGTGCTAGAGCTGATGGGATGGGAAATACCAGAGGAAACTCACTGCTTTGTAAATATGTGATTAGACCACCCACTGACTGTCTTTGGTCTTCCTGAGAGAAAATGACTCATTAATGTTAGAGTCCTCTGAAAGGAGAGCAAAAGCCATATAAATCTCTGTAGAGGAGGTGATGCATCAGGGTAAATTGATCCTGAAGTTTGGATGACAGCTGGTTTCCCTCTTTCATCAGAAGTGGCAAAAGACTCATTCAGTGTTTGAATCTCTGACTGAAGAGACCTGTGCTCCCTGCTCCGAGATTTACCCCAGCTCACCTGCTGACGCTCTGAATTCTTGCCCTTTCTCAGCCACCCTTCTCTCCCCTTCCCTCTGCCTCTCCTAGGACGTGTCATTCCACCCACGGATGAAGACCGCAGGAGAATCATTAAGCAGATGAAGGTTCGCACCACCCTGAAAGGAGATAAGAGCTGGATCCACCACCATAACTCAGACTCTGAGGATGAGAAGAAGAGCAGCCCGCTGTGAGTGTGACCCCTGAGGAACGCTCCTCTTCTCCCTCCCTTTTCCCTCCTCAGCCCCCAGGAGTACTCTCTTCTCCAGCCTGCAGAGGAAGCACACGTGGCGTTAGCGTGTTTTGGGGTCCCCATGATGCCAGGCAATGACACCACCAAAGGGAAGCGGGCTCCTGCTTAATTTTGATAAATGCAGGCTGGGGAGAAGGTCTGAGAAATGGCCTTTCCTGGGAGCTGGGAGTCCAGCTGCACAGGCGGATTTGAAGTCTCAGGAGAACTCCAAAGTTTTTTGAAGGCAGATTGTGTTTCACCGTCTCTGGAGTGACAAAGGGACAGACATCGATGGGAGGGAGCTTAAGGGATAAACCAGCCAGGTCTACATCTCCCCCTGCAGCTCGCAGGGCTGCGTCACACAGCCACCCCTGTACGGGGGAGCACCACGACTGCACCAGCTTCTCTTTAATTAGAAACAAAACCAAGCCTAAATTGGTCTTCTCTTAGTAACTCCCTCTGAAAACATCACTGCTATGTTCAGCAAGGCAGCTCGGCAAGAGCAGAAGTTAATGATGTCATTGTGTTTTCTCTTTACTCAGGTCTGGACGGGGCAGTGGAGGATCCCCAGCCTCAACACCTACTGCTCCCCAGAGCGACAGGTAATTTTGGGGGCGCATCCTGTTGCTTCCCTTCTTTGTTATCTCATGGGGTTGGTTCGTGCTTTCACTGGTTTTTCACAATGGTCTGCTCTTTCTTCACCTCCTCACACCCACTCACTGTTTCAATTGTGTTGAAAAATGCTCCTTGAGGAGAGCCTGCATTGTTCCGTATAATGTCTTACAAATTGTCACCTCGTAGAGAGCCTGGCTTATCTCCTGCAAAGTCCAGGTGGATGAATGGCTGGATTGATGTCTTTAATGCAGATGAATGGATGCCTTGAAGCCCACGATCCCACAAGATTACCGGTGCACATCAGCTCCTGTGCTGGTGCAACAACTGTATGCTCTAAGTCTGGGGGCTTCTCAGAGCAAGTGAAGCCCTGTGTAGGAGCGGAATTTGCTTCAGGGCCAGAGCACGAGGGCTCTTCAGGAACCCGGGAGCGTCCTAAAATATAAAACTGTTGGAAAGGGCTTAGTGACATGAGAGAGCTCTTTGCTAGCTGCAGTGCCATTGCTGGGAGAGCATTGCCCTCTCCCTTTTTGTGTGCCAGCTCTTGTCACTTGTTGCAATTAGACAGGATGGCTTCCCTGCCATGCCCTACCTCTTTCTGCAGCATAATGCTTTATCAGGCACAGGATAAATAAAACCAGGGACATTTGTGACACTGGAAATGTGGCATCTGAAGGGGCATCTTTGCACAAATGTGCAAGAGCCTGAAGTTGACAGAAGGTGAGTGACAGGGAATCCAGGATGCTCAGGATCTGTTTATATTTCAAAGTGAGGACAGGCATTCATACGCCAAGCTGGACAACTTCTCAGCTTCCCTGCAGCTCGCATTCAAAGCTGAGTGCTCAGGGAACAGCTCGGCAATGGGGCTGGGATGAGCTACACCCTGCTGGTGCCTGCTCTGAGGACACTGCTGAAGCAAGAGCCTGGGGCTGTGCTCAGCACTCATTGTCCTCCAGCTCATCCCATCCGAAGATCTCCAGAGCTAGGCTAAGCCTGCCGTGAGTTTGCATTTCTGTGCCTGTGAAGGCAACTGCATAAATTTGAGCTTGGCAGCCGCCTGAAGCACATAGTGATGGGCATGTGAACCTGCCTTCCTGCAAAGCTCTGACCCCATGGCTGATCCTGCTTGGAGCAGGAGGTGAGACCTGAGACCTGCTGAGCTTTCTCACTGAATCATCTTGTGATCCTAAGGGCACTTGGACAGACAGGAAAGGAGGGGGTGGTATCTGGGCAGGGGTGAAGGGAGCCTGTCTGAGCTCATCTGATGGGAACCAGGTCATTGAGGCCCATCCTGGTCCCCACCTTGCTCTCAGGAAGAAGTCGTCTCCAAAACAGCTTGAAGGCAGGTTCCAGGGATGCTTCCTCCTGCCCTGGTGCAAGGGGCCGGATCCCCACCTGGTGGTATCCCTTTCCTTTCCCTCCAGGGGAGCCATGCCACACTCCCTTCCTCAGAATGGGCCCTCAGAGAAGTTAGAGTGAAGATGATGTTTTCCTGTGATAAAACAACCAGGATCTCTACCGTATCTAATTTTCCCCCTTTGTGCTATCAATCTGTGCACTTAATTTTGAGCCAGAAAGCACAGCTAATTTTAATTGGCTAACTCCAAAATTCACTCTTCTTCTAAAAATCTTTTATAGGGCTTGTTCTGCTGATTATTCATTTTTGAAGAATCCCTCCAAGGTTAATTTTGGTGCAGCAGCTGAGGCTTCACTCCAGGCCCATTTAGCCAGATTTTTGGCTTGACAGCCACGTGGACATTTCCCTTTAATGCTGCTGCTGCTGCTGTTGTTTTTCCCCATGTTTCTTAATTCACTAATGTCTGTTCTTTGCACAGGTCTTCTGCCTCCAAGCCTCCATCCGGTTACCTCATCAGGTTGGTATGGAGTGGCATATATTTGGGCTGTAGGGGAAGGAGAACTAGGTCAGGAGCAACAAGCATGAAAGATATTACTATCCCTTGGGTTCTCCTGTTAGTTAGGAACGTTACAATGCTCGGGGAGTACCTTGGTGAAGAGATAGTCCTGAGTACTTTGTTGAACAGGTAGTTTGATAGTGATGGTAACAAAAAATCAGGTCTCCTCTGTATGATACAGTGATCACACGTGGACGGATTGTCGTGCTATGAAAATGTTCCACCATCCTTGTGATCAGCACAGCACCAGTGGTGGGGCTTGTGTGCTTCAGCTCCTTCTGACACATGGGATGTTGCCCACGGGGACTCTGATGCCGCCGTAATCCTAAGCAGGTCGGCAAGCCCTGTGATACCGTACCCACGCCTCTGTGCGAGCTGATTTTACCGTGTTGTCTAAGGCCAGGGAGTAGGAAGATGGGACTTTTCTCAGGATGACTCTTTCCAGGAGGCATCTTCTAATTCTCAGTGCCCTGAGCCAGTACCTTCCTTCCGACAGGACACACAAACACTGTGTACCCAAAGTGTGGCTGCAAGTCTCTTAATTTTAGTTCCAAAATCTGTCCTGCAAAAAATTTAACGTGTCTTTTCTCCTCAGAGGGGTGTTCACGAAAACCATTGATAAGACTTCTTCCACACCAGATTCTCCATCTTCTAAAGAAGCACAAAAAAGGTATGTGTGTGTCTTCCTCTTCTTCATGAAAATGAGCTTTTAAATATTGTATATATTTCTAGTCATCCTTTTACTTTGGCCAGTGCTTGTGGGCTTCCACTGAGCTCCACTAAATCCCTACGAAATGCTGGAAGATGCGGCTCTTCATTTAACAGCCCCGCTCAGCAGACATGGGGAAAAGACAAGGCATCAAACTCCGTATTTTCCTCACCAGAGCATGGGATGACAGTTGGCTGTGAAAGTGCTCATGGATTTGGCTTTAATTTGGCAAATAGTTTTGAGTGAGGGACAAATCACAGGGAATCCTTGCAAAGCTGTAACACCTCATTTTGGTGGTTTTAATGTGGGGTTTGGTGGGGTTTTTTTGGAACCTGTCTTGTGAGAGGCACTTAATTCTAGTAAAAAAGATCTAAGCATGGCTCCGATCTAAGCAGATGCTTTATTGCACCTCAAGTGAAACTTTTTGAAATCCCATTTTTCCCCCTGTTTTGATTTATCTGGGGAGATGGATGATGCCACAAGGTGTCTTCTTCCTGCTTGCTGGCTGATCCTGGGATGGAGTAGCACTGTCCCACAGAGGGGTATGCCCATGCCGGCTCTGACATCTCACAGTGGCAAAGCACTGGGGAAGCAAGGTAGACCTCGAATCCTAGTCCAAGGCTGTGAAAAGGCAGCAAATACTGCCTTTTGATTAAATAGCATTCCCTGAACTCAGAGAGTGGATCTTTGGGATCAGCCTATTTTCCCCCATCTCCTGGGGAAGCAGGTGGTGAAGGGTGAGAGCTCAGGAGGGTCATGTTAACAGCTGTGATTTGTGTCATCTGCAGCACTGCCCCAAAGGGACACAGCCCATGCCGTTCTTCCTCTGGCTACAGGATGACCACTGAGGATTACAAGAAACTGTGAGTGCCCAAAGGGGAGCAGCACTTTCTGTCCGTGCATGGGCTCAGCAGCACCTTGAGCCTCAGTGATGAAGCCACCTGCACACAGGTGCCTGGCCAGGCACGGCTTCATCAGCTCAGTGCTGCAGAGCTTTCGCTGGAAACTGAAGCGGTTCCTGGTGCTACCTCCAGGCCTGTGGGGGCTATAAGGTGTTCATTGAACTGGTAATGGCCTTCGTATGGAGTGAATTTTATCACTTGGTAGTAATTAAGGCAGAAACTGGAGGATGCAGCCTGGGGACTTGGTTTACAGCATTGCTGGCCTTTCTGAAACCAGGAGAAAGGAGGGGCCTTGTCGCAGAACAGCACCACTGACATTTCCTACGCGGCTTTTCATGTCCAAGACTGTGGGTTTAATCTGAAATGCAGCCGAGCATTTATCATGAACCAGCCTCTAGGCTTAATCCCTATACTAAGAAAACAAAATCCCATGGGGATACGTGTATCCCAATGCACATGAAAAATACAAGCGTCTTCCACACTTCTGTGCACCACTTCTAGGGTCCGAACCTGTTTCCACGCACCCTGCCCTTGGATTTACCTTGGGCTTTGCTTGTGCTGCCTCTGCAACAGTCTACAGAGGCCGTTCCCTCACGCTGGCTCTCCTCTTCCCTTTCTATTTCAGAGCTCCGTATAACGTCAAGCAGAAATCAGCGGACTTGGATGAGGAGGACGTGCCTTTTACTCCAGATGAACATAAAAAGAGGTATGCCCTCCAGGTAACCACCTTTTCCTTGCAGGGGCAGTGGACTGACTTCAGTTTAACTGTTCATTACTGGGAGGGTCAGTTCGATGATGATTACAGCTGAGCCATTAGGGCTGACTGCAATAAAGGAATAATAAGCAGATATTTCTACACAGAGCGCATCTATACCCACAGGCGAGTGCGCTCCCAACAAAATATAATTAAAAGCCTGACGTGATTCAACCTGACAGCATACCCCAATTAATTTGGCAGCTGGAAATGGGTTGTGGAGTCCATCAGCCGCGTAGTGTCTATGTGAAAAGATAGAGATGTACAAATAGCCTGGCAGTAGAGGGAGGAGCCCACCTCCCACAGCCTACGTGTGCGTCTTTGGGTTTGGACCACTCGGGGACTTGCTTCTAGGCCCAGATGCAGACGGGTCTATCGTTCTCATACCAGGAGTAGAATGTGGTAGATCTGCCTCTGATGCAGCCAGCGTCCTTGTTGCTTTCAGTCAAGTTTCTGAAGATACTTTTCCTCAGATACAAGACTTTTACAAATGAAAACTTGGTAATTTGCCCACTGGGGACAAACTGGTAAAAGTCCTTTCAGAGATCTGTGCTCATCCCTTGGTACATCTGGTGGTACTGATGTCTGTACAGACACGAGCAGTCCGTGTAGCATGTCAGCCACAAAGCCCGTGTCCTGTTTCTTTGTCCCACGGTATGCAATATTGCAACAGTCCAGGTCTTGAAAAGGGAAACTCCCTCTGCCCTCCTGGAAGAGGAAGTATTTTCTTTTTTGCCTGGTGCTTTACATCCATGTGAAAGAGCTGTGGCCCAGCATGAATGACACTAAAGAAAAAGACGTTGTTACTCCTCTTAACTCTGGCTGGATTTCTGCTCCCCGGAGCATGGCAGCTCTGTCAGGGTTAGCACAAGCCTCCACTGGGTGGCTCACCTGTTGCCTCTTTGAGGCTACACCCAGCAGCCACTAACAGCGTGAGCAGAATGTGACCCCTTCCCTCCCTTCCAGGACAGAGGCGGCCAACAGTGTCCTGAGACGCACTGCCAGCAGGGAACGTGCCTACGTCCTCTCAGCGGCCAAGAAAAGCAACGGGTGAGTCTTCAGTGTGCAAGTGTGGGGCAGGAGACAGGGAAGAGGCTGTTGAAGGTGGTCTCACAGGGATGGTGGCCTGACCCAAGATGCTCTGGAGGTGATGGGTACCTTTCCAGTGAGCGCAGAAGACTTAGCTGCAGTCTCTCTAGAAGTGACAGGGATATCTGCAGGTTTCTGCAGAATTGGAGAAATCCTCTAGGAGTGTTGGGAAGTCTTCCTTACGGAGGGGGATGAAATTTGAGGAAGAGAAAAACCATGATAATCCCTAATTCCCTGGGGCCCGCAATCAAGACTTCAGTTTTCAGACTCAGTTGTTAATACTGCTCTCTCCAGTTTTGTTGCATGTAAGGGGAAAATCAGAACAAATATAAACTGCATCCAATATGGATCAGCTTTTTGTGTCAGAGCGTTTGAACAATAGCTCGATTTACAAAATCCTGATCTTAGTTGCAGCTTCAAATTAGTTCTGTGGGGAAAAGGAACCTGACAGTAATGTATGGATGTGTAACAGGAATGTGAAGGATGTGTGGGAGCTACTGGTGTTCAAGGCTTTGTTGTCCATTTCTTTCCTGGGAGGGAAAAAAAAAGCAGATTTCCAAGGTCTCTGGTCTCCCAGGAGCCATGGTAGTGACTTTTTTGCAGCTCGCTTTCACTAGAAATCTTTTTTCTTTTGACATAACTCAGGGTGACACAATGAGGCACCAGCAGGTTGCCAGTGTGGGAGGAAGCAGGGAGGGGATGCGCCAGCAGCGGTCAACTGTGCCCGGAATGAGAGAAATGCTTGGACAGGATTTGTAAGGATGTTCAGGGTGTTTGCAGTGGCTGCTGGTTCCTCTGGTGCCCTGAGTGTCGCGTGGTGTGGAGGGAGGCAGGTTTGCACGCAGGAAGAAAAACAGCCATCAGGAAGGTATAAAATTCAAAAGGCCCTTTGGGGAAGCTTCTTAACTTCACGTGTTCTAACTAGCTGCTCTCCCTATTTATATTTCCTCTGCTCTGTAATTTGCACAGGTTTAACACACCCGGTCGCTGCCAGCTCTGCCCAAATGGTGTTATGTGACCCCTTAATGCCTTGCACCATATGGGTCAATTACGGGTCAGGGAGCTGCCCCTGCCCAAGGTGTGTCTTTACCTCCGACCTTCTAACTGTTGCCTTTATGCTTCCTTTACAGCAGCCCAACACAAGAATTTCCACCCTTGTTTGCCAAGAGGTAGGTCACTGGCCCTCGGGAAGTACTGCTGGGGTTGTGCCTGTGTCTACTGTACCAGGGCTGCTGTTAAATGCTGGGACAACAGATCCCCAGGTGGTTCAAAGCAGAGGAGGGGCACTGCCCTTAAAGGGATGCTCTGGGCTGAACCACGCTGGCGTTTGAGAGCCCACAGGGTTGTAAACACCGAGAATACAGTACTGATGATGCTTTGGGTTATGGGCAACCTGAAACAAGGAGAGACTTGTTCACTGCCTTTCTTCTTCCAGGGAAGGCTGGTTCCAACCAGCAGGGTGAATACTCTTCAGGCTTCAGGCATTTAACTTTGAAAGCAGTCAATATGATGGGGAAATGATGCCTAGGGCGCTGTCTGGAATGTAAACATTCGGCTGATGCTATTTGTAAAGCAATTGTGACAGCAAAATGCCACTGATTTTGGCTCAAGATCTCACTTCATTCAGTCAGTTGAGATTCTTGCCAGTAGCAGAGCACAAGGAGCAGAAGGAGCAGGAAAAATCTGCCTCTAGGGGAAACAGGGAAAACATGGCTTAAGGGAAAACCAGAATAAACTGCCTGAATTAGCTAGCAGTGGGGAATGGGAAACAGTGACACTTGTCTCTCTTTTTGCCTTTTGAAAGAATTGAGATAGAAGAAGAGGAAGGACAGCAGAGGAGGAGTCCAGCTGTGTCTGGTTCATGCAGGTTTACACTGGATGACAAAAGGTATTTACCTCCTCCTGGAGTAGTGTGTTGACTGTCTCTGATTTTTAGGGCACACTGATTTGCTGTCTTTGCAGACAACTGCGTTTATCTGCAAGGTAGCAGCTATCTGAACACAACTAGAGATGAAGGTTTTTTCAAAAGAGACTTAGAAAATCCTGATTGCCCCTTTCTTGCAAAAAGGGAAAGATCCAAAATGAAAAGTGAGGTCAGCTAACTGGGTGAAGCAAATGGGCAGGGATGGGGACAGGGTCAGAGCATCATCATGTACCCAAGTGACAGCCCTGGAGGGCGACAAACTGCATTTAACTACAGGCCACCTCTCATGTGAGCCGTATGGTGTAAACCTGTCGCTGAGCCCCCCTCCTGATCACACTTCACAGCCCAGTCAGTCCTTTCTTCACACGGTGCTCGTTTGCCACAGGAGTAGGCCTGGCGGCACTTCTGGAAAGCCAACTCACAGGAGGAGTTGGAGCAGGTAGAGATGAGCTCACCTACCCATCGAGCAGCCATCAGATAGTAATGATTTTCTTTTACTAGCGAACTTGGCTGCGTGAACTGACCCCATCACCTACACATGAAATACTCAATATCTCATTATTTCTAGTCCCCTGAGCCAGCTCTCTGCTTTTGTTAGACTTTAGATTTAATTATTTTACCGTGATAGCAACCGATAGGTGTGACCGGAGAGGTTTGAGAGGTTCATTATCTTTAAATTGATCTTTGCTTTGATGGGAGGAAATGTTAGCCTCGTGGCAAGCCCCCAGCGCTCTTCATGGGCTGCTGCAAAGCCCAAGTATAGGCAGAGCCATGGTGGACAGGCTGGAGCGTTCCTGCCATGATCTGTGACACCTGGGGACAGGCTGTCTCTGGTGTAAAGGGGCAGCGGTGACACCCTCCCCTACTCTGCACATGTGGTGTGGGGCTGAGTGAGACCAGTACGTGGAAATGTTTGGCTCAAATGGAGATATTTGCCCTAGGAGGGAGAATCCTTCTCTGTTTTCAAGCAGATTCATTTAATTTGGGATCCAGCTCTCTCTTCCTGCTCTGAGGGATGGCTTGATGCCAAGCAGCAGCATTATTAGCTTCTCTGCCACTCCGGTCCTTACAGAGCCCAGCAGGGAGTCCAATAGATGAGGCCTTTCAGCCCAGAATGCTTTATTTTCAGGATGAAGGAGCTGCCTCATGAATTTTGGTAGCAATTTTATGCCATTGTGGTGCAGGTTTGAGGCAGGGCTGGGAAGTAGTTACCTTCCTTTCCTCACATATTGCACAAGTGCACGTAGTGAAATCAATTTGTGAATGCACTGAGCTTTAATCTCCACATTTGGAGAAGCTGATTTTTAGTGCAAACTCAGACATTAGGGATAGAAACAGCTCCAGCTGTGTTAAATAGGAAAAGCCAGTTTCTAAAGACTGAGTATTCAGCAGAAAGGCAGACAGGAGTCACATCAGTGCAGCAGGGCGTAGGGACAGCTGCGTGTGTGAGTCCCTGCACGGCAGGGTTTGGCCTCACTGCCCAGAAGGCAGAGACGAGAGCTGTGGGCAGCAAGCGGGATGCGTCCTCCCACAGGAGAAGGCACCTAAAAATTTGTCTTTAATTCTTCATTACTTGGTTATTTTTTGTCAGTACCAACGGGCTAAGAAAAACCACTGCTGGGTCTTCCTGGAATGAGCCAAAGACAACAGCAGCGTCTCCCTCCAGGTACGTGTTACGGCACAGCCAGGATGTCTTGGGCATCTTTTGCGGCTGTATCAGCCCGCATGGAGCTGTAGGTCAGAGACTTCTGTGGGCACCCCGCTGGGAGGTGAAACAAAGCAAATTTGTCAGCACTGTCCATGGGAGGCTTTCCTTAGATGCAGGCAGCTGTTTAAAAAGGTTTTATGTCTGAAATCCGTGTCATGTCCTGCAAGGATCTGGCAACATCCTGGCAGAAGCGCTCAAAACCTGAAAGGGAAAAACCCAAACATGCTGAACTCTTTCTCACCAAATACGTGTAGGGGAATAATTTCCAGTTGCTTTCAACTTTGTCTGATCGAATTCATGACTATAGTATAAAAAATGTTGAAATGGTTTTCTGCAGCACTGCAAACAGCGCTGTGGTTACTGACCTTGTTCTGTTATTTTTATTCTTTATGTATCATTGGCAGAGGTAGATATTCCTGGCAATATCAGTGGTTTTAATTTAAAAATTGCTTCCAATAAGATGACTTTGTAAGTTATATTGAAAACGGTGATGTTTGTTTTCCATTTTATTTATTCACGGAAAGGAACACTTCAATGCAGGAAAATTCTGGCCAGCTGCAGTGGGGGGCTGGTTTGTTCAGGAATGACAGATTTTTTTCTTTGCTTTCTCTTGCAGCCCTGAAACAGGCACTAAGAGCCAAACAACCACATCCTTGAGTGAAACTTCAGAGAGATTCTCCGCTTCTGCTGAAACCAGGTACATCTGTTGGCCCTGTGTCATCCTGAAGCTCTGCTAAGGATAGCGAGGGTTGTGCTGCACGGCAGGGTTTGGCTCTGCTTGGTGGTGTTTTCCCAGATACACAGGATTGTTCTGGACACGGTGCAGTCATGGAACAATAAATGCTGTAGCACAGGGAATCTAGGAAAGCAGCACTTTACAAAAGCATTAGCAATCTGGGAGGAAATATACCCAGATGGAAGCTGTGGGCCTCCCACAGCTTGAACGTTACTCAGTTCTTTCTGATGAGAATATGAGCCCAAAAACTGCAGACCTTTCTATCTCTTCAGCTGATCAGACTTTCATTTGAAGCAGTCCCTGCACTGTACATAGCACTCTTCCAGCAAGCACCTTGCCGTCCTGTTCCTATGCCTCCCATTGTGTCCCCTCATCTCCCTACCTGATCGTTCTTGCTGTTTTGCTTGCAGAAATGGTGAAAACAGACAGGCGCCTAATGGGAAATCCTCATCTGAAACTGTGTCACAGTATGGGGACGGGTAAGAAGTTGAGAAAGGCTGATCTGTGCTGCTGAACATAAGGCGTAACCCTGCTTGGTGCTCAGAAATAGCATCTACCTGCTCGTGGTCCCAAACAGATGGGATCTCTCCAGTCATGGTCCTGGGCTGCTCTCCAAGAGCATCAGCTGCTGGCTTAGCTGCAACTCCTCAGTTTTCTCTACTCTTCCTTCTCCTCCCTCAAGGATTCTCCTCTTTGGCTCAGTCCCTAGAGTCTCCTTCATGCATTTTTATTTTCTTCTTACTGCTCCAGCTGCCCTCTCACTGCCATTCCCTGGGGAGCTTCATCCACCTGCAAGGGATGTGTTTAACGTCAGTGGCTGGTGGCTCCTGCTAACATTGGTTCTGGTCCTCTGCACCCTGTAGAAAGTCTGAAGGGGTGGCTGACAACGGGAAAGTGTAAAAAGCTCTGTTGTATGGAGGAAAACCTAAGAAAAAAGGAACTGATTGGGAACCTAAAGGCAGGGGTACAGGTGCTGTACCTTTCGCTCTGTGGTGCTTAAGCAGCTGTAAAAGGCTTGGATTCACCAAATGAGTTTCTGTAGAATACACAGTTAATTGCAACACACCTCTATCAGTGAAGATAAAGCTTAGAAATGTTCCCAAACTGATATCTCAGGCTGAAGCAAAGAAAAGGTGGAGGCTGGGCTATTGTCATGGTCGTTCAACTGAGGCCCAGAAATAAATCCTTGTATGTCATCACAGGGACAGCCTGATTACAACACACTCATTGTGCTGGGGGTCAGTTGGGTCACATAGCTGCTCTTAATTGTGAGCCAGTCTCCCAGAGAAATTAGAGGATGCCTCATTACTTAAGCCACCTAAAAATGGAGAGAGAGTAATTGGCAGGGAAGGAAGGAGACAGACGCGCAGTTTGACAGGTCTGGGAGGGTGGAAGATGGGCGTAGGGTCCAGCTGGTGGACCTGTAGGAAGACCTTTCTGGCCTGTGAGCAGAGAGCAAACAACTGTTGTAGGGTCTGTACGCTCTCCCAAGCAAAGGGGTCAGCAGCACCTTGCTGCAGGGAGCAGCACATCTCTCCAAGTCACCCCTGAACTGCACTCAGAAGGTTGGCCCTTCCTATCCCGACTATTGAGTTAGCCCCGTTTTGTGCTCCTCCCAACTAAATGTCAGCAGACTCTTGCGGGATGATACAATATAGGTGCTCTCAGGTCATATCTCGCTGGCATTTTCCTTTTTCTAGTGACAAACCTCTTGAGGAAAAGTCTGAGCCATTCCCATGGGACGAACGGGCCCCCAGAGCAACCGCGGTTTCCACGAACGGAAGGTAGAGTTAGTGTGAAATTCCTTTATTGACTGGAGCATTGTACGAATCATAAACTGCTGCTCTTGAGCTGTCTGGAAACTCTGAAGGGATATTTACTGGTGGAAAAACACAGTTCAATCTGTGCTTTGCAGAACTGCAGCAGTTTCTCTAAAAATTTATTTAAGAAGGGGGGGAAAAAAGAAAACGCTACCCTCTTCAATAAAATTGTTTGATATCTTATTCCAGTTTTTTTTCTTTAGTTTATATGATACAAAAAATAATCCCTTTTGTGGGTCACTTCTGCATTTTTCGGATTTATTCCCAAATGTAAACCAATTCTGGAACGTAATTTTATTTTTTTTTTTTACAGTATAGAGAGGTTCACACTCAATGTATCTCTAGGCCTCCCCCTATCTATTTACTTTTACAACAAGAGACACCCTTAAAAAAAAATAAAAAAAAAAATCCAAACCTCAAACACAGAAGGAAATGCACATCCTGTAAACTGCCTGGCAAACCAAAAGGTTTGGTGAGGAGGGAAAGTTGTGTCCTGACTCTAAGGATTGTGGAAAGTAGTTAAAGATCCCATAATCCCAGGCAGTACAGTGTAGCTGAGCTGGCTGTTGTCTCCAAATACTCAAGTGAAATCCCCCATCACTGCTCTGCTTGTCCTCTGTGTATATGAGCATCGCCCAGGCAGTTTGTGCCCGCACTGGAAAAAAATTAGAGATTCATATGCCAAAAAAGGTTGCAGACTGCGAAGAGCAGCGGCCGTGCACCTGTCCTGCCCGAGACACGTGGGATTCCCATGTGGGATGCAAGAGGAGAAGTTCAGTGAGAGCTGCTCACCCATGTGCTGTTCGCTGCCCACAGCTTGCAAACAAGAAAATAAATGTATGGTTTTGGATTAGGCACCTGAAGCTCCCCTGAGACAAGCCAGAGGATGTCGAGGCCGTTCCTTCCCTTCTGTGCGTGCAGATGGAGGTGCCTGTGGTGCAGCTGGGGCTGTAGGTGTCCCACTGATTTTGGAAGAGTCCTGGCTTCAGTTTCCAGATGACTCCATACCACTGGCATCTGTCATGTGTTGATAAGGTTCAGAGTTACTAAATGCTCTTTTTTACTTCATATGCACTGAGTTTCCTCAAAGTTTCTTGCCATTTTACCTGTAGAAATATATTGAGGAACATCTCTGGGAAGTTTTAGGGGTTTCCTCCTCTTTCTTTTATTAAATGCGTAAGAAAAAAATTGTAGAACATTATCCAAACCAAAGCAAAGATGCTTTCTAAACTTGGGTTCTCTCCTTTTCAGTTATCCTGAACACACAGAAAGCAATAATGGATTTTACTCACCAAAGTAAGTGTAAACCTATTAACAGTGTAAAACTCGCTTTTTCTTCTTTATTTTAGAGTGAGAGGGGTCTTTTCCTGACCTAGGACTGGCCTAACGAATGTGTTCTGGGAGCAGCACTTGCAAAGGGGGGTGGACCTGATCCACCATCTCAGAATGGACTGAGATCTTTCAGCTTCTTTCCTTGCACTAGAAGGAGTTGGTTGGATTTACGTCTCTGCCCTCTCAGGGCTGTTGCAGGAAATTTTCGGAGCTAAGCAGGAAGGAGGAAAAGATGTTCTGTTTTAGACAGGAAAATTTCCCGGTTGATACTTCTGCTTCTTGCTCTGTTCTCCAACTTGCTAAGCTTCCTTCTGACCCATGAATCTCCCTCTCTTACCAGGTCCAACTCTGGTAACAGGGACAGACCTGCAGATGCTACGGACAAGCTGCACCGTCAGTACGAGACCTCGCACTCCCTGGATGAGTCGGAACCTGCAAGGTCAGGGCAGATATGGGGGACGAATAAGTAACTCATCCAGAGCAGAGTTGGAAGCAGAATGCAAATTGGGCAACAAAGGAAGGGGAGCCAGAAAATCCCAGTCTAAACAGTGGGCACAGCTTTCTTTCTGTTCACTGTTACACGTCAGCTTCTTTCTACAGAAGCAGCCTGGGAGCAGATACAGCAGCTTTATCATTGCTTTTAACATTGATCTCAAAAGCGTCTCCATTCCATGTGCTTTTTAGAGCGTGCTTGTTCCCTTGACAGTGTCAGAGGCGCAGAGTCAGGAAAGAATTGCTTCTGCTGACAGCAAACACACTAATCTTCATGAAGCTGCATTCTTCACTTACTTTAGTCCATTATTTTGGGACTTGACTCCATGTATTGGCTTACCAAAGGGCTTGAGGTGAGCAAATGATGCCTTCAGACCTCCTAACTGAGGTGAGGAGGATCACAAGGTTCCCAGTAGGACGGTGTAAATCCCAAGACCTAGAGCTGCTGCTGGTAATGTAGGAATGTCTTCCCCAAAATTATTCATATTGTACTTTGTCCCAAGTGTGTGATCCCATGACAGGCCAGAAAAGTCTTTTATCCAGCCAAGTCGCGTGTGAACTGAGGCCAAGTAACTGCATTAGTTCCACTAACAGCTTCTGTTCTTCTTGATTAGAGATACTGAAAATGTTTGTTTTTTTTCTGAAGGAAAATCAGTTCTCTGAGAAAATTACTTTCTGTTTTCTGGTCTCATATAAAGTGCAGTGTTGTTATTTCATACAAGTCCCCCTTGAAGCCTTTGGCAAGCTATCAAGCTGTAGATTCCTTCCTTTTTTGACAGGTCTGTTGTGCAGTCTGATGCCCCTTTTCCTCCGACTGAGAGAGCCCCTGCGCACCTAGAGGACACCGAATATTCCTTTAAAAAGTAAGAGTGGGGTAAATTTAGTGGGTGTATGAGTAATACTGAGGATTAGGGGAAATCTGAATGGGCAGGCACAGAAAGAGGCTTCTTTTCACAGCTTTTGTCCCAAGGATGAAGGCAACTGTGCTGAGGTTTAAAGCACAGCTTACAAAATAAACCACAAGGTTTACGTTGTATCCCTCCTCCATCTTCTTTGATATGAGCCAAGCACCCCAGCTGTTTTTCTCCCCCTGGTGCTTGTGTGCTTGGTGGATTTCAGTCACTACCTTTCATTTGCTGATAATCAGTGAAACGCTACAGTGATGCTGGAGAGGCAGCAAGGGAGCTGAAAGGCAGCTGAAATACATTGAAATCCAACTGTGTGCTAAATATGGTCCCTCGAGAAAAATCCTGGTGCGGGCCAGTGAACGGTACAGATTGACACAAGCCTCGCCTGATGAGTAGATAGTGTTCACTAGTGCAAGGATTCATGTGCCAGTTGTTAAAGACGTAATGGGCCTTTCTTTGATTATCAGATCTGTCCTGGGCTACGAGGAGAGAAGCAGCAGCCAAGAGGGCAGACACACGAGTGCCGAGGTCCCAGCATACAGCAAGCCTTACTGGAATGAAGCGACGTAAGGACCTGGGGTGCTAACCCCATGTTTGCTAATATGTTCTTTCTCATTGTTGAAAGCCTTGGAAATACTGATTGCTCAGGAAATATCGAGCATGAGAACAGCAGCATAATAAGGGCCATTTGTCCAAGCAGCTCTAAACTGCTCCTCTCTCCAGCATCCATTGAAGTAGCAAATTTCCTACCGTGTTCACTGAAGACTAACCGCACAGCAAATGCATTTAACATCTCCCAGTTTCTTCCCAGCAGCCCCTCACCTTGCTGCATGTGGCACAGTTCAGCTCTCATCTCCCTTCGGCTCCACCTGGCCTGTTCTTATGAGCCTGGACAGAGATGTCTGCCGTGTCCTGTACCAGTCCTGGGGTGGGACATGAGTGCGCATCACCCCCTTCTTCTCCCTGGCCTTCTGCAGGGAGAAGCCCAGGGCACGGAGCCAGATATGAGTTGGGGCTGCAGGGCAATTGGGGCGCACTCCTGGAGTCCCTTTGCATGGACTGGTGCAGCTTTTGAGTACTTTGGATTTGGCACCCTAGTGCAGGGATGGCAGATGTCTCTCAAAACTCACAAGAAAATCAGCCAAACAAGTATCATCATCAACATCATCGTCACTTCTACAGCACTGTATGCCCTAAATCCTTAGTGGAGGCAGCCACGGTGCTGCCCTGGAGGGGTTCCTGTCCCACTAGATCAGCAAACAGAAACCCAATGAGCTAAAAAGCGTTTTGCCAAAAGACTGGCAGTGAGGGAGGAGTCACTTGACTCCCCCATCAAGAGTCTGCTGAGGAAAGAGAGGTTTTGCTCTGGAGTAGTCGTTCAGACTCCCTCTTTTGACACAGGTGAGAGAAAAAAAGATCCTTCTGGAAATGCTGAATACTTTATGGCTGCCCGGTTTTAGAGACCTCCTGTGAGTGCCTATGTCAGATGCCAGCTGTACTGGATGGCTGAATTGCATCCTGAATTAGCAGCAGGACTAGGAATAGGCCACATTTCTCCCCAGTCCGACGTTCCTTGGACATCCATGTCTTTACCGTCCTTCCTTGCTGGCATGACTGAGGTCAGGTTTCCTTGGCTAATACTCCTTCTCTGGAACAGTATTGTCAGGCAGAAAGTTCCCGATGGCCCTTCCTGCTCCAGGGGAAAAGGCAGAGCTAAACGGAGCTGTTGGGTGTCGAGTCTCATAAAGCACAGCTCCAACACAGCCATTTTCCAAGCGATTCCCTCAGAGTCCACCTCCGTACTTAGCATGCTGGAATGGCTCCTTCTCCACTAGGTCCAACTCTTCTCTGAGAGCAGCAGCATCGTTACTGCGAAGGTCCAGCGCAAAGTCAGCGTGTGTCCTGAGAAAAGGGAGTTTGAGATAAAGGCAAGGGGCGATGAAGCTGTGGTGAGCGGTATCATTGGATTCACTAAATGAGTGAGTCTGGCTACAAAAAACCCTTCAGAATATTGGACAGGGAGGAACATTTCAAATTCAGCCTCAGGTATTATCAGCCACTGTATCAGGTGTGATGACTGTCCTGGCATACGTATCCGGATGCGTGATATAGCCACAATAAATAATCCAGTACCCTGCAGGTCTGCTTTCATGCTGGAAAGAAACATGTTTGTCTAGAGAAAACATAGTTCGGACTGGTATTTTGAAGAGCTAATTTCAGCGTGTGGAAAATGTTGCTGCTTGACCCATCCATCGAATTCCAAGCAGCGAAGCGGTGCTTTGTGCCGTGCTGAAGTCAGTGCTTCATTGTGCTGGTGACAGCGTAGCCCTTGGAATAGCCTCCACCAAAGCCTTTGACTTTCTTTATTCTCAGCGTGTGTTGAACTGAGCTTTCAGGTGTTTGTACCTGACAGCCACGAGTGGGGTTTCTTTTCCTTTGCCAGGTCTTCCCAAGATTTCAGAGAGGGGAACACCCCTAGAGAAAGGGGTCACGAGAGCACGCGGGCCTTGGATGACTATAAACCAGAGCTGATCCAAGAAGGGTAAGTGGTCGGTAGGACTCACCCACAGCATCTCTTCACTTCAGAATTCTTCATGTCTTACTGTGTTCCCAGTGTGACTGAGACCACAGAACAGCTCCTCTGCTTTGCAGCCAGGAGAGGGGACTTTATTATGGCACGTTACAGCAGGCAGTTTCCCCCATACTGATGGGAAAAGCCAGTTGGATGAGATTTACTCCCCCAGTGTGCGAAGTCCAAGAGGCAGTTTCTGCACTGACAGCATGTGACACAGGTCCTTTGGCATCGGCATGGTTCCCTTGGTACTACAGTGGCAGGCAGTAGCTTCTGCTGCCCAGAGGTCTCAGCAAGTACTATCCAAGCATTTACGAACGCTGCAAAATCATGTGTGAGTGTGTCCTGAGGTGTTAAAAGCATCTGTCAGTCCAAGGAATTCTGACAGGAGTGCTTTCTCCTGTCGCTAATGTTTTCGTTCTGTGACAGTCCCAGGTGAAATCGGGGATCCTGCAAGCTAGAACGGGATTTGTACACATGATTCCCATCAAATCTGGTACCGGGGCAGTTTGGAATAGCTCTGGCCGAACAGTGTCTCCTGCTCCCTGCCTGATGGCTCCTGTCCAGGGAATGGATGTCTACCCGCCCCAGCATGTTTTTTGTCCAGTGCCTTAAGCACAGATCTTTATTTTAGGTTTTCGGACTTAACCAACCATACTGAGAAGGGACAAGAACCCCCTGACCATGATGTCCACCCAGAGCCCCTCAGGTCGAAGGAGCATACTGAACATGAACCCAGTATGACTAGGTAAGGATCATTACCCGCCCTGCCTTTTCCTGTTGGATGAGGGCTAATTCCTTGTGTGTCTTCCCCCCCCCACACATGCTGATAAAATCTTCTCCCAGGCTCCCTTTCTGTGCCTGATTCTAATGCTGCTTCTACTGAGTGAACCTTTTACCATGGTTTTATATGAAAGCCTGGGAGAAAACATAAACATCCTCATTAGCTGGAGGCATCAAACACTGTCCAGCTGGACTGATGAGTTGCTGCCTAAACCTTAAATTTGGAAGCAGAGACTGCCTCTAGAGACACACACCAGTAAGTAACCTAATCTGGTGTGGGGTAACACCTCCGTGGCAACGCTGGGTCTCATTTCTGAACTTACCCAGCCAGCATCAGGTCTCCGGCTAGACTCTGGTCACCCTGGCACAGGATCGTTTTCCTTCCCACTGACTTGTGGCTCCACTGGGTTTGGGGTGGCTGGCTTGGTGCCTTCAGCCTGCCTTGTGCAAAATAGGGCTAAGTGTCCAAATGGAAGGACTTTGTGGACTGATTTCTTTGCTTTTGTCTGTATTTTCCCCCTGAATTTGAAGAGTTGAGGCTCTTGGTCAAATTGGGCTTCTTCACGCATGTGTTTCAGTCAGGAACGCATCTTCAAATCAACTCGTAAACCAGACTGCTCTTCTCCTCCAGGTCCACGCCGTGCTCCAAGGACAGCACTAGTGGGAACACGGACATCAACAAGGGGCTGTCGCCCTGTGTGCAGAGTGAAGAAGTCACCTCAAGAAGGCAAGAGAAATAACGGGTTTGCTTTTTCTGCTGAGAGAACACAGGGAATTTACTGCAGGTGGTTCTGGAGAAGGGACTGAGGATGTTGTGTTTGGGGTTAGGAGTCGCCAAGCTGGGCTTTCTTCATGAGTGCATGGAGATACATAGCGAGTGGTGGGGCAGCAGGGTGTGTGGTCAGTCAGGACCATGGAGGAGGGAGCTCAGGAAGGGGCGCTGGGAAGAGCAGCAGGGAGAGAGCAATGGTTTCAGTGTCCTGTTCTTCTGAGGAATGGATCCATCTTGCATGTACCACAAATACTCCAAATTGTAGTTCATCACGCAGGGAGGCAGAAAGAGCTGTTCCCAGTCCGCAGGGGCACGAGTGGAACTTAGACTGATGAAGGAAAAAGTTACAGAGAGAAGAAAACTTCTTTCTGGTCCCCAGCAAAGTGACCAAGACGGATAAAACTCCATCTGTTGCCCACTCCATGCCTCCCCCAGTCCACAGACTTCCTTTTGCTAAGCCCTCAAACTTACCGACTTACCGAGAGAAATGCAGAGTCCTGATCTGAGAGTCTTGATGCTTCCAGGTGCAGTGACTTTGGCTCAGACTTACCGAGGGAGCAGTTGCGAGTCCTTCTGCAGCATTGCTCCACTGAAGGACTTGGGAGTTACCTCCTGCGCTTTTCAGTAAATTGATTTTGAGTCTGAGCTCCTGGACAAACATGTCTTCTTTAGGCACTTACAACATCCCACCCTGAGTGGGAATCTATAGCTCAGTGACCATAAGTGTTTTGCCAGAAGTAAGAGTTTAAGGTATCTAAGGAATTGAAAAGGAATCAAAATAAATTGATCTTGCTTTCACTTGGGTGACTGTACCAATCGTTTTCTGGCTGCCCCCTCGCTTGAACTTGCAGGGATCGAATTAATGCTGGCAAAGGGAAGCCCTCAACCGGTAGCAAGTAAAGTGTAAGGGCTGCCTCCTCTTTCATCAGTCTTAATGTTTCAGGGTAGGATCTCTGAAAGCATTTTGAGAATTAATTTCTTAGGGTCTAATTAAATGCAGTTTGGATGCAGCAATCCAAGACAGTTTCAGATTTTCTACAGGGTATCAGTATTCCCAGAGGGGTTGGTGTGCACAAACACACAAAAGCAGATAGAAAAAGCGAACAAACTTCTCCCTAGGTTATTGTAGACAGGTGTAAATCCAGGGTGGCACTGCAGTGGGTTTATCTAGTGGATACACTCCTGAGATGGCCCCCAAATGAGGCCAACTCATGCTCTTAGCTCTCTGAAATGTAACACAGAGGTACTGGATAACTCATAATGGTCATAACTAAATGACCAGAGTTAAAATGTCAAGTTTGGAAACAGTAAACAGGTAACCGATGCTCACCAGGAGCTTTCTTTTCCTTTCAGCATTATTTTTGAAGAGGTCTGTGTGTTCCCTCTGGGTTTTTTTCACATTGCTTTGGATTATCTAGCATATTCCCATGCAGGGATATTGTACTTTTCTTGAGGCAGGAGATTCACCAGGTGTTGCATCTACATCCTGCAGTCACTCTATGTGCAGCGGCACTTCTGCAGACTATAATAGTCTTCTGTCCTGGCAGGTCCAGCTCTCTACCCAGAGAAAGCAGCATCACTGCTCCAGAGACCCAACGTGCACATGAAGCTGGCCCGTGCCAGGAAAGGTATGGAGCCAGGGGACAGGCACGTCTTTACTGCTGTCTCGCACGTCTTGTGTTCTCCTGCTGACCTGTTCAAAGGGCAATGCTCATTTCTTGGCTACTGAATTCAGAAACCAACATAATCGTGATACTACTGCATTTACTCGCTGCAGCGGACAGGTTTAGGCCCAAGCGCTAAAGCTGCTAACAGGCTTTTTTCCTCCCTGACCAGGATCACTGCAGCTTATGAAGAACAAACCCAGCCCACCACAGATGGTCACCGGGAGGGCCCAGGAGACTGGAGACACAATGATCCTAACCCAGTGGCAGCCAGGTACAGTGGGACATCCCTTTGTATCCCCCATTGATGGCTCTCAAATCCTCAGCCTTTGTCATTCCTGCTTCTTGACACAAACTGGCTGAAGTCCTGGACCTATGTAAGTTTGCCCAGTGTAGGCTAATCAAACAATACTGATGAAAGGAATATTAGGTTTAGGATTCCACCCACAAATGGCTGTTCATATTTCATTTCACTTACCCAATTAACTTGGATGACAGCTGAATCTTGCAGCATTTCATTGTGCTGGGGATTCAGTGCATGTAGGTGAGGGGAGGTAGTACAGACCTCTGCCATTCCCCCTGACCTTAAGAACCTATCACCAGCATGGTGTCCCCGGCTTTCCTTATTGTTAGTAGAAAGAGGCGTGATCCAGCCTCAGCAAATTCTGAACGCTTGTGTGAGCTGGTCATAGCAAATGCAGTCATTGGCTTTTTTGGCTGTAATTCTTTAGCAGGTCTAACTTCAGCTCAAAAGAGAGTGCTCTCAGTGCGTATGAGACCCAGCATCCCATGCCACTGTACATGGACCGCCAGCCTTTCAACACCAGCGTGTCAGCACCCAGTCACAGGATACCGTCCTACGTAGACAGCCAAGTATTCGGCACCAGAAGGTAATGGTTTGGGGATGGGATGCAGAGCCGGGGGAAGCTGCTGGCACAGAAATATTTGACAGAAATTCTGGTCCAGGTTGTATGATCACTGTGTCAAGAGAGAACAGGATTTTGTTCCCAGAGGGAGCAACGACATTACCAGGTCTCACAACACATGGAACAAGATCATTTTTGGACCTGAAGGGCTGAAGAAGGGATTTGGGAGACCTCAGCTGATAATTGCTCAGTAACACTGGAGAGTTCTTGGCAGGTTGTATTCAGACCACCTACATGGTGCCTGGAAACCTGACAGATGCGTAGAGCTTCTGTGCTTCTCCTCTGTAGCTGCAGAAATGATTATTCCGGATCAGCCTGTTTTTTTATTTCTCATGATTCTCAATGACATAAGAGGCAAGTCGTACACTTATAACTACTATGTATGTGTGTATATATATATAGACATTCACGTGATCTGAATGTAGCCTTCGCCTCTTTTGGCATTTTTCAGAAAGTTGGTGTCACAAAGCTCTCCTTGGCTTTTGGAGGCATTTGCAGACTAGGACCAGAAAAAATGGGACAGACCTTTATTGTACTTCACAGCCTGTTATCACCCCCCGGCACTGGGTGATGCTGACGTGTCTCTGCAGTGCAAGAAACTCGTGCTTCATTCCTGCCCTTGGGTTTATATCATAGACCAAATGCACATCTTGCCCAGAGCAGGGTTTTTCTCATCTTAGGATGAGCTTAGCCTGTCCCTCTTTCTCTCTTTAATGCAGCATTGATTTGCAGTGTTTTTCAGCATTGTTTAACATTAAGTTATACAGTTGCCTGAAGCTTTAATCAGGATCGAAGTGCTGATATACAATATAAACATAATCTGTGCCCTGGGGCACTTGCAAGAAAAGAATGACCATAAGCTATAAGCTCATTTTCTCTATCGAAAGAGCCTGAGCTCTGCCCACAGGTTAAAGCCATTCCAATAATGAGTTCTGTCTTGGAAAAGTGAAAACGTGCAGGACTGACGTCCAGATGGGCCAGCTGGTCAGCAGTTCACGCGTGCAGATGGTGCAGTGCTGGTTTTGGTGAGCCCTGGGAAAGGAAACAATATTGAAGATCTATCGATTTAGGAACTGCTTCGGCTTTACTCTCAAGTGTTAGATTTTGAGTCTGCTTTCCTGGCCTCAGTGCTTTGTATGCACGCTGCAGCACAGGTGAAATGGGTGAAAAGGGAGACTGCATCGTGATAGTGACTGCTGAGACGAAATATTAGTTAGCCAATGTGGGGACTCCTGGTCCAATGTAATCAGGGCTTTGTGCTTCCTTGCCAGACATACCCCGGATTACGAAGGGACAGTTTATGATGGGAGAAGCAGCCCTAGGAACAGCAGATATGACAGCGCTAGTGCCAGGGGGCACTGTGAATTCAACCCCACAGCCGGACGGTAAGAAGTCAAAAGGAATCCAGACTTGTTAACCCAAAGAACACCCTACAGCTACATTTATTCAGTATCTGGAGTGTCCTGAACCACTTCTTACTAATTCCCTGTGCAGTGAGGTGATGTTTGCGTGGATGGCTGTGGTGTGTGGGTGATTTTGATGCTAAGCAGGGAAACATTTAGCCAAGAGTCTCACCGCTTGTGAGAATCCCTCACATGCTCAAGTTCAGTGCTTGAGATTCTATCACTTCCTTTCGTAGCCACGGCTCCCTTCCCAGAGATACCACCATGTCCATTTCCCAGAGAAGCCACAGGGTGCCGTTCTACATGGACAGCTTAAACTATAACAGCACCAGGTAAATGGGTAGTCTTGATGGTTGTGAGGGAAGCCTCCACAAAACTGCCGTGGAAGAGAAGCTAGGAAGCCAAGCCAAGAGCTGAAAGAGAGACGAATGGTTTCCAGGGCGTGGATGTGTGATCTGGAGGCACAGAACTACACTTAAACCATTCCTAGCAAAAGCTACCCAGCATAGGGTCTGTGATACATCTATCTCTGGGCTCCGGGGATTTTTCATCATGTGGGGTGCCAGAACAGAGTGACAGGAGAATGAAGGGCTGGTTCCTGGCTACCCTCCCTTGACCAGAAATCAGCCTTTGCAGAGGCTACAGAAGGAAAGAGATTTAAAAGCAAAGAGAGATGACAAGAGAGAGGATCACTATCTCCAGAACGTCAATGATTAAATGTCTGAAGTGGTCCCAGAACAAGGCCGTTGGAAGAGGTAGGAGGTATCCGATATCGAATACCATTACCCTGGGCTTTCTGCAGCCCTTCATGGCAGTGTCAGTCTATCCACATGTGGTCTAACACTGTACGGAGGCACCAGCGTAGGTCTGAGTGTTGGATCTGTAAAGGGGAGCGTGTTGTGGGTGTGAACAGGAGGCACAAGATCCTTGGGTAGCCTAGGGCTGGCTCCCGGCAGGATCAGCTTCACCCCTGCCAGGCAAATGTAACAGGCCTCATTGCTGAGCAGATAGCCAGAGCTGTATTCCACAGACATTTTAGCAGCTGTAGTTTTGTCGCCTTCTCCCTTCTGCGGCTTTGGAAATTATTAAGTTGGGGATAGTTATGTTGGACACTGGCCAATACGTCTCTCCTGCAATATGTTGTGTGCCGTTTCTCTCCATAGCTGCTCCCATTCAGGCTCCACGATTCACTTGTGGTCTGTACTTACTTGAAGATCTTATTTGATCTTTTCTCCCATGGCCCTGTAAATGAGACTTTTCCAAATCACTTCCCCAGGGAAGCAGTACTTTTATTTGGCAGATGTGAAAAGAGAAGGGAGCCTTTTTGGTGTGTGATAAAGATGAATTAATCTGTAAGGTTAAGGGCCTTAATATTGCACCCTCCCAAACTACCCTCCTAACACTAGTGGTAGGTCTTTTCTTGGCCGCCAGCTCGGATCACGTCATGGCTCATGTTTCCAGTGCCCATAGACTTTTCTCTCTCTCACCAGGCTTCTCTCAAGTTCGAGTGAGAGGCTCTGCAGTCCGATGGCCACGTTACCGCACAACAGCCCAGCCGCCGCTGGGTACCAGCCCGACTCCAGCACTGCCGGGTAAAGAGCAATGGGTGGTCCTGGGATGCAGGTTTTGCACGCAGCCATCCTGTTTGGTGAAGACAAGCCAGACTTTGCTGCTTGGCATCTGGGCCACAGGACACTTCTCAGCTACTTTTGGCTAAGAGCACAGACATTGCCATTGTGGCCAGAGCCACCCAGAAGAGAGAGACGAGCTGGGTACTTTTCTCCAGGTCCCCTCTTCTAGAGACCAGGACGTAGCGCACTGTATTAGTTGTGTCTTTTCACTTTAGTGTGGCAAAATCGTGAATCCTCTATAACACATTGTAGCTGGAGGGACACGATGGAGTTCCTCATGCCATACACACGCATCACAGGTGTGGGACTCTTGGAGGACTCTGCCTTGTTGTCACTCATGAGCAAGTGAGGAGTCTACAGCAAGTCTATCAGATGTCGGTGGGGCTGGCACAGGACCCTGATCTCTCATGTATTACAGAAAAGAGTGTCCCGTCATGGTGCAGCTGTCAAGTCAGAGCCGTGTTCTGGGATTTGTGGTTTCCACAGGCCCTGCCTCAGAGGTGAAAATGGCTGCACAGTTTCACACAGTTTAGAGAGGGGCTTCGAAGTGTTGAGAGGTCAGCATCGGCTTTGATGGGCAATACCTGGGTCCTCCTGGCGTTGCTACAGACTGCTTATCACAAGCCCTGTCTAAGTAGGAGACTCTCATCTGAAACATTTGACATGGGAAGTGTCTATGCTAAGTTAAAAAAAAAAAAAAAAGCTTTTCTTTTCTTTCCTTAGCTGTGACATGGCTCATTTTGCTCATATAAGAAGAGAGGATTAATCCAAGCTTATGGGCAGCCATGAAAATGCACCATGGAGAAAGAGCCTGATTAGTTCATTTCATGTCTCTGTGAAGAGAGCCGGTGGGCACAGCGTCTCCCCTCGCTCTGTGACAGGGCTGTAGACAGACAGACAGATGGGGGCATGTCATTTGGAAATCAGAATTTTAAAGAGGGAGGAATATGCGAGAAAGGTCAGCTCTGTAAGCAAAAGCATCCCCAAAACAAACCAGTAGCGATTTATAACGGATGAAAACGCTGGAGATATTCCAGTGACAAAACAGTCACTGTAAGTAGTGCTGTGCCAGTAGGGTTTTAATGGTAATGGGCAGAACCACAAGCTCGCTAAATACTTGTTGTGTGCATAATCCTGACACGATTTGAAAAAGACTTATCCTTGCAAAACAGGGGATAACTGGATGAAAGAGTTATATTATCCATCCCATTCTTTTTAATTAACTCGATTTGTTTTGGTGGGTTAATTAGAGGGGTATTTTGGGTGTTATTTAGCAACAATGCTTGATATTCAGTATTTATTCAAGAACAACAGCATCTCACTCTGTGCCTTTCCATGCACGCGTTGCATGTCCAAGTGCACACATGTGGTCCCTTGCGTTGTCTCTCATTAGCTCCAGCCTTTTCTAATGCAAATGCTTCTCGTTCTGTTTCCATCCGTTCCCAGAAAAGGGGTCCTCTTTGTGAAGGAGTACGTGAACAGCAGCGAGCTATCAGCCACCCCCCGCTATGGCAGGTATGAGGAGAGTCCAGAGACAGTCACGTGTCTACATACGTGTGCGAAGCAACAGCGTATGGCTTTGCCAGCTAACGCACACCAAGCAGGTTCCCGAGCTGGAAGAGTTAGCACTGCGTCAGCGGGGCATTGTGCTTCAGCTAATTAGCCCTGGGGGCATTATTACATTGGGCAGGCAGAGAGTTTTGCTAAGACAGCAGTACTGCTTTGGGGACCCAGACACATATCGCTGCAACCCACTGGGCTGTCTGGTCCCGTTGCAGTGACAGAGGACCTCTCTGCCACAGCCCCTAGTGGAGGGGAAAACTCCCCCTCTGAGCGGGTTGGCCTCTAAAATAAATGACGGGATGAAAACGCTACCCAGCGGTTTTTGAGGCTGCATATTTGGCCCTGTCAGGCTTCACTGTCCATTTGCACATGTAAATGATTGGAATTGGCGAGGAAAATGTGAAGGTCGAGGGTTCTCACTCAAGAAAGTTATTTATGAGTTAGGCAAAGGTAAACGGTGCCATTTTCAAGCTTGAATCTTCAGTCTTTTGTCTTCTGCTCAAAGGTAACTAAGTAAAACTACTCCAGGTTGACACCAATGTGACTGAGAGCAGAATTTGGCCCTACGTACATCGTGCTTACATTGCTGTGGCAGCCAGTTAAACCCAGCTTGATGCCTCCCTGCTGGCATTTATCCTCCCTCGGTGCTGTGTGGCATTGCTGCAGGACCTGCTTACAGACTCCATAAATCTCTAGCCTTTCCTGTAGGTTGGCAAAGCAGATGTCAGCAAGCAAAGATAAGCGTATTGCTGCAGTGTCTAAAAAACACAGGCAAACAGAAGGCAGAGAGGGAACGCTCAGCTAGGTGAGACTAAGGATGTGTTCCGTGTCTTTTCCTGCATAATAACTCAGGATCCAGGAGTTTAGTAAGCAGTGAAAATAGCTGCTATTTATAGGGTCCATATGTAAACATCAGGACCCCAGTGAGGCCAGAGAAGTTGTACTGAGGAGCATATTGGAGGCAGGATTTCACAGGCTGCCTGTCCAGCAGGCAGTGCAGGATTTTGCCAATCTCATCTAGCAGCCTGGGGAAAAGACCTTGGTCCCCACAGTCTGGGTGACCGCCTGTGTGTGTCCCAGCTCCAGACTGGCTGGAGGACATGCTGTGGGCCCACGGGCAGCAGAGCTGAGGCAGCCGTGTCCCTCACTGCCAGGGGAGCCCTTGATCCCCCTCCTCCTCTCCTGCTCCCCCTCTTTTTATCCCCGCTCCCAGCCCACCCCGTCTTGCCTTTTCTGCCATTTTAAGGAGATGACCTGGCTGACAGAGGGGTCTGATGGCTGGTGAGGAGTAAGGGGGTGGGAGCATGTCGTTGGGAACATACTGGAGGAGGGAGAGAGCAAGAGGGAGCAGTATCTTTCCCTTTGCTTTGGCAAGGTTGGTAGGTCTTCTCAGCCCCTTCCTGATCTGCATTTGACAAACCCTCGCGTGGGACTAACAGCTCCTGACACCCCCTGCTCCTCCTGGCACAGAGGGCGGAGGGTGGGAGAGCCTGCAGGGCAGGGCTGCTGTGTGCCTGTGACACCTACCTCGGCCTCAGGCTTGAAGGGGCCCCGTTTCAGGGTGTGTGCCCTGGTTTCCCAGCCACGCTACCCACATCCTGCCTCCCCCCGTGGGGACAGCAGCGGCCAGACACATTTTTCAGTGCTCAGAAGTTAGGTGCCAGCCTTTGCTGTCTCTGCTTGCCCTTGCCTGCTCCTTGCAAACCTTAACTGCCAGGCTGAGCTCAGAGTGGGCTCTGGGTCTGCCTCGAGGCACAGTGATTGTGGTGGGGGGCAGAGAGCGGGATCCTGTGACACCTGTGGAGAATCTGGAGCACGAATACAGCAGAGATGGAGATACTGCAGCTGACAGCCCTGCTCTGTCAATCAGGGCAGCCCTCTCTATTAGCGAAATGCTTTTTCAGAGTTGGTTAGGAAGGACTGACCTTCTCCCCCAGGAACAGGCAGCTGGGATGTTGCAGTTAAGGCTTTATGTTAATGATTAATGATTCCAGGTGAAATGCTTTTCCCATCTATCACTGCCAAGTGGTGATATTTCCTTCTGTCTCCAGTGGCAGCCTTGTGGATTTGGCCAATTTGGAGAGAGCAACCTACAGCCACCACAGCTACCTGTCTGGCGCTCCCCTGCAGAGGTAGGACAGTTCGGGGCTGCCTCGGCAGTTTCAGCAAACTGTTACACAGAAATTACTTTAAGGTTTTGCTTTTCTGGGATATTGATATTTGCTGTTTGGTGAAAACAGCAGCATGAAGTGTAAATGGTCTTTGGAAAATACAGTGGTGTTGACTTAAAGGTCTGTACTGCCCTGCTGCTGTGGTCTCTGCACCCCTGGGATAACACGTGTCCCTTGGTACTGTCACTAGACACAGTCAAACACATATGGAAGCAGGTACCTGGTGCAGAGCAGTGCTGGTGTGAGGTAAGAAGCCTCTGGTACCAGTGCTGGGACTGGAACCAGCTTGTGTTACAGAGGAATTCACTCTCCTCTTCCTTCACAGGTCCATCGAACCTGTTTGCAGTTACTGCGGCCGTGAGATCCGAGACTGCCCTAAGATCATAATAGAGCATCTTAACATCTGCTGCCACGAATACTGTTTCAGGGTAAAAAAACAAACAAACCCTTAACTACTGCCTGCCTTCTGTGTGCTGCTGGGAAACGGAGTGGTGGGAGGAGGAATCTTGGTGCAAATTCTGTCCTTAGACTTTGAGTAATGTATATAGTGTGTGCCAAATGCTTGCATCCACATTGGGACAAAAGAAGTCATGCAGTCACAGGTGTTGGTTTTGTCCCCAAAAGTTTTTCAGCTCCTCAAATAAATGCATATTAGAAGAAGAAGAATTCTTTATTGTTATCTGATAGAACAGCAGCACCCTCATTCCTCGTGTCCCTGTTCTTGTGGTAGACTTGCTGCTTTGTGGCCTTTGTGCCCCCGTACAGGTCGTGCTGAATCTCTCAGACCTTGCAAAGTTTACAAGTCAGGTCTGTGGAAATGGAGAGTGTGGGAGGAGGAAGCCTGTGGCGGCATTTGTCTGTTGTAGAAAAGTTTAGCCTCAAAGATGCTTTGGCATCCTCACACCTGTGTAACATGATTCAGAGACTGTTCGTTTTCTGGCCCCGTCCATGCTGTCCCTACTGCACGGTGCTTTGGTTACTGTCCAACCACCTTGTTTTCCCTTCGGCAGTGTGGAATTTGCCACAAAGCAATGGGAGATCTTCTGGATAAAATATTCATCCACCGGGACATTGTCCACTGTGACAAATGCTACGAGAAACTCTTCTAGGTGAGTGCCCCTTTGCGGTGTCAGCGTATATGGCTGGATGAGAGTTTACTCATGGAGTTTACTGAATGAAGAGCATGTAACCCTCACATTTACAGAGTGACCCATCCAGGGGTTCTCCTGTGGCTTTTTAGTGGGAAGCAGTGACCCTTGTTGCAGAATTAGCTAGAAACATGCTAGAGCTGGTCCCGGGGGTCATGACAGAGCCACAAGCTCTGGCCATAACGTGGTAAACAGGCTGTGTTAGCTTCACGTGGGGGAGACAAGCGGAGGGCTGGCTTGAGTGATGAGAGAAATGTCCCTTAGAGGTTGAGAGTCCCCTCTGAAGGTAATTAAAGAGTTCCTCCTTGTGTCCTGGGCTAACCTGCTGCAGGGGGCTATTTGCAGCCATAACATTCCTCCAGCAAGGAGGCAGCATGTCAGTGGCAGGTGCTGTTATTGCTTTATGTAAAGATCCTTTGAGGTGAAAACCATGGGGAAAACTAGAGAGTTGTACACTCTGTCAAGAGATCAACATGGACGTAGGTTGGATATGGTTTTGTTCTGTCTGATTATCTGGATGGGGCAGGAGTTGCCACAGTGGCAACCGGAAGCCCCGCCACTGCACTGAGATTATAAAAACGGACCTCCTTTCCTCATGGTAGAGAGAAGGAGGGAAGGAGGCACCTGCCTCGCTGCGTACGCAGCTGCTTTGTTTGCCTCTTAATGCAGCGTGACTGGCTAGCCTGTTTCGTCCCGTTCCTGCACGTTCATCTGCTCCACTGACCTCTGTAATGCAGTGTTTTGTGCTCCTGTGTTCACCTTCTCTTTATTTGCTTGCAGGGTTTTGCAAAGCTGGAGAAGGCAGCCAGCGGCAAGTCCTCAGCAGCACATATCGGAATATACCTAGCAGTTCCTGACTGGCTAAGATAGCAGAATTCCTGCTCCCTCCTTTCCTCGAGTTATTTTCCCTCTCACTGCCTCATCACAATGAATGAGTTTAACATCCGCTAGTTTATGCTGTCAGCTGCATACAAGACAAGTGCCAATGTTAACGAGATAAGGCAGTGTCATTGACAAAAGATAACTGGGCTGATTTTCCGAAGGTGCCGAGCCCCTCTGCCTGTCTTTAACTTCATTAAGATTCCAGAGTGCTCCCTGTGTTGGAAATCAGGCAGAGCTCCTTAGGTGTATCTAAGCTAATTGCAAGAAACCTTTTCTGATCCCCCCCCCCGCCCTTTCATTTCTGCAATCAGGCTGCAGCTTCGAGCGTGTGAGCTGGCACAAAGCAAGCAGATAGGAGAAGTGTTAAAACGCTAAATTTGGATTCTTGGGAGAGGTTGAACGTAGTTCTTAGCAAAAGCCTATTTCTGCTTCTCTCACCCCCAAATTCTGCCTAGAAATAGCTTCTGCCTGATTTCCATTTGCTTTCCATGGGCTTTCAGGAGCACTTGCAGACTCACTTTACTCTAATTGTGTGTCAGCTATAATTTCCCTTTCCTGTCTACTCCCTAGTGGATTGCTGCAGCAGCGTGTCTCTCTGCTGTCTGTTTGGGAAGATAACACTCTCTTTCACCTGGTAGTTTAACTCGGCCTCTGATGGTGGGTGTCTCGTGGCCATACAAAATGTGCCACAGAACAGGTATCTCAATTGCCTCTCCTGACAAGGAACGCTGCTTGACTGAAATCTGAATTTCCCCCCACCTCGCCAAGGCTTCCCATAATTCCTCTTATTGCTGTAAATTATTTACATCACAAATGCTTACTTGCAAAATTGAACTTCTAGCAGATGCTGTACTTGCTAAAAGTCAGAATCATGTAATTTTAGCCCTTAATTCAGATGCTGAGAGGTTGAGAAAGCTGGATACCGAAACCTGGAAGTCAGCCTTTATGCCTTAAAAGTACAGCTCTTAATGTGTCCGGAGAGTCATTGTTTTGTCTTTGAAAGCATTAGGAATGTCTGCAGAGCACCCAGGGCAGGTCTGTCACAGCTCTTACATGGAAATAGGTGATGGCGAAAGCTCTGATGCAGACTGTTGTTAGCGAGGTAATTCCTCATGCGCTTAGTGATGGAAGCTGGCATGCACGCTAACGCTTGGCAAGTTCGTGTTTTACAGCACAAGTGCTACTTAGCTTTTTTTAGGCCACTGTACCAGTTATTTAACCGAACTAGAGGTATGACCTCAGAAGCAACCCCATGAGGGGAACTCCGGGTAAGAGCAGTAACAGCTCCGCTACTGGCAAGCTTCGGGGTGAGAGCTTGAACCTGTGCTTGTGACAGGGGCTGGGGCAGCGCCATGGTGAGGTACAGCCGGGGGACCGCCAGCCCCCTGAACGCCCAGGAGTCACGAAGGCGTGATTTTCAAAAATGGCTACTGATTTTGGCCGCATACACTTCTAAGTTGTCAAGATGTTAGAGACATTACTTTCTGAACAGAAGAGGGTCACAGAGCATCTCGTCTCCCCAAATCGCTGATTTCTGAAAACCACGGCTAGCAGTTCCTTACTGGTACCTGTACCCACAGTGGGGAGCGACCGGTACAGCAGCTATTAAGGCATCTCATGATGCCATGGTGGAAAGGGGATTGTTTAAAATACCGAAACAGATGGGCCTGTAACTACAGGGGCACTTTGAGAAGATGATCTGCAGTTATAAGTTATTCACTGATTCCAGAGTTCCTGATGGGTATGTGGCCTTACGATGGACAAATCCTGTTCCCCGTATGTTTTGCACCACCTCTCCTCACCACTGCCTTTCCCTGTAGCAATTGTTTCACCTCAGTATACGGCTCTAATAAACAGTCCTAGCTCACGTGTGGCTTCCTTACCTGTGTGTGTGTGGTAACACACTCCTGTTGTGTGCCCTTTGAGCTGAGGGTCTGTGTCATTTTCTGCTTCTCTGTTTTTTAGTAAATGCTTTAGTGGAGGACATGGCAATGAGAGAGAAGAGAAGGTGCCAAGAAGAAAGGGTATTCTCGAAGGAGGGGGTAGGTTCAGCAAACTGGCTCAGCAAATAGGTGATTTGATGTTCTCCGTGCAATTTAAGTCTGGCTGATCTAAAATCCTGCTGTTACCTGGGGAAAAGGGAGCCTTGAGCCACAGCGCACCAGCCTGAGGGTGCCAGTGGGTCCCAGTCTGACAAACCACCCCTGTGTCCAGACAGGGCTCTGGGCTGCTGCTCTCGGAGCTCCTTCCCGGCCCTTCTTCATGCGTTTCCTAGGATCAGGCTGACGAAAACTGCCATCCCGCTGATACTTGGGTGTAGCGTCATCACAAAGGGTTCCATGGCATTTTTTCCCACCACAAAGACATGCATCACCCAAAAGGAACCTGCAGCTATTCTAAAAATAACGTTTTAATTTGTTTTGGCCTGAACTTTGAAGAGTTGCTGGCCTACCCCTCCTTGCTCCACCCTCCCGAACAAAAAAGATGAATGATTTAACGACATAAATCTTCATGTTTCTTGGTATCTCCATGTATTTGTGGAGACAGGGTCATCTGGACTTGTGGGTGCTGGTGGATGAGAAGCTCAACATGAGCAGGCAATGTGCCCTGACAGCCCAGAAACCCCCCGCAGCCTGGGCTGCATCCCCAGCAGCAGGGCGAGGGGGGGGATTCTGCCCCTCTGCTCCGCTCGGGGGAGACCCCCCTGCAGTGCTGCCTCCAGCCCTGGGGCACCAACAGCAGAAGGACACGGAGCTGTTGGAGCGGGGCCAGAGGAGGCCCTGGAGCTGCTGGGAGGGCTGGAGCCCCTCTGCTGGGAGGACAGGCTGAGAGAGCTGGGGGGGTTCAGCCTGGAGAAGAGAAGGCTCCGGGGAGACCTTCCAGCCCCTTCCAGGCCCTAAAGGGGCTCCAGGAAAGCTGGGGAGGGACTCTGGAGCAGGGAGGGGAGCCATGGGACGAGGGGGAAGGGTTTTACACTGGAAGAGGGGAGATTTCAATGAGATGTGAGGCAGAAATCCTTTGGTGTGAGGGGGGTGAGCCCCTGGCCCAGGTTGCCCAGAGAAGCTGTGGCTGCCCCATCCCTGGAGGGGTTCAAGGCCAGGTTGGACGGGGCTTGGAGCCACCTGGGCTGGTGGGAGGTGTCCCTGCCCAGGGCAGGGGGTGGCACTGGGTGGCCTTTAAAGATCCCTTCCAACCCAAACCATTCTATGGTTCTGTGATCTGCATGCAGATTTCTCCTACGTGACGGATGAGGTCATGTATTTTCCACAGACATGAAGAGCTCGTATTTCACCAGGGATCCCGCTGCTTGTGGGGACAAACCTTGACCAGATTATTTCAGGTGCAATCACATAACCGTTATCCAAAGGCTGCAAGCTGCGGTGGTGAGTGAACAGGGCTGGAGGCCGGTGCACGGTCCTCAGGAGATGCCACCTTCAGCACAGACGAGTGTTGGTGCTAGGCCCGGTGTTCAGGCCAAATCAAAAATAAAACTGCATTGTGCTTATAGCGCTTGTCCTTGATGACTGGAAAAAAACATTGAACACTTATCAGAAGATGCCAGAGGGCGTGTTTGGGTCCAACACACACATTTTTGAGGAGGATGTGAAAAGAATGACGATGTCGTTGTCGTCGCCTGCCGCAACCACGTCCTGAGGAGACGTTAACGCTTACGCTAGCCTTGGCAGTCCCCGGCTAATCTTTATTTATTTGCCTATTTCTACTGGGAGAAGGCCGGGCCCGCGCTCCCCTCAGGGTCCCGCCGCGCACGCGCAGAGCCCCCCTCAGGGAGCGGGCGGGGGCGGGGCCCGAATGCGCGCGCGGCGGCGGCGGCGGCGGCGACTCCCTCGCGCCGTTCGCCAGCCGGGCTCCGGTGCTCGCCGGGGAGAGGCGGCGGCGGCGCGGGCGGGCGGCGTCCATCGGCGGCCGCGGCAGGTACCGTCTGANTCCGCCCCCCCCGCGGCGGTGAGGAGAGCCCGTTAACCTGCCGGCAGAAACCCGGATGTCTGTTTGAAAAAGTCTAAATGATTGTCTCCGACACAGTAACGGCCTGAAATGTGGCTTTCTTTTTTTTTTTTTATTTTTTCTTCCTTCTTTTTTTCCCCCCTCTTTTCTTTTTTTTCCTGCCCGTTGCACAATGAAATCAAGTTTTGCAGATTCATATTCCTTTTCCTCTCACATCCTTTCAGCTTTATTTAGCTGGTTTTTGTACTTGGTGGTTGTGGGAAAAGGCTAAATGTTTTTAATCTGTCTGTTCCCCCACCCCATGAATGAAAATGCAGGTTTTTGACGCTCCTCTGCCTCGGAGGGGAACTGATTTTTCGGGTGACGGCTCTCGTTGCATTCCTCCTCCCCTGGGTCGTTGTGTTTTGCTTTGGCAGTAGAACTCTCAAACTTCCGCTGGCGCATCCTCGGCGAGCCACCAAGCAAGAGCCGTGAAATGTCTGCAGAAATCACCCCAGTTTGTTACTTGACGAGAGATCGGGTGGTTTCATTGCGGCGAGGATGCGTGCAGGGAGACTTTTACAGTAGGCTTATGAGTAGGAATCGGATTGATGGGTAACTACAAATTAAATTTCTTTTCCCCAAGTCAAAACGACTTTAGCAATGCTCCCGAGAGGCAGGGTTTGGAAAGCGGTGCTTGAAGCGCGCTGCAGTCAGCTCTCTTCACTTAACAGCTCTTCACAAGTGCTGTTCGTGTTCATTATTCATTCAAACATAAGCCTAAAAAATGCATGTAGAGGACCAAAATAAAAAATCCCAAAATCTGGCAAGGAAAAAAACCACACAACCAAAACTCCCCAAAACTATATTTAATCAGTTTGTAGTCAGCTACTGCTGTTACAAGTAACTAAGTGACAGGGAGATGCTGGGGTGTGTATGGGGAGTGTCTGTATTTTTAACCTTGCTTGCTTTGTGGACTTTGTGTGACATTTAATTTTTGTGGTTTCCTCTGCCTGCCAGCAGTTAGACCTTAAAAATAGGAGAAATTTTCAGGCAGCAAAGGAAGTGGAGGGGAGGAAACACCTACAGTCACAAAAAATCCAGGTTCAAATTCAGTTGTAATGCCTGCATCAAATCTTTTAAATTTTGAATTGGCTGTGTCATCTAACTCCCTCATGTGTCTGTTGGTCAATCTGTTTGCCCTCCTTCTGCGAAATAGAAAGGATTTATAATTTTTTCAGGGGAATCTACTTTACTTGCTCTGTGGAGCGCTAATCTTTTATCAGGGGCTTTTCAATGAAGAGTCAGTTCGGAAATGAATGCCCGCATTGAAACTGAAAACTCATGTAAATCACCAGTGTAGGGAGAAATCGGTGTTTGCTTATTATTTGGTAAGTGCTGTAAAGCTGTGTGCTAAATGCACTGGCATTATTTTATGTTTTTTGGGAAACCTGAACACCTGTACAGTTTAAAGCTGTTCTGCACACCCTTCCTCGGTCAACACAACCACAGGATGAAGAGTAGCACTTAAGACATGAAAAGCAGAGAAATGGCTTCATTTTGTGAAACTTACATGAATATGTAATCTATGGTGAGATATAGATCATATCTTTTTTTTTTCTTTCTTTTGCTGTATTTGCATCAGAGAGTTTGCCTCTCTCTTTTCAGTTGTAACAGGAAAATATGCCAGTAAAGACATTAGTTAGGCTTATTTTCATGTAAGTGCAGTTCCTGTTGTTAGTCATTGTCGTTAGTCTTTGGTATAAGTTGATATAGAAATATTTTCAAGTTTTTTCTGCTTTTCCAGGATAAACCTGGTAATGAACAAAGGATGTTTTTACCATTTTCTTCATGCTGTCGTCGTCTGACGTCAGCACCTTGCTAATTATGTTTCCTGACTTTACTCAGTCAGGGCTTTTCCCATGTATTTTGTTTGTAAACAGATGGAAACTAAACTATTGTGTGTGATTAAATCAGCTTCCTTTTATACAGTCTAATCTGTAGCACAATAGTTGCACATCCTAGCTGTTTGAAATGAGCAATTTGTGTTTGTTGAAATGTTTCATACTAATTTCAGTTGTTCTTTTTCAATAGATGTTGATTTAATTCACTCACCTTGTACGCCAGTATAATTGGTTTGTGCTTATAAAAGTCAGAATTTTTAGTGTTTAATTCCAGTTTGCTTAGAAGACTGTGTGTCTTTGTGGAGCTTTTATATGTTTTTCATGTCTTGCAGTGACACTGTGTGTTCTGGATGATGGTGGTGCCTGGAAATGCCCCGGTCATACAGCAGGATCATGCTCTGGAGCCTGACTTAGGACGAGACTCAACGGAGAGCTCTGCCATGGGCCCTGAGACAGAGCCGGCATCCCAGGAGGTTGGCCCGGAGCTGGAGGAGGTGCGGAAGCTGCGGGAGCTGGTGAGGAGGCTGGAGATTCAGAACCAGCACCCAAGAACGAAGAGCAGCAGGAGCATGCTTGGGACAAACGTGCAGAGCGAGCTCCGTCCCAGTGTGGATAACCATGACTCTGGTCTTAATGGGATGGAAATTAATAATAGCATCAATGCCATAACTGAGAAGCAAGAATTGCAAATAATGGCAGATCTGCACAACCAATTAAGCAAAATAAGAAAAGAGGAAGGAGAGAACAACTGCCTAAAAAAAGACAGAGATGCCCAAATGCAATATAGTTGCAACAGTGCCACTGAGGAATTGTCTTCCAGCACGTGTAAGGTGGAAACGGAGGCCGGTGATAATGTTAGGTGTTCTTCACGTATGGATACAAGCAATAGCACAGAGCTTATGGGAAACTTGGTTGTCGCAGGTAGCGATTCCTCAGTCAAAATAAACAAACAAAATCCCAATGCGAAATTTGGAGATCTAGAAATTCTTTCAAACAACACCGATCTGGATGAAGTGAAAGTGTTGGAACTTGAAAATTGCAATGAAGAAGAAAATAGCTGGTACGTATGTCAAAAGTTTAGTAATATACGAAACTTATGCTGCTGCAGTTGGGAGTTTCTGTGTTTAGGTGTGCAATAATTTTTAAGGGTATAACGTGATTTCTATAGAGTGCTTTGATTTTTAGCAGCAAGAATGCAGTTCTCATTATCAGCTAGTCTTATTGTTAAGACCATTGTGCCAGAGCATTATTATTTTTTTTTTTTTAAAAATCAGTTTAACTATAAGGTTTCTCTTTCCCCTTGCTTCCTGACACTGCTGTAGCAAGGACAAAAAAACCTTCTGTTCCCTGTTAGTTTGTTTATATATAATGGACGCAGATGCATGAATAATGGACTTTTTAAACTTTGTACATAACTGTCAAATACTGCATTTAAATACGAATTTTGTCAAACACAAACTGAGACCTCAGACCATGTGGAATTTGTGGCTTTTGCTGGTATCTAAGAAGACAAATCACTTCCATTTCCTGAATACTGTTTCTTTGCAGTTAACCTGTTTCTTTTGTTTGGAGACATGAGCCGAAACAGATCAATGATGTAATCCTTAACTGACCTTTCTTTGTAGCACTCTCGGCTTCACCAGCAGCCTTGTTTAGAACTTGTTTTATGAATCGGCACATTAATTTCCCTTGTCCTTCCAAAGCTAGTTAAAGTTTGGGGCTAATTCCAGCTCATGCAATAGCTGTGACTTGAGGTTTTACCTAGAGTTCTTAATTTTAAGACTTTGTAGGATAGCCTCGGGGATCTGCAAATTGTGTTTCAAAATGGGTAGCTAGAGATTAATCTGGCAGCGAAGACAGCACTGCAGAATGGTTGCTGAACACAAAACAAATCTTCCATGCTAAAAATTCATTAGCCATTATAAGTGAAGGTAGACTTTTGTTTGTTAATGGAATGGAGCTCAATAACATAATGCTGTCAGCTCATGTTGAAATTCAAGCTTATATTAAAAACAGGGGAAAGCATTTTTGAGATGACAAATGAGGGAAGACTGATTTTCAGCATTAGTTAGTTTTGGAAAGGAATGTACAAAGTTAGAAGTGTTTTTCAAAATTGAGGTTTTTTTTACGTGTTCTTTTCCTGGGCATACAGAAAGTTCACTCACACCCCTCTCCTGCTGCAGATGGTACAAGTGACCTCTCATTTGGTTTTAACTTCTACTGACAGCTGTGATTTTATTACTTCTATTTTGCATTGCAAGCTCTCTGTTAAAACCCAAATGCTGCTGCTAACTTGATCACTGAAACTCTTCAGCATACTTAAACAGCATTTTGAGCAGATTTCTTAAAAAAAAAAAATTTACCAAATTGAATTTGGAAGACTTATTTTTATTGTTTCCACATTAATGAAAACAGCTGGTTTTGTATTCCTGTGATGTGAGAGATTCTTCAAACTGTATTGAGTTGGTAAAGAAACCAGACAGAGTCTGAGATTTACATGGGCAGTGAATACTGTCCAGTGCAATCTGGAGAGATTCTGCACCCAGAGGCTCAGTTTATTAACCTTTCCTTGAGTTTGTGGCTAATTAGGTTGTTCTTTTTACCAGGTACCCTTCTTGCTAGACCTTGTAGGATCTTCGTGTTTTTGATACCTCTGTTTTCTTGTCAGATTTGGCTAATATAGGCTAATAGATTAAAAAGAGGCGCCCCAAGGAGGTTATATAAAGGTGGTATTGTGGAGCTCTTGTGCAAGTTCTATTATCATAAACTACCTTTGGTCATGGCCTTTGACACTGTCCCCCACAGCATTCTCCTGGAGAAGCTGGCGAATCATGGCATAGACAAGCGTGCTCTTTGCTGGGTTAAACACTGGCTGGATGGCCGTGCCCAGAGAGTTGGGATGGACGGGGTGAAATCCTCCTGGCGGCTGGTCACCAGCGGTGTCCCTCAGGGCTCAGTTTTGGGGCCAGTTTTATTCAATATCTTTATCAATGATCTGGATGAGGGGATTGAGTGCACCCTCAGTAAGTTTGCAGACGACACCAAACTAGGTGGGAGTGTTGGTCTGCTGGAGGGTAGGAAGGCTCTACAGAGGGACCTGGATGGGCTGGATCGATGGGCCAAGGCCAATTGTATGAGGTTTAATAAGGCCAAGTGCCGGGTCCTGCATTTCGGTCACAACAACCCCAAGCAACACTACGGGCTTGGGGAAGAGTGGCTAGAAAGCTGCCTGGCAGAAAAGGACCTGGGGGTGCTGGTGGANTGGGTGTTGGCCTCTTCTCCCAGGTGAATAACGACAGGACCAGAGGAAATGGTCTGAAGTTGCGGCAGGGGAGGTTTACATTAGATAGTAGGAAGAATTACTTTACTGAAAGAGTGGTCAGGCACTGGAACAGCCTGCCCAGGGGAGTGGTTGAGTCACCATCCCTCGAGGGATTTAAGAAACGTCTAGATTTGGCACTTCAGGGCATGCTCTAGTGACAGAGATTGTAGGGGGGTTTTTTTGTGTTTGTATGGTTGGACTCGATGATCTCAAGGTCCTTTCCAACCATGAAGATTCTATGATTCTATGTTGCATTGCTTCCGTTTGTTTTGTTTCTCTCTTGTCAAACAAACCTGGTAAAACAAGAAGCAGCTTTTATGATGCTCTTGTTCTAGAGCTCTTCAGCAAAACTGAAAGTGGGGAGCGAGTGATGTATGTACAGTCAATAGTGCATGGCTGTGCTTATTGCCAAATATCCTAAATTGTCTTCATAAGCATGTCTCACATACTGTCTGTGCAGATATTCATGCATTCCTATCATCAATAACCAGAAAATGGTGATCGTTTAAAAACAAACAAACAAACAAACCTTAATGTTATATGGATTTAAGATCAACTTTAATAAGGTGGCCTTGCTGATTAGGGGGAATTTTTGTACTGCCTTGATGGAAGGTATCGGAATATGTCAAGCGGTACCTTATTAGAGCAAATAGTTTACTATATTGTTACATTTGCAGTCCTTTTTAAAATATTATATATTAGGAAAAAATGTAGCTAATATTGGAACATGTGTATCGTGTACTTTGATATTTATGATTTTTGGTAATTTCTGAGAAGTTCACAGTGGCTTTATTTTTTCCTGTTACCGATGAGCTGATAAATTTTAACAGCCCAGGCTTAAAAACAGGGTTGTGATGACTGAGCTCCTGTGAAACATGAGGTACTGCATCACCTGCAGCAGCTGTAACTCTGTCCTCCTTTGGTGTCTTTCCCTTGACGTGCTTTCTTAGGTCACTTTCTCAAGTAGCTATTCAAAATTGTAAATATCCTGGAGACCCGGTCAAGTGGAAGGTGGCTTTCTGTGCTGTTACGTTCAGCGTGATGCTTAACTTAGACTTCAGTGGTGTTGGCCTGTTACTGGTCACCAGTTCTTTCCCTTATGCTGCCCGTCATTGCAGGTCAGCTCCCGAGCTGTTCATAGGGAGGCTGTGACCCCTGCAGAAGGGAAGAAACAAGATATGCCTGCAGTAGCCTCACCTTGTTTGTCCTCCTTAGCGTTTCTTGTTCTTAGGTACTCCCCGTACATAAGAATTAAGTTGAGGTTTTCAGTGCGTTTAGTTTATTGTTCTTCCTGCAGTGATTTGTGTTCAGCATTTTGTCACGCATTCCCATGCTACTTGTTTGGTGTTTTGCCAATTGTCAGTTGTTTTTCCTGGTAAGACTTGGGAGAGAGAATTTTGACTTAGAATTATGAAATGATTCAAATTCCAATCCCCTCTGAACTATAAAATGTTCGTGTTAATATGTCATTGGGTGAAACAGAGATAAGGAAATGTCAGAAGTGAAAAGATTTAAACTTTTTCAGTACTCTCTTTCTCCCTTTTGCTGCTTTAGACTATTTTTGCCTCCGTCTCCTCTGATGGAATGAGTACCAAACTCTCTGTCTGTGCCTCACCTCCAACAATTTTAGGCTTTCTCCATGAGGGAAGGAAAGAGGCCCTTGTACGTGTCTCCCCGGTGTTGCTGCTGCTGTTGCTTAAGATCTTGATCCCAGTGGCAAAACTTCTACTGTTTTAATGCAGGGCTTCAGAGAGACTTTTATGTATGTTCTGCTTTTTTTTTTTTAAAAAAAAAGACCAAACCCAACCCACAGCATAACTATCAAGCAAATCTGTGTAACAGAACCTTTTCTTTACGTTTCTTTTAAATCCCCAAGTTCCTTTTAGAAGAATATGTAAAATATGATGGGTGCGTACATGAATGTACAGGTCTACTCGGCTTAACATGGTCCTGTTTTTTTGTGGAGTGAGGAGGAAAGGAATCCATTTGTCATTCAGGTGAATCCTACGTTGCTGATACATCCACGCCTTGCACAGTTTTCCTTCCCAAAAGCCTGTCTTTAACTGAAAACAGGTTGTGCTGCCTTCGCCTTATTATTGTGTTGTCTCCCGCTTGACTCCAGGAGTTCAACACAGCAAGCAGGGTGCTCTTGAAATAGTCTTTGTAGGAAGAAGCAGCATGGTTTGCTTAAATAAATTACTATTTAGGAGTTTCCTGGGAGCGTATGTTTTCAGCCTTAGCCCCGTGTCCGGTGGCCTTCTATATTAATGTCTTGAGGCATTTAATGCAACATACTGCAGGATATCGTTGTTGTTAGCTTGTTGTACCATCAGAGAGAGAAAAAAATTTTCTGGAGAAGTTCCACCTAATGAGGATGTGGTTCTCCACAAAATTCAGGTACTATACCAAGATAGCATCATGAAAAAATATGGCATTTTGTGCCTCTAATGTGGGGAGAACTTTAACTCCCTACTCTCTATATAAATCCATTTGTATGTTTCTACAGGTGTAGTTTGCCTGTGATCCCTCCTTGACAGCAAGACTCGACCTAAAAACAGTAATTTGCAAGTTCTTAGTTTCTCAGGCTGGTCATCTTATGGAAACCTTCTAGAGATATTTTTAACAACGGATGAGTTAGCTCTGTTGCATTAAATAATGTACCGATGACTTATCAAAAACATTCCCCGATTGTCTAGTTTGTTTGGATAGCGAGTTACCCGTTTGTGCTGGCTGCAGTTGGGCATAGCCGTGGTCCCTGTGGTGTCTGTCTCTCTCCGCCCGCAGGCTCTGGGTAGACGGGCTCCTCCATCAGCCTTCTCTACAGCTTTTGTGTGGAGTGTTTTCCACAGGATTTTTCTCATTTTTTCCTCTTATGTTTCTGTCATTTCAAGACCTGGAAAGTAGTGTTTCACTGTTGCTTTCCACAACACTATATTGTCCGTATTGGTATTTCTGTTCAACAGTGGTGTTTAGATTTGAGATTAGAACAGCATAAGCACAGTAATAAACCTGAAAAATGATCTCTCTGAAGTCTGATATATAAAGGAAAGGATAATCTGTTTGATACTCTATAAAAGAATTTAGCTGCCTTCTTAGCACTTCATGGAGGTGTATCTTATAAACCTAAGTTGTTCTAAACATATTTAGCTACCTCAGGTCTCTCTCTCCTTGCATTGATGTATACAACTCAAAGGTTGGAAAAATCAGTATAATGTCTGCCATCTGTGGTACCACTGTAGCGCTGTGGAAGATGTATAATGAACCAAGCACGTGTCTTAAAAGCTGACGTTCATTTCACTTTCAGTTTAATTTACTAATGTACAAGTTACAGAGCTTTCTGCAGCCTGAATTCTCTTCTTGTGATCTATAAATTTACTAGTGCAAATATTCTACATGATTGGGAACTTAGATTCTCAGGCAATACTGGCTTGCACTCTTATAATTGATCTGATGTGTTACTAAATTGTGAAGATGCTTTTTTTCCAGTGCAGTGTGCAAGTTGAGGAAGTTGTTATAATATTTTCTACATTCTTGGGTTTTTTTATTTAAAGCGGTATTTTCAAAATCAAACAATAATGGCCATTAATGCCCATAAATCCTCCTGTGACATTGGCCCCAAAAGAAGAATAATATCTCTAGGAGATGCTCTGCTTTTAGTACATTGAAATATGTCAGAACAAAGTGTAAAGAATCCCACAAACTTGTTTTTGAGTGTCTACGTTCTTAATGGAAGAAAAATCTCATGGTGTGGTTGTTGCACAACTAAAACTACTTGGCTTTTAATAGAGGTGCATTTCTTAAAATATTTTATATGGGAAAGTGAAACACAGAGACTTATAAGCAGAAACTAAAGATGCTTTATCTAAGGGTTTCCTCACAGAAGCTGAAGAAAATCTCATTCATATTTAATAAATTACGCAGCAAAACCCCAGGACATCAAATTGAGAATATATGCCCAAATGTTTACTTTCTGAATTTTGTATTAGGCCTGTAACTATCTAAATAACTTCGTAATTGCCATTTGTTATTTGACAAAAGGAAACATTCAAAGCATAACCTTTTGCCATTTAAACAGAACATGCTTCCCACCCCAACTGCTGTGCTGTAGGAACAAAATGCAAGGTAAAGCGTTTTCAGTAATCGGGTATTTGTTAAACCCAAAAGACTTTGGCTGACTCGTAAACTGGCAGTTGAATGCATGCTTAATGGCATGCCTGAGTATGTTTTTCCCAATGATTATTGGATTAAATTAACCTGACAAATCAAACAGCCTTAGAGGATAAAACTACCAGAAATAAAACTCTGCTTATTTTTAAACAGAGCAGAGCGAGTTTAGCTTATCACAAAAACCTCTTTTAGCAGAAAGCCTGTTGCAGTTCAGCTAGAGCTGTGGTACTGTATTAACCTGGCCTCTGTTGCCGCAGCGGTTGTTCCATGGTGGCTAACGGAGGATGACACTGTCTGGGGGGAAGTCTCTAGTAAAGGGGGACTTTTGGTTCTTAATATTGTGTCCAGAAAATATTCACTTCTGTTTGTGGGGCTGCTGTTTTTAGTTCATCATCAGCTGGTGGTGCACAGTGCTCCAGAAGAACAAGTTATGCCAGGATATTGTGAGAAGTTAGCTGGCTAAATGCGTTGAACCCTTCCCCAAAGCTACTTAAAAAGGCAAGTAGTAAACCTGACCCTGTGAAATCAAAGCAGAATTCCCTTTTTTTATAAGTTGCCTGTCGGTGCTCTGAAAAATTGAGTTGTGCTTACTTAATTGAGTTTAGTGAAACTGTAAGTGAGACCATCTCTTGCCAAGAGACTCGTCAGCTGAAAAATGAGAGTCCTCTGGCAGACCACAGAGGACTGGGACACCCTGCGAACAGGTACCTCTGCTCCATGTGGAAACAGTTCTAGCAGTCAAACAAGTGTTATCATTTCCATCTGACGGTCCTGGGTGGAAACATGATTAGAAGCATGGAAGGAGCTGGGTAGAACAACTCCTTCCTGAAGTAGAGCAGGGTTCTCTCTTAACCTAAAATATGTGAAGAACAGCGTGACCTGCCCTGAGGAGGCTATTGGCCTCTTTTTTGTTTGATGGTTTTATTGCTGCTTTTTGGGTCTGACCTGTAAAATAAATCCAGAGAGCGAGCACTTTGCTTTCTCTGTTTTATTGGGTCTGAGTGGATGTAATGCTCATTTATCCGTGCAGAAATGCAGCAAGATACGCTTGTGGGGTCTTTCAGAAGAGATAGCATTGCGCATTCAGGAATATTTGTGTTCATGTTTCTCAGCATTTATGTTGTCAATAGCAAATTAGCTTTTGGGTCTTTTTTTTTTCTTTGCTTGTGTGTTTTGTGTAAAGCTTGGTATGAAAAAGCTTCTGTATGAAACATGACTAAAAAAAAAAATCTCAACTCCCTGCAAAAGATGGGTCTGGCCAGGGGCAGGAGTATTATTAAGATCTGTAAAGTCATGAGTGGCATATCAAGAAGCAATAAAGAATAATTACCTTCCACCTGTATCCCATCCCCAAGAAGCAGGCAATATCAAGAGTAAATAGGGGGTAAGAGCTTCACAACGTGGGGATGGAGGTGGTTCTTCACCCTGTGGGCTGGTGTGTTGTGGGACTTATTGCAGCGGGGTGCTGTGGGTGCTAAAAGCAGATAAAAATTAGATGCCTTCACTGAAAAATAATTCTTTTGAGAGCTGTTGCATGCAGAGAAGCTCAATCTGATAGCCTCAAACTGACGAGTTGTGGGAGTTCAGGACAGCTTTCTGCATCAGCACAGCTTTTGGATTGTTTCCATACTTATCCTTACCTGGATACAGGATAGGTCTGATGCCAGTGCAGCATTTTAAATACCCCAGTTGTTTGTCTGTTTTATTTTAGCCAATCATTGCTTTCCTGGATAGGACACCTGACAAATGAATCCCATAGTATGTTTCCATATCTTTTGAACATGAGGGGTTATCAGAAATTAGTGGGATAATTACGAAAATATCGTGATGATTTATATTAGTTTTATTGGGGAAAGGAGTATTTTGTGAATTGAACGTGAGATGTCTGTGTGAGAATGAGTAACTGGAGCAGAAAGACTTGATGTATCTTGCTGCAGGTGTGTCAAAAGTTATTGCTAGAAGAGAGAGCAGGAGGCAATGGAAGTGCATGCAGACATTCCTTGTAATCTTAAAACCACCCTTATGATTGCTTTATGCTCAAATATTGGATTTTGCACTGAGAAAGGTGAAATATTATGCATACATCAGTGTGAGGACAGCTGTTGGGAGTAGCGTCAATCAGTTCACAGAATTACAGACTGGCCGGGGTTGGAAGGGACCTCTGGAGATCATCTTGTCCATCCCCCTGCCAGAGCAGGGCTACCCAGAGCAAGTTGCACAGGAATGTGTCCAGGCGGGTTTGGAATATCTCCAGAGAGGAAGGCTCCACACCCTCTCTGAGCAGCCTGTGCCGGGGCTCTGGCACCCTCAAAGTAAAGAAGTTTTCCCTTATGTTCAGATGGAATTTTCTGTGTTGGAGTTTGTGTGCATTGCCCCTTATCTTGTTGCTGGGGACCACTGAAAAGAGTCTGGCCCCATCCTCTTGCCACCTGCCCTTTAGATATTGATCCGCACTGATGAGATACCCTCTCAGTCTTCTCCACACTGAACAGCCCCAGGGCTCTCAGCC
>VWZL01003264.1:208596-247660 GCA_013396915.1 Stercorarius parasiticus
TCCAGTAGTTCCTTGTCTTTCTTGAACTGGGGAGCCCAGAACTGGACACAGTGCTCCAGATGCGTCCTCACCAGGGCAGAGTAGAGGGGGAGGATGACGTCCCTCAGCCTGCTGGCCATGTGCTTTTTAATGCCCCCCAGGATGCTATTGGCCTTCTTGGCCATAACGGGACATTGCTGGCTCATGGGCAACTTGTTGTCCACCAGGACTCCCAGGTCCCTCTCTGCAGAACTGCCTTCCAGCATGTTAACTCCTAACCCGTACTGGTGCACAAGGTTATTCCTCCCTAGGTGCAGGACCCTACGCTTGCCTTTGAACTTCATTAAGTTCCTCTCTGCCCACCTCACTCACCTCACTCACCCAACCAGTTGTGTCAAGTGTGGCTGTAGCTAGGTTGCTGGTGACCGAGAGGGTTCTTTGTCACCTTTCTGTTGGGATTTTGATGAAGCAGTAGCGGAGTGGTGCTTGAGGGGAAGGTGGTGGTGGAAAAAATAGCAGTTGCGTGATTGTGTGCATGGGAGAACTCTCTTCCTCTCACAGGAGATTATGAACCATGAAGCCTGTTGATGTGAATTTTCCTGATGCAGAGCTGCACTTGCTGAAGGCCATGAGAACAGCAGAGCCGACTGAGAAAGATGGACCCCAGAGATAGACTGCATGTCCGCAAATGACAGCTAAACTTCTCAGTTGGGTTCCTGTATTTTCGTTCCCTAAAACTTAGTCTCAAAGCATAGATATCAAAAAGTATTCAATATCTACACAATTTCAAAGACTTGGAAGTTTTCTTCTTCTTCTTCTCGTACACTTAATTCTAAAAAATTACATTGTGGATAAATTTGGTAGTTCAAAACTTAACCTGAAGAATCGTATGACCTTGTTAACAAGATCAAAAAAGTTTCTGCTTTCAGAAATCTTCTCTCTGCTTTTTAATTGAGTTCAGAGGGAATCAACGTCCCAGACTCTTCCAGAAATTGCCCAGGTGCAGGTCCTTAAGTTTGTCATCACAGAGCTTACTTTCCTACCCCTGGATCCTTTCTATGATCCTTTGAATGACTTCAGCAGAACACTGTATTGAATATCTTTTCGTAGCGATGCATTCATAGTACAGTAAATATATTAACACAGGCATTTTAAGATTACTTAGCTGGAACTCTGGTGTTAAAGTAAGGTACGTGTTGTTATATGCTGGAAATTTACTGTCTGTGTGGGCAGATTCTGTTAATGACCGCACTTCTTGTTTCTGTTCCTGCTAGAAAGTGATTGAGGTCTTGATGCCCTCTGTCTGAGGGTGTTCTTTTCCAAATGACGTGCAAGAATTAAAAACTGTTTAACTTTTGTGTCTACTCAATACTGATTTTTTTTCCCTTACAAAAGTTTTAAGTGTGTTGCTATTTATATGTTAAAATATAAGGTGTCTTTTTTTCTGTTGGGATTTTTTGACTTTAAAAATGTGAATGTGGGATATGTAAGTAAAATTCTTGAGGTGCTTTTCCATCTGGCTCCTATACCCTTGGACCTTTCTTGAGAGATGCTGCCTTACACAGGATCAGTTGTAAATAATCCGAGACTATAAGATGATTAAATCTATCTGTAGGTAAGGCTAATCCTCTATGTATACGCAAAACAATGCTAAGTGTATTAGAGCTGTGAAAAATTTAGGCTTTAGGAGAACTTATCTAAGATTACAATAAAAAAAAGAAAAGGAAATGTAGTACACAGCCATACTTCCTAACCGTCTGAAGCTTTCTAAATCTTCCAATTAAATGATTTATCCCTGGGGTCTGTGAGTAGACTTCTTGCAATTCATTCTGTGTCTGAGAGAGCTGCTGGTAGAAGACCAGAGATGACTGTTGCCTGTGGTGCAATACAGGTGGAATGTCCAGGGCCACGGGGTTTTTAACACAAAATACAACAGTTAGACTTCTCAAAGCAGATCACCTTGAATCTCAAGTTAGACCCACCTCCTCACTCTTGCTGTTTTGTCATGAGATGGGTTTTGGGGAGATGTGTGCAGGGAGAGGCAGGCACTGGTGAGTATACCAACAACTTAACTTTTAGTAGTATTCCAGCAGCCCAGGTTGAACCTTGCCTTGTGGAGGCTGTGTACTTTCTCTGCAAAGCCATCTTTAAGTGAATTTTCTATTGTGTCTGAATCGTAGTATACAATTTAAATGTCAATTTTTGCCCCTCTTTTTAGTTTGGGTAGCTTTTCTATTGCTTACTGTTAGGTATACTTCTGTAAATGCTACGTCAGTGGCTGCGTGCTTTGAGTTAATGAGCATTTTTTACTGTCTCCTCTCAATCCTTGCAAAGGCTCTATGTGTCCCCAAGAAAATCTACTGCCAATCAGAAAACAGACTCGCCTTTAAAATGGTGCCGCCAGGTGTTGGGTAATCCCAGTCCCGAGACAGAAGCAGCCTGCCGGACTCTTCTGAACAGACTTGATCAAGGTACGTAAACTGTAAGCATTGCTTCTTCAAGTGTCCTTTATTTCCATTTGGGTACTTTACATTATTGAGAACTGTAAAGCAAAGGAGACGTGACGTGGGGTTGTTGTAGTGGAGAATATCTGCAGAGAGAGCACTTCAGAAGTTGTGCTCTTGGTGCCTGTTTGCGCAGCCGTGTGTGGCATTGCTCAGAAACCTCCCTGCTTTTGGTTTGGGTTGGTAATGCCTCAGCTGCTGGGGGGAGAGAGCATTCTGTAACCGTTAAGAACACCAGGCTGTTTACAAGTAAGAGACAAAACAAACTGAATGGTGATGGTGATGTTTTGCCTCGCTGTATTTTTTAAGACACAAATACAGGCATTTCAAATTAATTGTCAAATTGACCACCTTGTTTTCTGTTTTTTAATATGTTCAGAGCGTAAATGCTACAATGTATTTTAGTGTTTTCAGGTTCTTAATTCTTTTGTTTTAAACATTTGAACATCTTTAATGTAAAAATATGTAGAGGTAAAAATGTGCTTCTGGGGAGTAGGAGAGAGAATCGTATGAAACTATTATTGCAGCTTTTTTCTATATAAAAAAAATTTAGTGTTGCTGAGTGTTTCCAATGGCAATTATTCATACTGTATCTTACCATTAGTATTATTGCCTGGATAAAATAGTTGTCTGATGCTCAAAGCTTACAATAATGAGCCATTAATTCTGTAACTTGAAGAAATGGTGTCACTTGGAAACCTAGTTTTTCTTCCAGTTTTATCATCAACTAAAAGCACTTCATGGTGGCTTTCAGCTGTGTTCCTTAACCACTGAGGGGAAATCCCTTACTTAACCTGCCTGAAACAAAAATGCTACAGAGCGCTCAGTTCAGTACTCGCATACCACCATCATAGGCAGCATCCTGGGGTCGTAGGTTTGTGGGTTTTCTTTTCCTTTCTCAGAGCATGAAAGGCTCGATCCCGTATTAGCCTTTCACTGATGTAAGAGCTGTTAGAATAGATGCATCGTTTACTTCATTACAAAACTGAGAAGGTTATTCTGGTTTTGCGTATCTGTAGTACATCACCTGGAATCCCTCCGGTGGCTATCCTACCTTTGTCTTTTCAAATGCACTCTGGGCTTGTATGGAAAATGTGAGAGTCCTGGAATGACTCGCTGATAGCCGAGAGACTGAGGGGATTGAAGTGAATAAATAATCCTTTTCTATATTGTATAGCTTTCTAGATCATACAGGTTCCCTATATAGGCAGGTGTGATTTACCCTGCAGCTGGAGGGATGACTAGTTTATTATTTTCTTTAGCAACTCCTCATTGCAGAGCAGGACGTGTTGCAACCTCGTCTGTCTAGTTTGACTCATGAACATCTAAACACAAAAGCTGTGGCTAGCAGTGTTTGAAAATGTGATGTTTCTGAGAGAATTAATGTTTTGAAGTTCAGTGATGTTCTTAACTGCTGAAAATACACCCCCCCAGTTTGGTATAAAAGTTGTAGTCTGCTTGGGCTTTGAATTGTCTGCTTTGTCTTTTAAGGGAATGCAATAATTTTGACTGCAGCTTCGCCAGTAATTTGACCTTAGTGATTTGAAGTCTGAGAGGCCACTGTTTTGGTTTGGGTTGGGTTTTTTTTAAGTTTACATACTGACAGTGTTTTGGCACCGCTTGTACTCAGGCTTATATTGAGTTTAGCCTTGAAATTCCTGAACTGAGATAATTGAATGTAGTTTGAGAACAAACTTCATTTACTTTTTCAAGCGCAGAGGGTTTATAAATCTGAATGAAGATTCATTTGATTAACTCTCTACTTTCTGTCTGAAACGTATCGGGCTTTATCTGTGCTCTTTCGCTCCTTTTTAACTAAAATAGTCTGACTTTATATTTGTGGGGGAAATAAAAAAGAAAACTACTTATATAGTGAATCTTCATTATTTTCTTAGCTACTATTCTCTCAATGTCCTTAGCATTGTAGCTGCATATTTCCAGCTTCAGTAAGTATGGATGCACTAAGTTTTGCTACCTGGCTTCTTTTTGGTTGTTTCGCTAACTCGTATGCAAGTCTATGTGCTGAATAAATATTTCAGAATGGTTGTTTTTTGTATTAATGTGCTCTCCTTTTAATCTAAAGGCATGGCTTTTGTCATTTAATGCTGTTTTGATTCCATCATTAAAAATTCAAAACAACACGTGTAAACATGAAGTTCAGTGGAGTTCTTTAAAGTGAAGGTGGGGTGTAGAAGTGACAGATATTTATGAAGACAGTCAGCTGAAACTTTCAGAAATGTATGGCCTCTTTAAAGCCCAGTTTGTCAGTAGTTATTCTTGGAATTCTTCAGAAGTGACAAAACAAGTTATAGGGGAGAGTGAGCAAGGGAACAGGCGCTGCTTTGCTTCCTGCATCTTGTAACTGACACCATCAGGATGTCTTATTTGAAGCACATCTGTTACAATATTTAATCTTGTTTGACCTGATGCCTTTCTTTATCTTATGCTCTTTGTTTTTAAAAATAATTTGCTAACCTTTTTGGCTTTTTTGTATTTTTTCCTTCTAGCCAGTAGATGGAAAAACCTGTATTGCAGTCCGTTGGCCTCACCAAGCGCGCATAATTTGAATACAGAGACAGGCTCCTGTAGCAATGCACTAAACTCTCCCGGGCATCTCAAATCGACTAACAAAGCACTACTAACCTGTGGCAGCTCAGGTATGGCATGTCAGTAGAGCAGCGCAAACCTGTGGTGTTTAAAATGCAAGGAATATTACTAATTGACACAGGGAAAAGTTGTCAAGAGATGCAAGTCCACCTGTAGTGTTTTCTCCTTTTAATTCACTTGCTTGCTGACCCAGGTTCCATCTATTACGTGGGAGAAAATCTCCTTGCATTCTAAATGTCTTGTAGTTATTTCATGGTTTTCTTTTTATAGCTTTCTCTCTATATATTTATAAATTGTACTAATTGTAAGTGACTTAAAATAGAAAACAGCTGTTGGGGCAAAGAAAATATTGCTCTTGAATAATATTGTACATAGGTGTTACTTTTATAAAGTTACTTGGATTTGAGAGTTTGTGAAGTTTCTTTTGAAAATATTGCTTAATGTAGAAAACAGAAGGAAGCCTTGTGCTTTAAGATAAAAGGTGTAGTCTCCAGGATAAGCCTTTAAATTGTCCGAGTGGGCAGCTAAACACAAAATAACAAAAGCTTTCCATTAGACTTAATTGTGTTTGGAGTAAGATTTCCTACCTTTGAGGCAACTTCTACAAAATTCTTGTTCGAAGCCTGTATTTGCAGGTATGATAATGCAGCTTCTAAATGGCTTGGCCTCAAGTCTGCCTCGGCATTTCAGCCGCTGCCGAAGGAGTCCACGTAGGCTCTTTCAGGAGCTTTGTTTATCCTTGGTGCAGTTTGTGCTCAGTTTCCCAGTACAAATGCATTGCCCCTTGGCTTTATTGTTAAAAGGATCTTCTTTAATTTGTTTGGGGTTTTTTGTGGAAATTGCTATATCCTAATTCGCATGTTTAAAAACATAAAGCATGTTTAACAATTTATGGCTTGAAACTTGATGTTAAATGAACCTTTTTTTTTTTTAAAGAAAAAAAAAGGGTTGCCTATGGGTGTTTTCACAGCTGCAGGTATGCTTTGGAGATCTGCTGGTTTTCTGCTGTAAATAGAAATTAACACTTATCTCTGGTTTGCAAACAAAAGAATGTATGTTTATTCTTGCAAGCTGAAATCTGCAGGGAAAAAATCTCCAAATCAATTTCTTGTTTTTGATACGAGGTTGGTTGGCAATTTAGGTGCCTAACCACCTTTTCCAACAGAAAAGGTTACTGATGTGTAAAACCAAAGTGTCTGTGCAGCCTCTAGACTTCTTCATTCACTCTGCAAATCTGCTGACGCTGTCAAGGGTACCAGAAAAAAAAAAAAGCCAAGTATAGAACAGGCTTTGTGCGTGTAGGATTATCCATGAGCGTTCACTTCATCTGGTTGGTGGCTCTTCCTTTGTGACTTGTGCAAGTGCTAACATGAGTTTAAAGTTCACTGTCAACTTGATTGACTTGAATCTAATTTTATTTCGAAGAAAAACGGAGCTTCCCTACTATTCAAATGAAAAATGTTTAACAGTAACTTCCCTTAAAAACTAAACAAAAACCCCCTTCTACAAAATCCAGATGTGGTGTATTTTGAAGTTTTCATAAAGAAAACCACAATGAGTTCATCTTGCAATGTTGAGCCACAACAGTTTTTCCCGATGAAAGAATGTGAATGTTTTTCTTCTCCTCCTTCACTGTTTTTAAATAGACCTGCAATTTGAAATGCAACAACCAAACTAAACCCACACAGTTGAACTGGGAACTTTTGCTTTTTGAAAAGCTGGATTCAAGATACAGCTGCTTTAAAAATACAGCTTTTGGTATTAAAGGAGGTATTGGTTACAGCAGGAAACCTCTGCTTATTCATTACACTGCATCCTGCAGGTGCAATCCCTCCTCTCATTTTGGCTTTATTTATTTCAACTGCTTCCAATGCCTTTTCCTGACACCAGAAGGAAAGAAAGGGGATTATGTTACAGAGCTGTGCAGCCCTGGTGCTGGAGTGTCTTGATGTGGGGTGTGTATTTGTGTAACACACACACGCACAGACCCACCTCTGACACTACAGTCACGCTGTCACTGCACTATGTCAGCATCTTGAGGCTTGAAAATCTTTGTGCCTTTTCAGATGAGGAATTTGAGGCTTACTGGTACAAACCAGTTTGCTCACTGTCCATGTAAGAATTTTGTTTTGGACTTCACACCTGTGTTTTCTGTGTCATCAGTTACTGCTCTTCAGAACTGGTTGACGAAATAACGTTGGGAACCTGCTGCTTTTTCCTGCCTGGCTGGAATTAACCATTGTTGGAAAGGGTTGCTCAGCAATGGTTTTCAGATATTTTGCCGAGAACAGACAAAATGTTTCTGGCGTCATTGTTGAGAATTGTTCCATAGATGCACTGCCTTCAAGACTTCTTAGAACACAGCAGGCAAAACTGTGTAAGCTTAAGTAAAAGTCAATGGTGAATGACATCATATAGATGCTTTGGGAGGCTGACTGATATTCTTGATTTGTTCGACGGTGTGCTACAGCCTACTTGTTGCTTTTAAAGTGATGATCTCGAATCCCTGCTGAGCAGGATTTGTATTTCTTAAGCCTACTCTAGCTGAAAGTGATGTTAAGTGCTCTTAGGCTCTTGCATATCTACTGGCTTTATCTGATCTTCTGGCAGACTGTGGTTTTTCATTTTCTTTTTTGGTGGGTCTAAAGCTATATAGTACTAATTGCAACCCTGTCTTGGAATTACTTTAAGGTAATGATGTACTCTCTCCTGAAATAGCTCTCTAAGTTATATGGTCTTATGTGTCTGTGGTGGAGGGCTAGTTACGCTAGGAGGATATTATGGTCTTTTGTAACACATGGCATAGATAAGCATGTTTGCCATGTAGAGTTTCCACATTCACTAATCCTTCTGTTTTTCCAAAAATTTTTCAAGCAATGAGGTTTTTGGTGTTTTTTTTTTTCCTGTGTGTGTGGTTTTGTGGTTTCTGGGTTTTGTTTTGGGTTGTTTTTTTCTTTTTATAATACAAAGCAGTATGGTGGTTATAAAATAGGAAAAGAAGATGGAGGTATGCTCAGCACTGTGTGCCCTCTCTCAAAGATACTACCCCGAGCCAAAATGAACGTTGATGAAATAGTAGCAAGATTCTCCTGTCACTGCCTGCATCTGCCTCCATCCCATGGAGATGCCCTAACTGTGAGGGGGTGCTCGGCCTTCCTGCAGCAGCACTGCCCCAGGTGCCAGGAGAGGGAGACCAAAGGCAGTTGTGATACCACAGCGCTGGGGGAGGGACACTTAGAAGCCTCCCACATTTGAAGGACAAGTACCAGTGTAGCCCCAGAGCTACATGCCTTGTTCTTATCTCCCTGTAGCAAGTAGTAGTACTCTTATGCCATGAAAAATACTGACTTGCTTGACTTAAGAAAAAGTACTAACAGGTAAAAGTTTGCAACCAGTGATGATTCTGATGATATTTTTATTATTGTTCTTCAAAAGGAAAATTATTTGTTCCTCTTCCTGATGCCTGACTTAAGGAAAAACTTAGCTGGTTCTAAGATCCTTCTAGTTTGTTTTTTATGACCTGCTATATGAATAAGCTGTGTCTTTCCCTGTAAGAGACAGTTTGGTTTATGGTGAGAGGGGAAAAAAAAACCAAACAGGATAAACGTCAGGGATGGGGAGGAGGCAATCTAGTGCAAACTCTACTTTGCATAAGCAGATCGCATGTCTGATTTTTGCGGTACTGTATTCAGAAAGCCATTTGGATCCTTTTAGTGCTGTGACTGCTCACCAATGCCCTGCAAGCACTTTGTGTAACTTTGCTGCTTAATATCTGGATCAATAGTTGCCCCTATCTCAAACTAGGCAGAAATAATACTGATCTTTCAAAGTATTTTTACCAAGCATCTCTTTGCCACCTTCCTGGATAGAAGTCCACAGTTTTCTCCCCACACAAAGATGCTCTGCCTCCTGACAGCTGCAGGTTAAAATACCGAGCATTGTGTTCTCAAGGAATTTCTAACTTCTTAACTATTTCTAGCAACCACACCTCCATTTCTCAACTGCACTGATTTTATTACTGGAATAAATACTCTGCTGCTCATTCTTGGGTTGTGTGTGGCTGTCTGAATGCTTTTTATGTTCCTCCCTCCTCTCCCCCTGAAGGTTATTTGAGCATGCATTCTGCGCTGAGCTCTCAGTCGTCGGTGGACAGCGAGCTGAGTACCTCTGACGACTCCATCTCCATGGGATATAAACTGCAGGACTTGACGGATGTCCAGGTGATGGCACGCCTTCAGGAAGAAAGTACGTGTCGGCGATCTCCTTTCTGTTGCAGTTTTAAATTGTAGAGAAATGTAGATGGGTTCCAGCTGTTCTTCTCTTCTCCTTTTCCCCAACAGAAAAGAATTTAATAGATCATTTGAAATGTTTGTGATTTGCAGGGGCTTCCTTTAAAAGTCTACGGACCCAAGCAGTTGTATAATATTCTCCAGATTACACCTCTTAAAGCAGAGGATCATCCTTAAAGTATTATCCAAAACCCCAGGTTGTTGAATATGTAAGCACCCTTTAATACTCAAAAATACTCCACTGCGGATCGTTTCTGAAGTACAGGTGAAGTTTCCTGAGTAGCTGTTTCATGACGATGGCAGTTTAATTAGCAGCAGCTCACAATTGCCCACCTGGTTGCTGTCCCCTCACTTGGGCAAACGCAAGCAGCTGCGGTGACTGTACTGTATCGGTTTGGGGAACTGATCCAGCTGAAAAAATAACCCAACAACATTTTTTGCTTGTACATTTCTGTTTTTCTGAGCAGGCTGCCTAACTGCAGCCGGAAATTATATCAGAAGCTATCTAGAGGACTGAATTGTACAAGTTGTTTATTTCGCAGAAGATGCAAGCAGTATTTCACTGCTGAGTTGAGTAAAACCAAGAATTCAAGAGTACTAAAACGGAAAGAGCTGAAATTACAATTTAAGTTTTGCTCTGGTAAAGTGCTCTGCAAATTTAATTTAGGCATAAAACATTTCTGTCCCAGTGTGTGGGGACTTCAGGGCCCTGATCCAGTTCCCATTAAATCATTGGTAAACTTTCTGCTGACTTCAGTGTGATTTGGATGAGGTCCTAATTGAAGATCAAGGTGGAACAAAGTGGTTGGATCTGTTGATCTGTGCGAATTAATCATTAATTTGATTTACAGGAAATAGAGAATGAAGTTCTCTGTTTTTCTTTTGGAGAACATTTACTTACTTTTAGTACTGTGCCTTTATAAATTTGAAAAATACTATGATCTAGGAATTGGAATATGAGACTAAAAAGAGCAAAATACGTAAGATCCTGTTACCACTTTATTACACCTGAGTGCAGCTGAGGAACAGTTTTATTAAAGCGAATAAAGCAAGTAACAGCCTTTTTCTTTCTAAATTTGAATATTTTCTTATGCTTTGTGATCACTTAAAAAATAATGTCAAAGAAATCATAGAATCATAGAATTGTCAGGGTTGGAAGGGACCTTAAAGATCATCTAGTTCCAACCCCCCTGCCATGGGCAGGGACATCTCCCACTAGATCAGGTTGCTCAGAGCCCCGTCCAGCCTGGCCTTAAAACCTTCCAGGGATGGGGCTTCCATCACCTCTCTGGGCAACCTGTTCCAGTGTCTCACCACCCTCATGGTGAAGAGCTTCTTCCTAACGTCCAGTCTGAATCGACCCATCTCTAGTTTTAATCCATGCCCTCTAGTCCTACCATTACCTGACATCCTAAAAAGTCCCTCCCCAGCTTTCTTGTAGCCCCCTTAAGATACTGGTAGGCCACTCTAAGGTCTCCTCAGAGCCTTCTTTTCTCCAGACCGAACAACCCCAACCTCTCAGTCTGTCCTCATAGGAGAGGTGCTCCAGCCCTCTGATCACCCTCGTGGCCCTTCTCTGGACACACTCCTGTCACATTACAGAGGTTCCAGTGAATTATGAAAAGTGCTTCATTCTCAGAATGATGGAAGCTTTTCATATTTGCTTTGTGAAGGGAGAAGTGAGGAACACTTGCTTTTTTTAAATCCCTTCAGTGAAGGGGCTGCACTGAGAAGAGGGTTTTTTAGAACTTTAGCTGACACCTTTCTCAAAAGTCCCTTCAGCTAGTTTGCTAAATTAGTTCTTGGTAAGAAGTTGCTTGGATTTTGTTAGGCAAGAAGACTTAAGTAAAGGCATAAGTTGGGGAGGACCTGTAAATAAACCAGACAGAGGTACTGTAGATGTCAATAAAAGCAGGTGGTTTTTCACTTGCAGGCAGAAATTCAGAACTTTGTTTCAACCTGTTGAAATGCTGGGGGTGCATAATTAATTGAACTAAAACACTCATACTGTAAATTAAACTCCTATACCTAGTTAACCTAGCAGAGCTTGTATGGCAATATATATAGTCCACAGTCACAGCTGCTTGTGTATGTGACGTAAGGAGTAATTCAGGTCAACTTGGATATTAACTCTTTGCTCTAATTAAACAGTACTGATATGGGTGACACTGTTCCAGTTTAGAGATTCCATAAGCTGTGAGTGTCCTCAGTAAAAAGAGTTATTAACTTTACTCTCCATCCAAGGTGAAATGAATCACTGATAAAATCATTGCTTCTGGATTTGCGTTGCAACTGGGTAAGGAATTTCTATTTTAAAGTACGATGACTTTGAGCTGTATTGCCCTCTATCCCCAGGCCTCCGTCAGGACTGTGCCTCTAGCTCTGCTTCGGTGTCACGTCGCAGTTCCAGTGCCTCCCTTCACTCTCTGCGAAGAGGTACCTACAGCGACCAGGAGTTCGACACGTACAGCCTTGAGGACGAGGATGATTATGACTGTTCCCTGTCATACCGCAGCGCTCACAGATACTCACCATCCCCACTCAGTTCCCCCCGATGTCAGTCCCCTTCTTCCACTGCAGACTATGGCAGGTCATCGACTACCCGCATCCGTCCCCCAAGGAGATCTGTGCAAAGCCCGATGCAAGACCGGCTCAAGTATGCGAACAGCGAAGGTAAGCTAGTTGTGAGCTTTTGATAGCAGTCAACAGAAAGAATTTTCATAGAATAGAATCATAGACTGGTTTGGGTGGGAAGGGACCCTAAAGGCCACCCAGTGCCACCCCCTGCCCTGGGCAGGGACACCTCCCACCAGCCCAGGTTGCTCCAAGCCCCGTCCAACCTGGCCTTGAACCCCTCCAGGGATGGGGCAGCCACAGCTTCTCCGGGCAACCTGGGCCAGGGGCTCACCCCCCTCACACCAAAGGATTTCTGCCTCACATCTCATCGAAATCTCCCCTCTTCCACTTTGAAGTCATTACCCCTTGCCCTATTGCTACATGCCCTTGTAAAAAGCACTGTTGTTTAATGGAAGCTAAGAATTAGTTACACACTTGTCTACTTGTAACTGCCTGTGTTTTTCAAGAGAGAGTCTAAATCGTTATACATCTCCGTTGCTACCAGAAGCAGCAAATAGAGAATTTGCTCTTGATTTCAGAGGAGATGCGCCACAGCATGCCCAACCTGGCCAGGACAAGCCTTCGGGCTTTGGAGTCTGTACGGAGCAGTCGGAGCTTGGAGTCAGATCTGCAGGTGCCGAGCAGTCGAATTCCAAGGACTCAGCAACGGTCAGGAGGTCAGTGCTGTGTCCTCTAGACACACCGCTGTAGGTGACTTCTTTTTCTCTATTTAACTGACATGGCTACACCCGAGGTCCTTAAAAGGTGTAGCCTGAAGTGTTCTTAAAATAGCGTTGCCAACTGGGTTTTTCTTTCTCTTGTTATTCCACTTCTAGGTCTGGCTCCCAGTAAGCTCAGGTATTCCTCCAGTGCTGGGCAATCTCCCTTAACCGTGCGACAACCGCTGAAAGCAGGGTCATGCACAAACTCTCTGTTAACACCCAGGCAGCCGGTCAAAGCCTGCAGTTACACAAGTCCTGTTAGCGGAGTTCGAAAACCACAGGCATCTTCACTTAGTACAGGCTCTTCCAGCAGCAGTTGCACTACCAGAAGCAGTAACATGGTCACCGTGGCAAAAAATTCACCCATTAAAGCGCGCACGTCTCTTGGAGGAATCTCGGTGCCCAAGAGCAAGCCAACGCTACCATCCAAGAGGTAAGTGTGAGGCTTCGAGCCTCACAGACTTGAATGTCTGCCTGTATTTCACAGACTAGAAAGGCTTCTTATACAGTTATATTGATCTTTGATTTTAAAGTATGATATGGGTATAGAGTTGGGTCACGGCTACTGATTAACTTCAGGTTTAGGGTTGTGGTTGGGGAGCCATTAAAGAAAGGGTAGTGCTTAGCTGGAAGGTTCCTGCACTTTATTTATTTATTTGCTCCAGTCAAGGAGCAAAGGGTTGCAGTTCCTTTAAATACCACTAAAATTAAATTCTGTGAATGTATGTGTGAACCGGCAGGCTGGGACTCAGCAGCTTCTGGGTGAGATACCCCTTTTAACCACGTAGCCTGTGACCAAACCGCTCAATACTTCAGTATTCCATCTGTTTGAAAAACATAAGTGCTTTTTTTAAACAAAACTAATTATTCAGGAAAATGAAGAGGCATAGGCTCAAACTTATTTCTATAAGAAATTAACATTATGGCACACATTTATTGGGTGCATATATTTATTTTTTGAAGGGGAAAAACTCTTCAAAGGACTAATAAACTTTCTTTACTGTTAATATAATAATCCTCCCAGATGACCTACTTTGGTGCCTCTGTAACTTTGCTACTGGTAAAATAAGCTTGGTGATTTTTTTTCTTCCTTAGTCTTTAGTTAGGACTCCAGGTGGGCATTGTCCCGGCCTAATGAGTTTTCAGGAGGGTTTGAAAAGTAGGACAAACTAACAAGGCTTGGCTTAAGCATGCTTCTGTATCATTACAGTGACTTCATACAACAGGGGAAAAGCAGAATATATATAATCATTTCCAAAAACGTACTATTTTTGTTCTTGCTGCACAAGTCTGAACATCTTAATCCAGAAGGATGCAATGGGTTTTGGATTATTTTTTTTTTTTTTACATTTATTTCTAGCTTTTATGATTAGCTTCCTAAATATTTAGACAGTGGATATCTGAAGTTTGTAGACAGTCTAAAGCAGCAGCTGTTCAGTTAGAACATAGTCAATCTCTTTAAAGAATAAGGCCTCTAAGAAGCTTCTAACAACTTTATGCACAGGCGGCTTTATGCCATTTTAGCGTGTTCTTACCCCATGGTCCTAAGGCATCTGCTGTGCTTTTGTGTGTGGGAAATCCACTACCAAATTGCCAAAAGCTATTTTTTACAGCTATTATTTGCTATACAATTGTAAACTTCTATGATTGTGGGAAGTTGACTCAGTATCAGAGTAATAAGCAGTAAGTACGTGTTGATTTTTAATATCCTGTCGTAGCCTTCAATAAATTGACCTGTATCATCTACTTCCTTTAAAAATTCTTAATTTGTAGTACTCCTCTATATACAACCTGATTATTTTTCATGTGTTTAGTCACATTTGTAGGGAAGATTTCTCTTGGACTCAGTCATGGGAAAACCCCCCAACAGCATTATTTATCCTGCTCTGCTAAATTATTATGTCACTGTTTAAGTACCCAGTAATAGTCAATGTCTCTGAACTGCCCAAAAGTGCTGGTGCGTGAGCTGTGCAGGTGTGACTGCAGCAGCTGACCCAAGGCAGGCAGATGTTGAGATTGTCCAAAGCCAGATGTTGCAGAAGCCCAGAGTAAACTAAAGCCCCAAATAAGAAAAGGAGGCTGAGGGGAGACCTTCTCACTCTCTACAACTCCCTGAAAGGAGGGGGCAGCCAGGGGGGTCGGGCTCTTCTCCCAAGGAACAGGCGATAGGACAAGAGGAAACGGCCTCAAGTTGCGCCAGGGGAAGTTTAGGATGGATATTAGGAGAAATTTCTTCACCGAAGGGGTTGTCAAGCATTGGACCAGGCTGCCCAGGGAAGTGGTGGATGATGGTTGGACTCAAGGATCTGAAAGGTCCCTCCCAACCTAGACCATTCCATGATTCCTGTGTACGTCGACAGCTTCCTGGGGACTTTGCTGCTTGTAGCTGTTGGTGACCTTTTTTGTGTGTCTCAACCCAGATTTCTCCAGTCGGCACAGACAATTCAGGCTGCTGAGGATGATTCCTGGAAGGACGGGTGTTACTGACAACCCAAACCGCTGCCACGCTGCCAATCCCCTCTGAAGCAGACCCCCAGCTGGCTGGGCGGTACTTGAAACTGGAGCTCCAGAGCCCCACCACACTGCAGACTGGTGTATATAATAGTTCTTCTCCTTCAACGCAAAGTGTCCTCACCTTCTGCTCTTCTACGACAGCCTGACCTCTTCGTGGTGGAACAGACAACTGCTTTACTGGGTTTCCACTCTTCAAAACATGACTGAAATGAGACTTCATATGAAGACCGAAAATAGCCTTATTTCATATAAACCTCTACTTGCAGCCCTTTGGAACACACAAAACCTTACGTGACCTGCTCCTGAGGACACTCCTGTAAAAAGGCTGCTGTTGTCCTGTTGTGCCCAAGGGTGGCTTCGTGCTGTTGCTGGGGTGGGTTGCACAGCAGGGGCTGGGGGAGACTAGAAATAGTTCCGTAGATAATAGAAGTAAGACTTTTTAAATTCAACCTGACCTACTCTAATATTTGTCTGAAACTCAACTGTTTGTTTGGCTTTTTTTACTTCTGTATAGAATGTATTTCTGCTACTTTTTATTGTTTGTTCTAGAAGAGGAAGCAGGTTTTTATAACTGTCGTACACTTCAAGCTGTTGTATTCAAGCGTGTGCATCACGGTTCACCAGTGAAGGAGCGGTACACAATATTTGTGTGGGTTTGTGAACAGGCAGTCGCAGGGACAGGGGATGCTACTGAAAAACTGCTGTTTATCAGCATCTTCATATCTCAGATGAGGAAGTTAACAAACACCAGTTAAAAGTAAACTTTTAAAAAATAACCCTCCCTGATTGATTTGACTTGAAGTGTTTCCCTGGGATCTCTTTCAGGTAGCCCCTAACTGCCCTCATTTTTGTAGAAGTTTTCTACTGCCTCTTTGGCTGTTTCCTCAGCAAGTGCTGGATGCTACAGACACACTCTTTAGTACAGAAAACATGCACTGATAGCAATGTTGTCCCTGCCATCAATGTGATTTTGATAGTGTAGTTTAATAAAATGTTCTGGTGCTGAAATACATCTGCTTTATTCAAACAGCGAGCCTGGCTCCTGAGTGGTTTTGTGCTGGGAACGAGGCTTTTCAGGATCTGCTTCTGCACTTCAGCTCTTAAACCCTGCGCAGGTCAACAGGTCTCCAGAGGAAGTCTGTTACGATACAAGTATTGATATTTACCTTTAGTGTCGTTGAATTTCGTAAGAATGAAAAGATAAGCATTATCACAGCACTTGGTTCCCATCTTCCTCTAGGAGAACATCCATGAGTGGCCCAAGCAGAACAAAACATGGGAAACACCACTTGCAAATAGGAAGCCCTCCAGGATGCTTCACAGCAGAGAGCGCTTTTTGCATCGTTTGCTTTAGAAAGAAAAAAAGAGGAAGAGACAGTTGGTATCAAAGTGCTGTTTCAGACAAGCTCGCATGTGTGTTCCCGTTTCACCTGGAAGATGCTGCCCATATAGATGTGACTGACTCTCTTCAGCCCCTGGTGCAGGAGAAGCGCTCCCAGGATGGCAGCCTTGACACCAAGGCTGGGTTTGTCGCCTCCAGAGCTGCAGCTGTAAGCCAAGAACTGAAAAGCAGCACAGGCTCCTTTCTCAGGTTTTATTTGCTCAGTCTAACGAATATCAATGTTTGCTATAAACTTCTTCAGACATTGCTGTATACCATTATTGCCTGAAATGGGATTAACCCTCTTCTATTTCAGAGCAGCTTTGTAAATATCAGAGCTGATTCTGCCTTGCTGAAAGCTCTTGCTAAGAGCAGTGTCAGAGAGGAGGCAGATGAGACTGAACTGGAGCTATTGCTCACTCTCTGAATATGTTCAAACACCTCCCTTCCACATGGGAAAAAGTCAGACAAAACTGCTTTTACACAAATAGGCTTCTGGCAACCCCAGTAAAGCTTTGCAGGTTCACAGCACTGCCCTGTTAAGGCTTCTCCTTTATGTTTTCCAACACTTCTGCCTGGTGGAGAAGCTGGAGCCTGGTCACACTGAACTTATTTACGTTCCACTGCACAGAAAGATAAAAACCAGCAGTGTTTCAGTTCAATTTCTCTGTTGTTTGGGAGTTCGTTTCTCTCTGCTGAGGATGTATTCCAAAGGGAGGAGAAAGCCTTCATCTTCCAGGCAGCACCTTTCTCTGCAGCCTCCCCAGCTGAGACAGCTGCTACCATTTAATGGAAACCAAACAGATGCTTAATGCAAGGTAAATAACAAAAACTTTCTGGAAAAGTAAAATCTTTAAATAGTTTAAGGTTACATTCTAGTTAATGTGATGCTGTTTCTATAAAGAACTGCAGCACAGATGTCAAAGGCAGGTTTGGATACGCATATCCAGACCGACCAGAGGCTAAAAAGAGAATTACGCAAAAAGGTTAACCAGGGCATCATTCTGGGGTTAACTTCTGCTTCAATTCATGGGTATTTTAAATATAAATCTGATACTGAAGCACTTGCAGACAGCTGTCCCACCGCAGGGAGGGGCAGCTCTTTGCTTTTGGGCCACAATCAGGAACATTAAGCACAAAACCCAGCTCTGTGCTCATCACACTAACGAGATGTTAATTTAAGTTTTATCCTTTCATTTTTCTAAGCCACTTTCATACCAAGTGATCTTCCTTCAGATTTTTATATTCTGCATTATCCCCAGCAGATGCCATTAGAATGCAGCTTTGCCTCAAACCAAGATAACAATCAAATGAACTCAGTTTCTGCAAGTTGAAGAGGAAACCCAACTCCCTCCTGCTGCTGCAGCAGCCTGCTCCCAGAGCCTCATCCTGCAGCAGCGTTTGGTGTTCCTGGGGGAGACAAAAGCCTACAAAGCTTTCAGCGTGCGGCTCTAGCGCAGGACAGCCAGCGGTGACTCGGTCTGTATCATAAACGCACCTAGAAAAAGTTCTAGGCCAGGCCTAGAGAAGAGGAAAGGCGGCCCTTAGTAGGGATGGGGGGGTGTGGGTTATATCACTGAAAATTGCCTTAAACCAAGTTTTCACACAGACTTTCATTTATCTTCCAAGTAACACCACCACTGCGCTGAGTCATAGACTGGTTTGGGTTGGAAGGGACCTTAAAAATCATCGAGTTCCGACCGCCCTGCCCTGCGCAGGGACACCTCCCACTAGACCAGGCTGCTCAAAGCCCCATCCAGCCTGGTCACCCCTCTGCCTTGTGTGTTCTCTCCACCCACCAGTGCTCTGAGCAAGCGGCGCCTTGTTCCCGTGTCCCTCAGCATCCCTTTGTCCCAGGCACTCGCCAACCCTCCCAGTTGACAACAGGGAGCAGCAGATTCTTCCCACCAACACAAACCAGCCCCCGTTGGGTCATGACAGGCACCAGCATCAAAACAAAGCCAAAATCCTTCCAAAGCAAGAGGTTTGACACAGCTGTCATGGATACTACTCCACAGCAGACTCTACGTGGGATTTCTCCAAGCAGCCCCACAGGGTGACACCAGCCTGGAGCGCAGCGTCACACCCAGGGTGACCCACAGCCCCAGTACAGACTGGTGTCAGCGCAGTTCCTACCACCAGTCTACACCCAGACGCGCCTCTTGCAGAACTAAAGAACTCTGCTTTCTGTACAGGAATTTTATTTAAATCAAGTTAACTTTGTTTTTACACTAATGCCTCAGTGCATCCTTTAAAAGGAAAGGAAGTATTTTCTTTAAAAAGTATTTGTACATAAGACAACAAATCGTAGAAATGAACACGGTAACATCAACAATCCCTAAAACATGCACAATGGTACACTGAACTGGGGGTGGCTGTAAGAGCAGGAGGGAAGAGGAAGGAAAATCTTTCTCTAAAGTTTACATTCGATTACCTCAAGTGGAAACCAGTGACCACAGCACCACTGATGCTCTCTGCATATCGAGATCCCAGTACCCTCAGTTAAAATTCAGCCGAGTAGAAGACGAATCCAAACGAGCATGCAAGTTTAGAGGAGAACTCTTTATCTGGCACCTGCTGGAGCACTCCGCGGTCAGTGGAACATTCACCAGGAAAAGCAGGTGGAGCAGCAGCGGTTTCACATCACAGCACTGCCAGAGCTGCCAGGAACCCACTGCACCAACCAAGCACTCGGAGCCTCCCCTTCCCGTCCCTCCGCAGCCTCCACCCACCCTTAGAAGCCACTTTCCTGGGCCAAAAAGATGCAGCTCTGCCTTTGTAGCCCATTTGATACTTTCAGGAGATTTGTCTCCGTTTCTCTTGGAAGTGAGCCTCGAAATGAGCCAGAAGCCCCTGTACCCCTCACCCCAGGCAACAGCAACTTTGGCCCCACTCAGCCAGGACCAGCTGAGGATGCAGATGTCCAGCTGGGACAGATGCAGCCTTCACAGCTTCCAAGAGCAGAGAAAGCCACCCCTGTCCCCCGGAGCAGCACAGCAGCAGCATCCCTGATCCTATGTTTGGTTATTAGCCTTGGGCTTGGCTTTGTTTGGTTTGCATTTTCAGTTTTCCTTTTTGGAGGAGTATGTGTTACTGCATCCTCAGAAAGGGCCTTTCTTCTTCAGACCACAGAGAAAGTAACTCATCCATCAGCTCCAACCGCCTGTCCCTTCTCTGTCCCCAGCTGTCAGCACACACCTTCAGTGCAGAAGCACAAGCAGCAGATACCCAACACCTCAATCAACCCAGAGCAATAGATTGGCCCCCAATTTCACCTTTGCAAGTGATAACAGTTATTCATTCATTAGTCCACCCTCAAAAGAAGAACAGGAGAAATAACATGTGAGAAAGCAGATACGTTACTGCAACCTTAACTATATGCAACCATCTCCTTTACTGTATTGATTTAGCCACAAATTAAGGGGAGGGCATGAGGGAGAAGCGAGGATGAAGAGGCAGCTGTTCCAAAATGCTGAGGTGACCCAACACCCTTCTCCTACCGCCTGCAGGGAGACCTCCAGGGAAAGGGAGATTTCACACAGAAGCAGCACCTACACCTTACAGTGCGCCAAGCCCCAGCCCGAGAGCCCTTCTGTTTGGTACTACCCATATCACACCTGCAACCTCTCTGCGTCGAAATGCTACAGGCCCACGAGAGGCCACATGTGCAGGGAGGCACCTGCAGCTCCCAAATTTGTAGAAAGTGGAAATTCACATCCACCCATCTTGTCCTTCCCCTATTAGTTGGGCTCAGCCCAACCTGAGCCCCCCTCAACGCCATCCTCGGGGGCAGGACAGTCCCTCGCAGTGCTCTCCTCCGCTTGCAACCTCGCATGAAAGTGCAAAGCCACATGGGCAAGCATGCACAGAACCCTCGGAGCTGGATGTGCCACCCACCCAGCTGAGAAGGGTGTAGTTGGGACAGGAAAAGAAACCAAAATAATAATAATAATAATCCCTTCAAGTAATTTAAAACAGCCCATTCTCGAGGTTCCAGCTGCACAGAAGCAGGGACCAGCTGGGCCTGTTTGGGGTGATAAGGCAAAAAAGTCTGAAGTCCTGGAGGGATGGAAGAATGAGAAGGTGTCAGTAGTGAAAGATTAAGAGTTATTCTGTAGGTCGCTTCTTCCCACTCCTGCGATTCTCATCTCCAAGTGACCAGCACCCGCTGCCTCCAGTTACTTCTGCACACAGCTCGGCCACGCCAGCCCACCACAGGCAGTCGATAGGATAATATAGAGGATAACCTGGAGAAAGAGAACAGCTGCTTCAGTAGAGAATCAGAGAGTCAGTCAACTCCTGACTCGGGCTGGCAATCAAACCAGGAGACCCCTGGTTATCAAAACCCTGAAAGTCAAATGCCCTACAGGACTTTGTGCTGGAGCCTCTTCCTCCACGTCCTCACAGCAACCCGGGGATGAGAGCTGGCCTCCAGCACAACACGACCAAGGGTTCAGTGGTGACAAAGTACTTCACACATCCCACCTGCAATTACACTTCAGCACTGTCTGCGCTTATTACAGGCTGGAGGTACACCGTCACATCAAAAAAACCTACTTCAGAGCTAAGTAATGAGATACCAACAGGACTAAGGCCTAAAAAGCCATTGCAGAAAGAGTAGCCATAAACGCAATACCTTAACTTCTAACGGAGATAGCGAGGCAGCACTGATGAGCTGAACAGAATTGTCTGGCAAGCTTTTCCCAGTGGCCTTGACAAGAAAAGCTGCCTGGCACAACGCTCCTCTCCTCACCTCGCACAAGACCATCAAAACGCTTGTTTTCCAGCTAAGCCCCTTCCAGGCACAGAGCTGGGAACAGGTGGCTCCAAAGGCAGCAACACCCTAACGGCATTTCCCAGTGGCGAAGCCTGACTCAAGAGCTAAAGGTTATTGTGCTCCATACTTACAATTGTTACAATGATGATGATGATGGTAAGCTTGAGGTTCTTCATACACATGGCTCTAGCAAGGTTCCTGCTGGTAGTTTTGAAAGTGACTGACTGCAAGAGAAAGTAAACCAACTAATTAATTCCTGAACCTGCTGCAGAGGAAGCTGCACCCCAAGAAGCTGGATGAAGAGGCTTTTCCCAGATACTGCCTCCCTAATAACCCGACCTGTAATCTCCTCCGGAGCCATTTCACTCCTGCAGTTACAGCTTCAGGGGCAAGATAAAGCGTAAGAGCGAGCCCAGAACCAGCTCGGGGTCCTGCCTTCCCTCGCTCAGCTTGGGAGAACCAAACACAGAACCGTAGGCTGCCCACAAGGATTAGTTTACCCGGGAGTACTTCTGCTTGGCTTCTCATTTGACTTCCAGCCCTTTGGGACTTGAAGAGTTCCAAAATATTTACAGAACTACTGATCTAATCACCAACATATTACATGCAACTTTATTACTGTAAACACACCTGCCAAAATGAACAGCCCATGTTGCTGCTCTTGGCAGGAGTTCCCCAGGGGAGAGGCAGTGCTAGAAATCCTTTAACGCTGGAACTTCCCTCCAGTATTTGGCCTTGCTGCATTTGACGGAAAGCTTGTGGTTGCCCTGTCCCAGGTCGCCTCTCTGTATCTTGCAATTCCACCCATTAAACCAGGTTTTGGTCACCAAACGACCTCAAACACCCACCAGGCTGTATTAGTGCCACTGTTCTCACAGGCTCTTCCCGCGCAGCTCAGGTGAGGATGCTCCTGCCTGGAGAAAGGCTGCAGCACCAGGACAAGCCAACTCAGCAGCACACTCTGCTGGTTATTTACAGGTTTTCCCCACAAACCACCGCCCAGTTTTTCCAGGGAAGGCTACAGCAGGCACAGCTGCATCCCTACGAACAGCAATTTTGCCGGTTCCCATGCTCAGCCACCATCCGAACTTTGGGAGCGCTGCTCCTGCTCAGCTGAGCGGTTCCACACGTGGAAGCAGAGTGCTGGGTACCAACACGCCTCATCGCAGCCCAGCTCTCCAGAGGATGGGGCTACTCTGACCACTGGCTTCTTCAGAGCTCCATCCCAAAAGGGGGCCCTGCCACTGTTGCTCGGAGGGTTCCAACATGGTTGGTTTGCAGACACTATTCTGGTGGTCAAGGAGTGACAGAACACAGTCCATTACTAAAGTTTGAGAACTTCAGCCCCAGATCTCCCAGGACACTCACCACTGGGCTGTACGACATTCCCACTAGAGGCACATCCCATTCCATCATCTTCTGCATGGTTTCCAAGAACCAGCACTCCCTGGGAGAGCTCGTACATGAATTCAGCCTAATTGCTGAAGTAATTCCAGTCCATTTGTCTAAAGCACTACCTGAGGTTAGGCTGCTTCTCACCACCAACCGAGGAAGGGGTAAGGTTTAAACACCTGACAGCTGGAGGACAGCATTCCCTGCTGGGTAAACTCCAGGCATCTCTAAAGCACAAATAGTTTTTGCCAGCTCAGAGCTGTTTGGATGTCCACAAGCCCCACAGAGGACATACTGGCACTCCACCGGGCTGAGTACTAAATCCTGAGGGTCAGGTGCCAAAGGAACTGGGCACCAAGCCAGGGCTCTGCAGAGGAAGATGCTGAGCCAGGTCTAGGGATCCCCAGAGGAAAGAAAAAAAGCTTCCGGAGAGTGTACCATGCTTTACTAGATAACGTAACGCTTTATAATTATATTGATGCACTAACGCTATTTCCCCATTTCTAAGTTCTTCCCCAGACTTACCGAATCCACAAGATTCTCCGTTTTATCGATCAGCAACTCCAGCTTTTCTCCTCTTTGGGCCACAAGGTCTAAAGAAAGAGACCAAAATCCAAATCTGTAGGCAGAATCCCAGTGCAAAAAGCTGCTTCCAATACCCACCCCCAACTGCCAGCCAGGAGCTCCTGGCAGTGGCTTATGAGACATCAAGTAGTTCTCAGCCTTCAGAGATCGCCAGGCAACAGCACTTAAGGAACAGTCTCACATCACACACCTATGTTTCGAACCATGATTCCTTTGAGTTCATCGATTTGAGCTTGCGTCTCTGCCACCTGGTCAGTGCCCTTGCTCTCCGAGTGGTATTTCTGTAACAAATGAACAGTCAGTGAAAGTGGGGACCCTCAACGTCGCGCTTCAGTTCCTTAAGACAAAAAAAGGAAACTCAGGGTCACTACAGAACAGCACAGACATAAATGCGAGTTTTCAAGTTACCCGAGACATTTATAAGTGGATAGTAGACCAAAATCTGACTTTCTCAGCCACTTACAGATCACCCAGCCCATCTGCTCCTGCACTGCGGGAGTTGCAAGGTGCCTACAACTTCCAGAGTGCCCAGAGTAACAGCCCCCTTTGAAAGTCCAAGCAACTGGCAGCAAGGGAAGAAAGTTAAAAGAAGAATCTGTGAGAGATGGTTCGCTAAATGCCTGGGCCGCTATCAGTGGTCCCACTCCCACACATCGTTTCTGAACTATGTATGAAGGCAATACACTTCCACGACCTTCTCTACTTATCTTCTAGGACATGCCAAGAGGGCCCTGCAGTTTCACAATGCAGCCATCTCTGTAGGTGAGCGTCAGCGGGAGTTCCAGCAAAGATGAGGGCGGCCAGTGAACTGGAAACACTACCCCAGGAGACGTTCAGGATGGCCAGGTTGAGTCGCCTACCTGCTCTTCAAGCAGTCCGGAACCAGCCTGCTGTGTACTAGGCCCACCTAGGAAGATTTCACATGCCACCTCCTGGGTACAGCTTGGCACTTGCCAACAGCTTTGTTGATATTGAATCCCTCTGGTGTATTACAGCAAGTGGCAAAGGCACTGGATACCCCAGCAGCTGCTCGGTGGCTGTATGGGCAAGCTCGCCCACTAGCTTCTCAGATACCTACAGAAGCCCACTCCATTCTGTGGCTTTGCAGAAGCAAGCCAAAGAACAGGACACGTTGCTAACCTGTTCCTGTCATCCCGTCCCTTCAGAAGTGACAGGGATTTCACTGAAAGACAGTTCTTCAGGTTTTGGGATCACAAGCGAACCTCTGGTGACTGCACGGTTCAGGCTGGTAGGTGAGAGAAGCACTAGCCAACATCCCCCAGTTAAAAGGAGTCTCACAGTGTTCGCAGAACCAAAGGAAGCAAACTGAGGTGAAGTCAGCATTGGATATTCTGCTATTCTTGGGTTGATCTGAAGTTGCTGCTCTCATCACAGGTCCTCTGCAGCCAAGCACTGCTAACCACAGCTCCTGTTATCCCACTCCCTTTGTCACCTTCACCCAGGGAAACAGGTCTCCAGAGCAAAACTCACCGATAAGCTGCTGCTTTCCTCTAAACTTGTAGCCATGGCACTCACATCTGAAGACCTTCAGGAAGCACCTCTGCTTTAATAAGAGACCGCCCAAGGAGGCTGACAGCAGAGGCCAGCAGCAGACTGTGATTGCTCTGCTTCATGACCACCCACATGGCCACTTGAACCCCAATTTCCTTAAGTGTTTGATTTGCATCCATTTCTGACAAGACAGGAAGCAAGAGCCTCTACACTAACAGCATTCACATACTCAGGTCATAATTAACAGTTGTAGCACTGAATGCAACAGCTCCTTCAAACCTCCTCTTCAGAGGTTGGTTTTTCAGGAGAAGGTACAGAACTGGCACACTAACAAAGCTGTCACTGGTTTTACTGGAAGCACAGCCTCCCTTTTGGGTATTATCTGTGCGCTACACTTGAGTTGGAGCGCGATCGCTGTGCTGCCGTATGATCTCTTCCTCCAGCCTCAGCATCACACTACTCAAACTCCTTAAGTTACAGGAATCGCCGAGATAACATTCCTGCTCTTGCACCCCGCGCAGCGCTGGGTCAGGGGGGCTCTCATCTCAGCAAGCTTTAGAGACCTTTGAGGGAAGAGCTTTCTGTCATCCCTTAACTTCTATTAGCCAATGCCTGCATTTCTATCAATATGCAAACGCCGAGGCCAGCAGCTCCTCTCGTGCTTTAGAGAAATGGGATTTTTTTAGAGGAATATCAACACCATGGCTCTGAAGACTGCCTGGCTCTCCCGATAAGGCAGTTCATTAAGCTTATTGCAGCAATGAACAGCTTACAGTTTGATGAGTCATCACTTCAACATAGTTTCTCAGTCCTATCACACACAGGAAGTTAATCTCATTTATTACGCACAACGCATCGGGCCCTGCTGGAGCCACATGGGCATTATTATTCATTGCTGCTTATCTGCTGCATAAGCCACAGAACGGTTTCTGCGATGAACTGTGTGCAACACTATGGGCTCCAAATCACCTCCGCTGGTCACCGAAGGCACCAACACAAGCAGCTCCTTTCACAAACTCCAGTGCAAACTTCAGGCAACAACGGTGCGAGTGCAACTCCTCACCTTCACCATGCACCTCAACACGCACCCGCTACTGCTGGAGCCTGTTATAAAGTTAGCTCAGTTTCTATGCTTAAAGGCAAGAGCTACGCAAAGGCACCAGCAGAGGACCTCTCCTCCTGCGATATCACCAACCCTGGCGCTTTCAGGAGACCAGCAGGAAAAAAGCCAAGCCCTTCACAGAGAACAGCAGCAGCACCAACAGGGTCACCAGCCACAGCAAAGCGAGACCCTCCTACACCACAGGGACAGCACCAGTTGTAGTTGCCCCAGACACGGATCGCGTACAAGCTCTGAAAGCCAATATTCCAAGGACATCTTTAATTCAAGGGAGGTCTCAAAAAACCACAAAACACTGAAACAACACTGTTCAGGTTATGAAGTTGTTTGCAGTCAATTAAGGATTCTTTAAGAGAGTCTTCAACAGCAGATTCAAAACACTTCCCTTGCAGAACGCGTAGCCCGAGGTTTTGTGCACTAATAAGGCTATTGATGATGTGCGTCACAGGGCAGTTAGTCCTTCTCTGTCTTCCACCTGCCTTCAGTCATTTCATTTGACAGGACACCTAGCAACAGGCCTGTGCTTTCCTCAGCCCTGTTTTCTCATACCACTGCAGCCCAAACAACAGGGAGAAGTGCCAACTGCAACATTCCCTCTGCGTTAACAGCTCATATTTTAAGAGCAGCCCAATCCCACACCTACAACAACTGCTCTCTGCTTTTTCTCCTCCTCTCCCGCACAAACCCCCACTGAAGCAAGGCAGGGTGTTGTCTGCAGACCCAGGTCACGCACACAGCAACTCAACACGGCATTGAGAAAAAGCGCTCTGTGAAACGCACGTCATTCTATAGAGGGCTGAACGGAAACGCAAACACTGTGCTGTGCACTTAAATACCTCGGAAGCTATACTCATATATTGCTAGGAATAAAATACATAAAGCAACACAACTATTTCAAACCTCTCCTGTCTGGCAGCCGTGGGCTTTGCCACTCCCCAAATACAGTACACAGCAAGCAAAGCGCTTTTGTGTCAATGGGATGGCAGCAGCAAGACCGCAGCAGATTCCTGTGCTAAGCAAAAGCAGCACATAGCTCCTCTGCACTTCAAGAGGGACGCAGATTCCAGCCCAACCTTGGCCTTCGGAGTCCAAGAACAGTCTTCTGAAACCTGGAAATTTCTGAAACAGGAGACTGACAGTGTTCTGTGTGTGCCCCAACACCACCATTCAGAGCTCAGCTTTAGCTGAGCTGTCACAGGGCCGATAAAATCAGACAGCGGAAGCCCGAACGCACCAGGACAGCGCTGCCGTCCAGTTCCAGCAACTGGAAGCAACATGCTCTGGAGCCAGCAGGGAAGCCAGGACCGAGAGCTCCCACTACAGTTTTGTCCCAAACACCGCTACGGCCTCAGCTGAAAAGTCAAAGTTGAGGGTGAAACTTTTGTAATACCCTCACACTTTTAATTTTGGGGTTGGAAGGGTCCAAGGCAAACCTCAGCTCAGAGAATGTGGGACCTTTCACAAGTGTTTACCCAGCTCTTTAACCTCCTGTCTCTCTGGGGAATGGAAATCCTTGGAGCCTCTGTGCAAGCCAGCCGGAGAGTCTACTGTGGCTCTGTATGCAGCACTTGACTGTAACCCAAGCCCAGCTTGCTTTCCTCCTGAAGAGGACGCAGTACCACAAGCAAAGCAGTGCGCCGCTGAAATTACCACGCAGTAAGGAGGAGAGAACCGAGAGGCAGCTAGGGATTACTAGATACTCGAGTTCTAAAGTTTAGTTTAAGAGAAATGCAGTAACATGCATTTGTCTTGCTCTTAGTGACGGCTGGATGGTCAACTGGAGCTAAGTTTGACGTTTCAGATGTCACTATTAAGATCTAATCTCCAGTGCAGCTACCTGGTACAAACAGTTAATGCATCATGATAAACCCCAGCCCATTTTTGCCACTGAAGCGGTGAAGCAACCCAGCTGCGGGGTAAGCGTGGGGAGAACAGCCAACTCCCCCGGCTTTATACCCAAGACTCAGCATGGTGCTTCAGTTCGAGTGAGAAAATACATGGAGAATTTCTGGGGAGAAGTCTGGCTTGTTAGGGAAATCCCGTTTAGCGAGAGATCTCACCAGCTGTGCGGCTAAGACACTGGAGAACTCGCTGTTCATTGCGTAGGGAAGGGCTGTCTGCGCTCTCGAGCCGTAGGTGGTCTGAAACCTCTTCTTGATTTCATTCAGGAAATTGAAGGCTCTGGATCGTTCAAAGTCCTGCAAGGCAGAGAGCAGACCACGTCCAGAGCTGCGTCAAGGCAGGAACAATGAAGCATACAGGGCACGTAGCCAGTTGCAGAGAAACTGTAATTATCAGTTCTTAACAGGCCTGCTGCGTGCAACACGATGGGATTTGACTGGTTATCCTGGGGTTTGAATGGCAGCCAGACTTCAGTCTCGGCTTCCTGGACGCTGGTTGGCAGCAGACATTACTGGGGCATCCATTAATTCTGTGCCTGGTACCTTTTTCCAGTGAGGGAGAAGTTTTTGCTTCAACACTTCCAGAATTAAGGAGTATTACGCATATTTCACTGACAATTAAAGGCTAGCCTCTACATCTAGATTCTGCTGGGGCTGCTAAGAGAAAAACTAGGCAAACCCAAGAACTTCACCTAAAAACTAACTATTCACGTGCATTTGAGTTCCAGGCTTAGACTTCAAAGCTGTAACTGATGTGAATGAGAACAGAAGGGGAAAAAAAAAAAATGAGTCCAGGGAGAAAAAAAGGCACCTCAGATTAGCACCCATTATTGATTTTCTTTGACATACGGATACAAAAAAACCCCAAAACCTGCAAAAATCCTGTCTGTGCAATAGCTGTAACCAAAATACTTACATCATCTGTGATGCAGAGGTATATAATCCTGTCTTGGCAGATGTAATGAAACAGATAACTGCAGAGAAGAAAAAAGAAAAGAAAAAAGGTCATTTGGAGCTGCCACAGGACTAACCTTCTAGAAGACACCACTGCCTCCAGGGCCTTCAAGGGCTGGAGAAGAGCAAATTCCAGTTACTCTACAGGAAATCAGAGAGATGCCAACATATCCCAGCCACCTTTGTTGAGGTAAGCGTCTCCGTTCCTATAAGCTACACTGAATTAGAAACCACCTACATGTTAAAGAATCACCGGCCTCACACACTTCACAGCGCTCCAGGCTGAGCAATCACTTTGTAGGACATGTAGTTGCCAAACAACTTCAGTTCCACCTTCTTCCAGCTACCTAATTGTAAAAACAAAACCTTGACAGGATACCCAGGGGTCAGATTTACGTCTAATCCTAACCAACGGGCGTACAAGCATCCAGGCACTAGTTCACATGTGACAAGAGCTGCAGTTAACTGGAGCGACCAGGAATACTTTAGAGAACCTCGCGGCACAGGGACTTGCTGCTTTAGCCTTGTTTGTGCCACCATCGGGTTGTGCTGCCTTTGGTTTCATCACAAAGACTGAGAGACACAAGCAACCACAGCAGAAAATGAATTAGGTAGGCAATAATCAGGCTAAACAGGCTCGAATCACGTGCCTAGGTTAACTACTCATGTAAACACGCCTTCGGTGGTACTGACCAAATGCAGATGTTAAATGCAACCCTGAGTATCCTGAAAAACAGTGCAAACCAGTTCAAAGCAATATTTCCTTATCGAAATTATCCAAGCTGTTATTTTTGGCGCAACAAAAAAAGAACCAACCCTTAGTTCATACACAACTGAACCCAAACCAGAACTCATCAGAGCTTCTAGTTCAATTCACTGGCTTTAGCTGTTGCTTTTTTATTACCTTGTCCCATCGCCACCAGTTGATGCTGCAGCAGGTGATGTATTCTTCTGAACAGTACAGCAGGACAACATAGGAAGAGCTGCAAAAAGGCCACACCAATACTTCCTCCCCCACCCCCCCGAATTCAAATCTCTATCTTTTCACTTTGACATTTGTGTATTCCCAAAATTTTCCCCAGTAAGCACGTGGACCCGCTTACAAACTCCAGAATAAAAGCAAATCAACACACATGCTGCACAGCAGTTGCTCGTACAGCTCTAAGGACACAACGCAGTAGCTTTCAAGCTCAGGCTTGGTATTATATAAATAAGACGACACTGAAATAAGCTTTAGGGGTGGGCCAGAAGTATAGTTTAATGCCCTAAAGGTCTGTTCTCATGAGAAAAAAGCCCCCAAACTCCATATCCACAACTATTGCCCCTCCTTCCTGGAAGGAGAGAGGTAAAGCTTGTCTGGTGCTACCTCATAGGCTTGCCAGTGGCTTGAAGAATCTTAACAGCACAGACAGAATAACCCCAAGAACTCCTGATGCTCAATGGCTGGTTTTCCTTGGGGATTATACAGAGGACACAGAAGTTCTTAAAACCAAAAAGAGCTCATTAAATGAGTTTAAGAAGTTCAAACAAAGTTAAAAGAAACTCAAGTTTCTTCCTGTTTCAGAAGAGGAGAAATGATCCTGGACAGACAGTAACAGGGCACTTCTCTAGCCTACAGGCTGTGACCCTGGCAAGGATCCCCAAAACCCTACAGACAGGAAGAATGACAACGCCTTGTGCTCACTCAGCTTCGGAGCTTTCACGTTCTGCCCAGTTATCACGGTCAAGGTAAAAAACCAGGCTATTCTATACCTCTACAAACCAAAACCCTTGCTTTCTGACAGTAGGAAGAAGTTGCCAGCTCTAAGCGTGTGTGTGAGAATATTCAATCCCCTCAAACAGATGGCTTGGAACTCTCCCTTCCGCTCTCCTAGAGGGAAGGCAGGGGTGGCAGATTCTGACCAAAGAAGTGATTATCCAAATCATAGGGGAAAAAAAAAGCCAGTGTAAGACTTGTCAGAAGATACTAACTTTAGCAGAGGAGAGACTCTGATGGTAAGCTCAGTGCCCAGAGCTGCAAAATGGCACCTGTGTATTTTCATAGCACAATGCAAAGCAGAACAACCACAAACTGCAGTGATCTCCTGCCACATTTGTTAAATCCTCACTAAGGAAAGCATCAATAATGAGCAAAAGCCTGTACACTTTGCAGCATGCTCTTCAAGTGTAGGTACATTAATTACCTGACTCTCAGTGCTCCCCAGCAAAGAGTAAACCAATCTCTACCACAGTTCAAGTTTTCATCTGCAGAAGTGCACTACGGCACTCCTAAAACTCAGCTCTGTAGTTGGCTGAACAGCACTCAAGGCAAAGTTAAAACAAAAGAAAATAACTGTACCCTTAAAATTACAATCCTAAAAAAAGATTCAGCATCCAAAGTACTTTAGACCACAGGGCAGGCAGCTTCCTCAGAAAGCTCTCCCGCAGGGACTTTCAGTGCTCCCAAGCCAGGGAAGGATGGGGAAAGACCACCCCAATTCTTAGCTCTTGAATCCTCAGACAGCCAAAAAAGCTTTAACACAACAGCTTGGGCAATATTGAGAATGCAGCCACACCGCCAATTCCAAAAAAACCCCACCAAACAAAAGCCACACAGCTGAAGTGGGGTCCAACGCTTCTAAATTTACTTTCTCCACAGTTCTTTCTTTAGTTTGCACATCAGCACACTGACGTACCTACTTTACACGTGCAGTAAGTCAGCATAGTCTCAGAAGATGTAACATCTAATCCCTCCATTCTACCAACAAGGCCCAAGGGCTCTTCAGAGATCTGTACAAGCCTGGGAAAAATCCTTCTGTCCCACGGACTGGATTTGTGGTAGCTCAGGATGACTCTACAACATCTGCCAGCGTGACTTGAAGCAACCAGGATCCGCAAGTGATCTGAGATGGGTGACGTTTTTACCTAAAGCCGTGTTCAAGCCTTAGAAAAGCCAGCAAAAGCCTCTGCAAGCCAAATACCAAAGACTCCAGCAGCTCGATATCCACAGCTGAGCACCCTCCAACTCACTTTGGAGTCATATAAAAATAGAAAATTTGGTTTCCTATCAACTGCCTTGGTGCTTATGGCTTAAGCTAAATTCAAATCCTGGTTATCCTGCAAAGTTCTGGGGGAAAAAAAGTAGCTATTGAGCTGACTGCACATTCAACCAGCATCTAAACGTGAATTTGGCTACAATCCATTTATCCCTATCCTCGTGCATGTCCACTAGTCTCCCCTCCCGTGCCCAGAAGCATTACTCACTTCCCATGTGAATAGGTCAGTTTGTTGTTTTCAGATGGTATTTTTGCCAGGATCTGCTCTGTCACCTCCAGGAAGTTTCCTCCGCACCAGGCATGTTTGGCAAGGATGGTTGTGCCCCTCGCCACCACAGCAAACAGGATAGCCATGACTTCACGCTACCTGGAAATAAGAACATGGCAAGAATTAGACTTGCGTTCTTTGGCAGAGAAAGCATCATAATCCTCACAGTGTTCTCTCGGCCCTCACATAATGGGAGGGAGGCACAAGCTTGTTCAAGACTTCAACAGGATACCATTATCAGAAAGCTTCTCTCATTTCCCCTTTTAGGTTCTGTTCAGAACACCACCAAGACTACAATACCCCCTAGAAGAAGGTTCTTCTTTTTGCAACTGCATGGTGGCCCACAGTCAGTGATCCCATAATGAATCTTGCCTGTCTTGTTTCCACCTAGATTTCTAGCTGTCAGGACATTTTTTTTGCTCTTCAACTGACCCTCGAGGTTTTTTTCTTGCTTGTTATTGAAAAAACTGTCTGCAGTCAACAAGCTCCAGTTCAGAAAGGAAGTAACGGTCTTGCAGCTCTATTAACAGCAGCTCATTATTCAGACCAAGCCCACCACTCCTAACACATGACTGCTGCGGGTGAGGCCTTGGCTTTGATTGCTATCGAACTGAAGTAGAAAAAACTACCACTTAGAGTCACACCTTACATGTCCCCTTTCAATGGTCTAGAGACACTCGCTAAGTGTATGTCGTCCCCAAACTTCTGTAAAGGCACGTAATCTGAACTTTTCAATGCGAGAGAGCCCATTTGCAAACTGATTACCCTCAGCAACAAGCTATTTCTACAAGACAACATCCTTGTATAGGTATCAAACTGGACAGGTTACAATGTGCAAGTGTTTGAGGGCCAGACTTCTGCAAAGTCTCCACAGTTGGACAAACATGCCTGCTGTCACATAAAGGGACACCCTTAATCAGCTCAAGTATCATCACATTAATCTGCTGACAGACCCAAGATTTAACATGTGAAACCACATGTCAGACCATAGCTGTGACATCTGCTCGGCTGATCCAGTACATCCATAAGCCTCTTTTCTGCTTAGAAAAGACTTAGGAAGACTTTTGACCCCTCAAAATCCAAAAAGCTTATTTTTCACTTTGCACTTTGACTGCCCTCATATTGCCTGCCTTGTTTTGTGTCTGGAAATGCCCGCATTCTGGCTGGAAAGATCACACACCGATTTCAATGCAACCAAGTAGCTTGGAGACCTCTCTAGGAATAGGTACTACAGCAGAGCAGCAGCGGTTTAGCTTCAGGACCCAAAGACCACAGGCAGAAAGACTGAGGCCAGGCTATGCCCAGCCAGACTTTCCACCGGCCTCTGGCACTGACTGAAGTGACTCATCGATCGCTTCTGTACCGGGGCTGGTCCTACCGAGCACTGTGCAGACAGATCTGCTCTGAAGAGCTTCTGCTTTCATTTGAACTGATGCACAAATGATCACGGCAACGGTGGTGGAGGAATACAGAGCTGTTAACAAGGCTGCGAAGCTGAGATACAATCACTACCCCACTGCATCAGGGCTCGCTTAGTCTGAGCTTGACAGATTCAGACTTGGCCAGCAACAATCAGGTCATCTCCCAAACCTCCCATGGGTTTAAGAGCTCAACACTGGAAGGGAAAAACAATAAAGTGGTGGATTTCTTCAGAGAATAGTCTCCACAGCTAACCTACAACTACCTGGGAGCACCATGGTATTCCGACCCAGCACTGCCGAAGGGAACAGAAGGCAAAGACTGAGCATGACAAAGGGCCGCAGCAAGCAGAGCGGGAAGCAGAACAGCAAAAGGTCTCAAAACAACACCGCTTGGGAGCACAGCACCGAGCCAAGCGCGCTCTAGAAAACCCAGGAGTTCGTAGTGCCAGTAAAGGGGAAGGGAGAACATGCCAAAGCCTCACACCACGCAGACACAAGTTCCCAGAGAAGCGGTTCTCCTTTGCTCTTCCTGACCAGCAATACAACACCAGGGCATTAATAACTGAAAGGGGGAGGAAGCCCCTGGGCACCCAGCAGCAGCTCCCCCAAACAGCTTTGCTGCTTTCACTTCCTCCTGGCCCAAAGCTGGCACTCCTCCAGCCCACACATGTGCCCCTTCATCTCTCCCAAGGACAGGAGAGAAGCCCCTTCTGCAGCTTTGCGCAGTTTGCTTCTTGCTTACACCCTGACTCAGCACAAGACCTGTTTTCAGAACAAAAGGAGCTTGTTGCATTTACCCGCTGCTCTTTCCGATACAACAGCTTCCCTTCTCCTCACTGTGTCCAAGTATTCACACACCACTTGTTTCCCATCCACCGCTCCCACCTAGGGGCCACCCTCACCCGGACGCAGCTCAGGGATTTAAACAGCAGGATTCACACCCAGCTGACACGCTCGCACAAAGCCTGTTGGGAAGAAGGGAGGTGAAGAGCGCCCACACCAGCAGACCCTCTGTCACTACTGCTGAAGGAACTGGGGGTTGCTGTTTCCTTGCCTCGTCCCCCTCCCTTTCAGACTAAAGCAAGCAAGCTCCTCCAGCTCATTTAAAAACATGGGTACAGAGAGGTGACAAACAGCTAGGTTTGGTTATGTTTCCTCCCACAGTCCCAGGTATGCTGGCTTGCGGGCTCACAACCACCCCCTAACATCAAGTCTGTCAGCATTGCAGAAAAAAAAAAACAAAACCAAATTCTTTGACATCTAAGAGGAGATAATCTTTAAACATAAGGACAGGTGGTGCTTATTACACTCAATTAAGTAGTTCTATGTCCACCTGAAGAAGATTATGGAAGTTACAGAATACAGGAAAGCAAGGGTAACAGTTTTTCCCCTTACAAACTTTCTAAGGAAACTCCTCAGTGTAAAGATACCCAAGGAGAAAGAATATAAAGCAGAGAAGAAAGTCATGATTACTCACTATCTGTAATACAAAAATGAAAAGAAAGTTCAAGAACAGGTTCCAGCAGCAGCAAGCAGTTCTTCACACCATGCATCCTCTGAAGCTCGTTCCCACACATTAGCACAGAGGAAAAGAGTTAACGAGTTCAGAAAGTAATTGAGAAGTTTATGGAGGAAAAGAATCACTATCAAACAAGCTTCACCCAAGCAGCTGCTCTCTGGAGCCGTAGAGTTTATCATGAGTTTCTTCTGCTCTCCCACTCTTCCCTGGGCATCCACCACCCACCACAGAGCCAGACCCCCCCCAGAACACTGAGAATCACTTATTCCATACAAGCTCAGGACTTTTTTCCCTGGGAGAAATACCACAAAGAACAAGTAATATCTTTGAGCAGCAAAGAAGGTAAGCGAGATCATGGTCCAGCCCCAGTCGAGGTTGTGACTCTCACAGTGCTTGAGCTTTAGGGCAGCTCTCGCTCACAATGCTGCTTTGCCCATACAGGAGCAATTAGGAGTTATACAAAGGCCTAAGAAGTCCCAGCGCTCCCAGTTTAGAGCAAATGCCTTAAAGGAGTTTAAAAACACGCTTCCAAGGCATCCTATCATCTCTTGCAATGCTTGAACTACCAAGACCATCACATGACAAGCAGAGAGCCAAGTCGTTCCCCAACCGCAGCCTTTTCCTTCCAGCATCACTGGCCCAGCCTGCCGGATCACATCTCGCCAAGCATTTTAGAGCTGCCCCACTACAGAAAACTCAAACTGCCTTCCAGAAAGCTGTACCAGAAGAGCTCACAGACTGATCAACCTGCACAAGCAGCACTGAGCTTCCTGACATCCAACAACAGAAGACTTAAGTGGCCAGCCTAGCAGGGTTTGTTTTGTTTTTTTTTTTAAGCCAGCTTTAAATTGCTGCATCAACCACATGTTGATTGCATTAGAGGAGGAAAAGTAGTCACAGATGCCAGATATGTAGCTGCCTCTGGCCTTAAAAAGCTGCTCTCAGCTCTTCAAAGCACAGTGCCACAGACAGACAAGTCCAAGACAAAGTGCTTTAAGTGAAGACTCACCCTGCCTTTAGTTAAGCACAAGTAAGTTACTAATCACAAGTCCCCCCTCCACAGGCCTGAAGAGACCAAAAGCTGTAGCCTGATGCTCACAACATTGTTTAAGATAGGAGCATTTGGACCCAGCAGTGAGCAGCAGCAGAGATTACTCAGAGCTAAAACCTAAAGGAATAAGCAACTCCTTGGAACCCTCCTGCAGGAGCCTCCACCTCCACCTAAAGAAGCTGAAGCAGAAGAGAAGCCAAGCAAAACCACAGAACCAACACGTTTATGGACAAACATGAAACAAACCAAGACCTTGGGTAGCTCAAGTTAAATGCTTATCACACCAGAGACAAGGGCAGCCACACAGCTGATTCTGGTCTTGTAAAAAGCAATGATTAACTGCCATGCAACTGTTCCTGGTTTCTCCTGATTAAAGAGACAGCAGCTCACTCCTGTCTGACAAGGCCACAGAAAGAACAAACATTTTCCCAGAAAAAAAGTAATCCACTTGGCAAAAAAAAATTAATATCATCAAGTGTCCAGTCATTCACAAGGAATTCTCTACAACCATAGGCTCATCTCCTGTCCTTCACCTTAGCTTCGATTAGTTTAGCCAGGAACCACACAAACTACACTTTGTTTTCTACTCACTCCACACCTGATCTCTCCAGGTTCTGCCAGCCCTGGTTTTCCTAACAGCAAGGAACTGCTGAGCAGCACAGGTTAAAGAATTTGTGAACAGTTGCAACTGCACACTGATCTGCAACAAAACTACCTAAACCAAGATGAATTTATTATACAATCATATCCCTTCAGATCCATGGAAGGGCAGCCATCTGCAATGTTTTGGCAAGCCCAGCAGCTGAACCAGAACTGTGTCGGTGCGTGGTACGGCAGCAGGTCACAGCTGGGAATAAACAAACACCACTAAGCCTCTTGAGCAATCAGGTGACTGTCAAGTATCTAGAAACCAATCTCTTCACATTGCAGTCACTCAACGAACAGGACCAATATAAAGGAGCAGTTGTAAAAGAAAAAACATCCACAACCCGCCCCCACCATAAACACTGAAAAGGCAGCAAGTGACAAACCTCAGAACTACAAAGCCCACAGACGCAAAGAGACACCTTAATTCCCAGAACCCCAGGTTCATACTGAGGATTATAAAACAACTCAAACAACTTCTAAAAGTCTCCATTCTTTCAATATTGTATATTTACAGAACTCACAGTAGTGAGGTGAGAGCTCAGTAGTACCCCAAGTAAGGTGACGCTCGCTGACACTGCAGGACCCCACAGTCCTGCGACAGCAAAGAAATCGACTCCCTGAGTTCAAGAGTCCTGGGAGGAGCCTGATTCAGGAGACAACAGCCATGTACTCTGTACAAACACCTGACCCCAGCTTTAAGCAGAATGGATTAACTGAAGTAAAACAGATTAGCACGGAGCATATTTCTCTCTCTAAGCAGCACCTCATGCAGCCCTGTAAAACTCACATATTACTTTTGTTAGTAATGCAAGTCTATTAAACTGCTAGAAAACATCTTTCCTCAGACATTACAAGAGAGTCAGGAATTAAATACATTAAAATCAACTCCCTTGCATAATCTAGAGATCACAGCTGTTTTCTATCTAAACTTAAAATATTGAATGGCTCCAATTGGAAGCGACCTAACCTTCCTAAGCGCAAAACTCACTCAGAGATATCAGGTAGGCCTTGCAGGGAGAGGCTCCAAGTGAGGAGGGGAAGGGGGAAAAGGCTGCATTCCTCAACCACCCAGAAAACACCACGGATCCAAACTGCTCGTTAAACAGTGCCAGAAGCATCTGGCAGCTACCAGAAATGAAGCACAAAGGCGAGCTGAGCACTGCATTTGTATCGCAATGACTATTTCCTCATTGCAAGTCATGCTGCAAGATGCAGCGTGCTGCTGTCTACAAGGTCTCTCACCATATTTGACAGAAGGGCACAGAAAAACCTGCAGCATCTCAAAGAATGCCAGAAACACACGTTCAGTCTTCAACGTGACAGTTAAAACTTCAGTAGGGATGATTTATTATTTTTAAGTGAGACACAAAACAACTCATTTGTTGCTCTGACTTCACTGAAGATCTAGAATAGACTATTGGATGGCAGCTAAGAGAGCCGGGGCAAGAAGTGAACCCAGAAAACTCAGGTGAACCCAGGTGCCCATCCTCTATCAGCAGTGCTGCCCTTACCAGCTGAGGGGGACTCGTCGGTCTTTCTTCTTGACCAGAAGATTCACAGCCTCGGTGCCAACAAGCGATGGAGGAGGTTGCTGCTTGTATTTCCAGAAATGCTCTTTACAGAAAAAGCAAAGGGCATCACATCACTAGTGGCTTTGAACATGAAACAAGTGCAGGTGTTGCAACCCTGCAAGCTGCAAACTGCCTGACTGCAATAAGAAGACCGTTTAAGTACAGTGACTTCAGCAGAAAACAGCCAAGGCTTCCCTTTAACCCTTCCTTGGCATCTGCAACTTTATATTTCTTTAAAGGATATTTCAGCATTAAGCCCTGTAGTTTATTTGTTCATTTTAAGCCTGAGAAGCAGGACATTCATCCACCAACACAAGTTTAGCTCCCTCTCTGCCTGCACAGCTGACATCAGGTACCTCTGCTCCGTCATTCCAGAAACAAATCACTAGCTAAGATTAATACAGTTTCTCTTCCAGGCCCATCACCTTTTCTGGAAGACAGTGTGACAAGTTTTAAAAGAGGAATAAAGACACTGAACAGGACAGCTACTGAATGAGCAGCTCTCTGGAGAGGTAACACGTACACCCCCACTTACAGCGTCCCCCAGGTACCCCCATTGCAAAAATAACTGGAATTATTTATCATTATCCAGTCTTCAACATCCACACAAGCTCCGACTTACACCAGCAACAAGCCACTCCAGGGTTAACCGGCCTTTTCCCCCCCAAGTTCCCCAGCAACCCGCCCCCCGCGTTCCC
>VWZL01003264.1:247734-274042 GCA_013396915.1 Stercorarius parasiticus
CCTTCCCCCGCCGGTACCGAACGAGGCCTCTGACAGCCGCCAGCACCGGCCCGGCCGGAGGAGCAGCCCACCGGGGACGCTCGGCCACCCTCTGGGCCTTGCGGGCACAGCCCCAGCCCCACCGCCCACCGGTCCAGTCACCCGGTCCCGGCCCAGTTACCCGGTCCCAGCCCCGCTGCGGCCTACCGCCCCTGGGGGGGGTACCGGAGACAGACTCGCCTGCTCGAGCACCACAGGCGGCCCTGCGGAGGGTCGCAGCCCGCCCCGCTGCCGCTCACCGGCCGCCGCGGCAGGAGGGAGCGCTCCCGGGGCGCTGCCGCCCGCCGCGCTCCTTCACCGCCCCCCCGTCCCGGTACTGGGCCACCGCGACGCGCTTCCGGCAGAAGTGGGTGCTGTGCCCCGCGGTGCCTGCCGGGAGCTGTAGTCCGGCGGCCATGGCGGACCATGGCGACAGGAAGGCCGCGCTGGAGACGGTGAGGGAGTGCGGCCGTCCGGCTGAGGGGGACGGGGCGAGGGTCGGCCCTGCTCGGCCCTGTGGCGCTGCTCTCCCCTGGAAGCGGCAGCCGGGGCCTTCCCGGCTCGTCCCGGGCCTGGCTCAGCGGTGGGGCCTTCTCAGCATGGGCCCACTGAGGAGGGGGGAGTGTGGGCGTGTGCGGCGTTGGCGTCGGGATAAATCGCGGCAATGAGGATAGATCCAAGGGAAAGGCACCGTGGCCGCATCCCGGGCTGGTGCTTCGTCTCGTCCCGATGGCTTTGCAGATAGGCCCCGCGCTGCGGCCCGTTACAGCCTTTCCTCTCCTATCCCCGCCTAAACCCCCCTCAGATGTCACCCCTCAGACGGCCAAGCCGGCTTCTTCAGCCGTCAAACCGCTCGGTTTTACCTGACATGGAGCGGCTGCTCCGTTACAGCGTCTGTGAGCAGCAGAGGGAGAAAGAAGCTGAGGAAAGTGAGTGAAAGAAGTGAGGAGCAGTGTTTCCCGAAACAGGAGGGACAGAGAGGAATCCACCTGTTTGGTTGAATTTCTTGAAGTTTAGGCGTTTGATGTGGTCCTACAGAGAACACAGGCAGCTAGAGGTCAGGACTAACCTATCTTAAAAGTAGTTAGGACTAGCATTTTCTAAAACAAGGCTTGCTTTTTAAAGATGAATTGTTGAAAACATCAGGCCGTGGGTGGCTTTGCCTGTTAGCTGTAGGCCCTGGCAGCATCCCTCGTCTCCTTACCGTTTCAGGTCGCTGAGCCCTATGGCAGGAGTTTATGGACCTTTTTTCCATCTCCAGTGCCTGCTGCAGGAGTTTATGGACCCTCTTTAGATCTGCGGTTCCCTTTGCAGGCAGCAGAAGGCACTAGATGGCACTGCACTTCACGCTAACAGGGCTGCAGCTGGCGGTTGCACCAAGACAGGATGACAGGGAGAGCTGATCCAGGATCATCAGGTGCTCCGTGTGCCAGTCCGTCTGTCTGGCGGTGGGAAATGGGGAAAGCCGAGCACCAGGACAGCCGTATAAGGAGAAACAAGCGGGCTTTGTAAATTGCCTGGTTTTAAAAGCTGCCTTTGGGGAAGGCTTAACGCAACGGTTTTCCATAGTCTCTCAATCTACAGCCCCTAAACTTTTCCTGATGGCACAACAGACCCTGGAGTCTCTTAGCAATAGTCTGGCTTCTGCTAGTTACCTTTTTCAGGTTCTCTAGAGCCGTATTCTTCTTGCCAGTTGTGCAGGGGACAGGCTGAAAGTCACAATTGCAGCAGGAAGCCCAATCCTAATCCTGCAAGTCTGATGTGATGAATGAAATTGATCTTTGAAGAGCTGCAGTTCCTAGAGAGGCCCTTGGCAACAAACCAGCAGATCCCTCCATGAGGAATGCAGTACCATACAGAAAACAGGAGAACGTGTAGAAAGCAATACTGGCCCATGAAGACTGTATTCTGACATAAAAGACAAGTTATGCATAAACTGCAGTGAGCTGTAGGACTGTTCCCCATCCACTTCATGTCTAGCTGATCCCATCTATCTCAGCTCTGTGCTAATGTATCCACCACAGCACTGCCTAGGCACCAAATACAACATTAAATAATTCATCATCATCATAAATCACAGCCCCTCCAAGCAGGAGAGCTTCTGGGGGATGCGAGATTGCAGCTCTTAGGCTTGCGTAGCCAGTAGAGGAGGGGAGTGACCGATGTGTGGGTGGCCGGGTCGCAGGGGCCATATCCTGACCTTCCTGGAAGGCTTTACCCCCCATCATCTTGGGGGAAGTACAGGCTTTTCTGTCTCTGTTGTCTCTGAGGGGCTCGAATGAATTTGATCAATCCTAAAGCTGCCTCGAGATCTCCTCAGCTTTTCCATCTGCCTCCTTAATACAAGAACAAGGACAGTTTGGTGAAGAGACCAGTGAATTGTTGTGTAACCAATGAAGAAAAACTCCAGATGAGCAGAATTCCCTGCTCCAGGCTATCAGGGCTTTTTTCTTTAAACAAGTTGGCTCACAGGAGAACAGGTTTTCTTGTGATGAATAGTTTGATACCTGGACACCTCTTAGAGGAGACTCAAAAACACCCTGAGAAATCTCAGCCTTCTGCCTCAGGGCACAGACCCAGTTGCTCCAGGGACCAGGGAGGAATCTGCCCTTCAGGGGAATGTGTTGGTTTTCCTTGGAAGCTTTGGACAGTGTCTGTGCCAGAGGCGAGATACCTGACTAGGTGGGCCACTGGCTTGATGAGAAGCAGCAAAGCTTGTGGTCCTGCGGAGATCGAGAATTGTATCCGAGGACTCTCCACAGGAAAGAGGAGAAAGAAGCTGAGCCTGTGAAGCAGACAGGTTCAGCACAGTGTGTTCCTTAGGGCTGTTTGAAAGAGCCTTGCTCTGGCTTTCATCTGCCAGATCAATGCCCTGGGTACTTACTCTGTGCGAAGGAGCAGGGACAGCTTAAATTCATTGGGTTACTGCTCTGAGGCACTTGCTGCAGCCCCACAAGTTGGCCCAGCCACCATGCCAGAGGTACATCTGTTCCTTCTTTCCTACACCCACACGTTCCTTCAGCTTTGTGAAGGAGTCTGAACTCAGTGCAGCTCTCAGCAGTGGGTGTTAAACTCCCAGTTATCCTATTTTTCAAATAATTTTTATGCAACATTTGTAACTCAGGTGTAAATATTTGCTCTCTGTCTGGAAAAGCGTCTCTTGCCCCCATGTGTGCAGAGCTACAGCTGAGCTAAGGTGTAATTTCCGCTGTGTGACTAAATTGGAAGAGCATCAGTGTCTCAGTGAACAGAGCTATACCTGTACCTGTCTCGTGGCAGGGAGGGGGACACTTAGGATTTTGGCACCTGGTCACACTTCTAACCCTGTGACTGGATGCAGGGAGCAAACCGGGGGCCAGGCAGCCTGTCCTGGCATGTGGGTGCCTCCTGAGTTAGTCTGCTCTTGCTTGAGCCTGTAGTCTTTGGAAAAAACAAGCTCTTGAGTAGGACTGGGGCTAATAATTTTAAGAAATACTTCCTTGCGATAGGAGAGACTGAGGCCAGCAGCTACATTTGGGAAGAGGGTGCTGGGTCTAGCAAGCGGGAGAGCTGGCAGGGTGTTTCCTCCATGCCACCAGCCGCCCAAGTGACCTGTAGCAAGTCACTTATGCCTTGTCCTTCCACACCAAGGGAAGGTGTTTTTGTCACTCACTGATTTTAATCACTCAGCAAGACTTACCGCTTTGGTTGTGGATTGCGAGATGCTGGGAGGTGGGGAGACCTTATCAGTCCAACATCACCGTTGTTGATGTGATGTTGCTGCATTGCACCTGTCCCCCTGCGATAGCTGGTGTGCGGGGAGACAGGCCTTGAATTGTGCTGCAGGTCTGAGTGATCTCTTCCTCCATGGAAATCAGTCCGCATTTCCCTTCGGAACTACTGAGTCAATTCCCCATGACGGCCGTACCTGCAGAAGGAGGAATGGGACTGCTAGGAGGGTATCGCTACCTGAGGGAAAACGTGAGGGGTTATAAAATCTCTGGAGTGGTTGACGATTTGGCCGTGGGCAGGACGCAGAGAGATCAGCGCTCGTCTTAGGCTGGCTCTGCACTTAACCTTGAAACCTCTCTCTGCTGCCGAGAGAGGAAGCGGTTGGGGTCTGTCTGGGCGCATCAGGCTCCACGGTGGCTACGCTGAGCCTGGGGAAAGGTCAGAGGCTCAGCGGCCCTCTGACAGCTAAGCGATTAATTAGGCAGCTTGTTGGTTTTGGAGGGGATCCCAAACCAGTCTTCTCAGGAAGCGTTAGCTGGTAAAGCTCTTCTCAGGCGCCTGAGCCAAAAGGCAGCAGGAGGATTAGGGGCTGGCTGCCGGCATTGCGGGGTTCGTTACATGTGGGGCTCAGCAGCCTGAGGCTCGCCGATGGGCTCTCTAGGCTCATCCTCAGCATGTGAATTTGGGCTTACAGCTCCTTCTGTTTTTGAGCTGGCATAAGATTTCCCTGCTGACAGACAGTACTCCTCCCTGGGGAGTTTTTGCCCGTCCCTTTCATTCCTGTCTAGCCATGGGCTGCTGGTGGGAACTGGGATCACACCAACCTGAACAGACACTTCAGCCTCGTTCCACCATGGGTGCTGAAACCCCAGCTTTCTTTGGGCTCCTCTTCTCTCCTGTGAAGAAGAAGGATGCACAGGCTCTTTGATAACGGGGGAGAGGTTTCTCTGAGGTCTGTAATTTTGCACACTGCAGCACTCGAGACCTGAGCTATGGAGATGGACCAGCCAGACCTACAAGCCCTCCCTGTTACTCAGGTGTAGCTGAGCACAATGGCTTTTTCTTCACCCTACAGCTGGTGTTCACTACCTCAGAGCACCTTACAGCAACTCTTCTTTCCTCATTTGTGGCAGGTCCAGGCAGATGGGACAGATGGAAACTGCGTCACGTTTGTGTTGCATGATGAGGACCACACACTTGGCAACTCCCTCCGATATATGGTCATGAAGAAGTAAGTGGAGCCTCTGTGATGCCTGGCATCGCTGAGGGTACCTCTGTCTCCTATTCTGTCCTTCTCCTTACTGGAGATGTTACTCCAACAACATCTCAGTTATTGCTGGAACAAGGTAAACGATCAGAAACTACCTCCGTGCACACCTGTTGGGGTCTTTATATCAGACATTGTGGCAAAGGCTCCTTGCCTAGCACCCCACCTCTCTTCACAGGATTAACTTTTCCTTGTGCTGTTAGTGTCAGGACCCTGAGAGCACTAATAGGCCTTACTGGCCCTGACCAGCCACATGGGGGGCCTCCACCTACACCCTGCTGTGAGCCCCATTTTTAAGCTCAGCTCAGGGCTTTCAATCCCTGCTGAGCTGTGTAGTAGGAGTATGGGTCTCCAGCTCAGCCTGTACTGGGCTGTCGACTCCATTCAGCTGGATGCTGACCCAGGGATTGACTTCCCGGTCTGACCTCAGCCCTTCCTCATCATTGCACACCTTCTTGGTGATCAGCGGGTAGTGTCTGACCCTCATTACCCTCACCTGATGCGACACTCACCTGCAGATTGACTTCTTGGCCTGACCTTGCACCTCCTTCATCCGCACAAACCTGCCTGATGATGTGGACCCTTGGCTGACCCTGGCTACCACCTTTGTGCCCACCCTACTCCCTCGCTTGGGTGCTGTGGGACAGGGCTAGCTAGTGAGACCTCTGCCCTGTCGGCTGTCCTACTATTTGTAGCTCCTAGCTCCCCATCCCTTAGGGAACAGCCAGCCCTCACTGCTCTTTGGTGGTTAGTTGTGGAGGAAACTTAATGCCTGACATGTGAAAGACTTCTGAATGCCTTATTTGGCCCTGGGTAAAATGATGCACAGCTCCATGTAAGTACACGTGGTCAGGCAGTATCTGTGTCTCTCTCTGGGACAAGCGCTGTCAGAAAAGAGGGTAGGAGCAGCCAGTATTAAGCAAACTGATCATCTTCCATGCTTGCATGGAGGTGCAGGAATTGATGCTGGGAATTAATTGTCCTGCTGCCCCCATCAAAATGTACAAATAGGTTCACCCTCATTGCCTGATTTTATTGAGCTGGGCAGCACTGAGGGTTTGTGAGGATCTACTGGTAAGCCTCAGAAGAATTACAGCAGGAAGTTCAATGCATCATCTCAAATGACAGTTGCAAATGTCATGTGAATTCCTCTGATAAAGCCGCATGACAAGTAAAACAGCAGGCTTCTTGCAAGGGGCTGTTCTTTCTGCTGCGTGCACAAATGTTCTACAACCACCTCAGCTTATGAAGGCAGGTGTCGTGCAGCCTGCAAACCATCTCAGTAAATCCTTGCAATGCCTTAGACCCGTCAGCCTCTTTTGCCCAGCAGAACTGCAGGAGTTTTGTGTACAGTGAGGTTTCCAAGCATCCGGGACCCCCTCTTTGAACCCTGCAGGCCTGCCAGCGGACCACTGGTGGTGCCAGGATGCTGCCTATGATCGTGCCAGCCATGTCCTTCCCCTGCAAAGCTCCAGCTGCAGCTCAGAGGTAGGTGAGGGTGTGTGAATAAGGTTACACAGGGAGTCTCCCTTCAGCATATCCTTCCCATAAGATCTTCAGTCATTTTAGAAATATCCTGAGCCCCAGCAGATCTGGGGTTGCCTGAGCCTCTGACTTCCCTGAGATTTGCTGTGTTCTGGGTTTCACTGCCCTCTTTTCTTCTCTCCCCTCCTGCAGCCCTGATGTGGAGTTCTGTGGCTACTGCATCACGCACCCCTCTGAAAGCAAGATCAACTTCCGGATCCAGACCAGAGGTATGGGTGTGCATGTTTCCTTTGTGTCCAGGGCCCTTCTTTAGTGGAATTCCCCCTGCTTATGTCAGGTTTCCACCATGAGTCTTCTCTGCTCTCCACCTGCGACTGCTGTGCCCTGTTGCTCAGCTGGAGAGGCTGCTCTGAGCTACTGTGCTACAGCTCTTCGGGTTCCCAGCTGTCGGGTTCCCAGCTGAGGAGCCCACAGCCTTCCCTGGTCCCAGGTATCTGGTTTGACTGGCAGCAGGCACTGAACTGTAGATGCAGTAGATGTGCTACTCACTGTCAGAGGTGATGGGTGCTCCATCTGCCCTTAAATTAGCACAGGGAATGGAAAGCAAAGCCAAAGTGTGCTGACATATATAGCTGCAACGAGATAATTTGTTTCTGCTTCTCCTTCTCAGCTGTCTTGCGGCTTTGGCTGTCAGGCTATGACCTGAAGCTCTTTTGAAAAGCGTCATCAGTCTGTGCTGTCTTTTGACTTGCCTCCCAAAGAGGACTTTGTTCCCTGATAATAAATAGCACTGACAGCTCTGAGCCTCTTGCAGTCACTTGCTCCTCCCAGCACCCCAACCCCTTCAGCTCAGTCCACTGCCCTCCATGCAGGCCCTGCAAGCTCCCCAGCTTTGTCTGCTGCCTAGAGGGACAGTGTTATTTCATGCCTTCCTCATGGGGCTGGTCCTTTGAGCATCAGATATGTAGAAGCCAATTCCTGGAAGCGAGTATCTAGTTTGTGCTTGCTGACTCTCGCATTTCCTAAAAATTAATTAGTGCTCAGGCTGTTCAGCTTGCCAAGGGCACCCCTTCCCCGTGGGACTAACTGCAGGGTAAGTGTCTGCGGTTCCTGCCCCATCGCCTGGACCATCACACTGGGCTGAGCTCTCAGGCTGCTGATGGTGGGCTGGGAGAAGGGAAGTGTGTGGGCACATACCTGGTGTAAGAGCCTCTCCCCATCACGGGGCCTGCCCTTGGGCATGGTGGCAACAGCCACGCTGCCTCAGAGCAGCGAGGGAGGCAGCTACCAACCCTTTGCAATTCACTTCCCATTTCACTAACGCATCTTCTTTCCTGAAGGGGCCCTTCCTGCTGTTGAGCCATTCCGGAAAGGGCTGAATGACCTGATGGGTGTTTGCCAACATGTGCTCAACACCTTTGAGGTGAGACTATTGCCTGAAGAGCTCAAGGGCCTTTTCTGTCTCTTGGTCTCCGAGGGGACAGGAATGGGCTGAGACCCATGTTGTAGGCACTTTTGACATGAAAAACTTGATAGTTTTTTCAGACATTTTCTGCCAGACCTGTGGCAGTGCCTGGCTTCCTTGGAATGACTGTAAAGCTCAGTCACTTCTGAAAGTACCTGGAGCTCTGTCAGGGCTTCTCAGGTCCCTCAGCCTTCCCAGGCACTGGGCAGAGAAGTCACAGCACAGGCCAGGGTGGTGGCACTGTGGTGTATGAGTCACTCAGATTTTTGCTGTTAACATTTGTCCTTTGCTTTTGTTCGCAGAAGAGCATGAAGGAGTACAGGGCCCGGAGGGAGGATGAGATGCAGTAGCGTTTGGGGATGGCCGTCCCCATGGATATGCGTGACGTCTGTGTTTTGAATTCCCTGTGTCAAGAGTTTTTGTTTGGTTGTGCTTTTTTATGACCGCTTTGATGCAAACCTGTATTTTCTCTAATAATAAAGTTTATGAAGTTTGATGCCACGGAGGTGACGCTGCGTTCAGCTCAGCACAGGTATGGGAAATGACAGCTAGAAGGCAGCTCTTTCCCTTTTCCATCTTATTTCTTTCCCTCTGCAAGTGTCGTTGCTGTTTCCTGCTCAGGTTTTTGAGATGACAGAGTTTGCAGGTGCACAGAATTAGTCTGCCCCAGAGCCCACAGGGAGCAGAGGGGTTCAGTGCTGTGTAAAATCAAGCTTTTAGAAAGGCAGCACCCTTTCCCGATTTAAGTCTTTCTGTTACTGGCACCAGTGCGGTTGACTTCAACGGATACAGCCAACCTTCCTTTTTAAACAGATCACTATAAAATGATACTCTGCTCATTTGGCGGGGTGAGATGAATAAAAAAGCACTTGCCTTTTTTAACCCCCTGAAGAATGCAGAGGCGAGCCCAGAGCACTCCTCGTGAGCAGGTTGAAAGGGTGCAGCACTGAAGCCCTGGCCTTGTTCAGCTCTGCTGGCCACGCTCCAAGTGAAAGCCTTTTGTTGAGTGTAATGTGGCATGAAATTGCAGGAGTTTTTCTGCTCTGTGCCGGGCGTAGGATCGGGAACCTTTCCGGTTTGCTCTGCACGGGGGGGAACACGGCTTGTCTCCTCCGTGGAGGTCTGCAGTTACCAAAGGAACCTGCTGACACTCAATTAAGTATTTAGCAGACTTTGCAGACCCCCTGCTGCTTAATAAGAAACACCCAGAGATTTTCCTTTCAAACACCAACATGTTTTATTAACATACAGAGGAGTAAGGAGGAGGATGTAAAATGTCAGGTTTTCTCCATAAAATCATTCTTTCAAATACGAATGGACAGACTTGTTCTCTCTGACAGGCTGGCGGTGGGTTTGTGTTGGCAGGCGTGAGGCTGAGGAGCCAGCTGAACCCTGCGTTTCATAAGGGATTCATCCTGCCCACGCCAACGCAGTCCCACATCTACAGTGGGTAACTGCTGTGGCTTTGCCTTTGGCTAATCCTGTCTGGTGCTGTCTGGCCTGGTCTCTTCATGCTGAAACTCCTGGGTGGTTAAAGCATGTTTCCCATGGGGCTTGGGACGCAGCAGGGGCGCGTGGGGAAGAGGGGCTCTGCCTGGCGGGTGGTGGTGAGTGTTTCACCCCGCTGTGTAGGAGCAATACAGGCCCGGGGACTTTCTGGTTGGAGAATTCCCCAGCCCAAGCAAGAGGGAGACACGAAAAAGCAGGAAAGCAGTTTCCCCAGGGCAAGGGGAGAGCGTGAAGGGAGCTGAGCAGTGCACCTGGGCTCAGTCTCAGCCCGGCTGTCACAGAGAAGAGCTTTTTTAAAAGGTGTTGAAACCCAGCTGGGCATTGAGCTGCTGGTTGCTTCCCCCAGCTCCAGGGAGTTGCTGTGGGCCGGTTGTGTGTTGCTGCTGTATCTCAGCTCTCTTCTCTCTCACACTTGGTCAAACTTAATGATGTTGGTTTTAACAGAAGATGTCTAGGAGGGGAACACAAGGAGAAAAGCTGTACCAAAGGAGGATGAAGTCACTGTTAAACAGACACGCAGCAAGTAGTAGCCGTGTCCAGAGCTGGATGAATTCGTGTCGGTCTGTTTGTTGCAATATTAATAATGTGCAGATCTGAGGCTGGTTTTGAACCATTTAAGGCTAAAATGTTGATCTGAGTGTGGCAGCTAATACAGGAGTGATTAAATCTGCTCTTGGAGCATAAAAAGAGACGTTGGCCACCTGGGGCCCGGGAGGTTAAGTAAGGTAAAAGGATTCCCCTGTGTGCCTGTAATTGGTCTCTGTCTTGTGAATATTAGCAGGTCCTGGCTGTTCTGCCTGTCCTTGGGAGAGGATGGTGGCTCTTCAGCGTTTGGGATGACGGTCCTTATGGAATTACCAAAGGTCGCTACCGGGAAATTGTCAAGATGCTTCAATCTCTGCTGAAATGAATGGGAGCTGTGCGTTTAACCACGCTGGTCCCCACGCACCGTGCAAGTAAAAGATGAAACAGCCCTTGCTCAGCTGCTGGCAGGCACTAAACTGCGCCCCTGCATGCTTTGCTCGTGTTTTAACCTGGTAAGGCTGACTTTTACCAGTTGGGACCAACTTTATTTTGCAGCAAGGAGGATGGCAGCAGCTGGGGACAGGTCTATAGCTTTCAATTCCCAAACTTCTTTCTTTCTTTGCTATTTCACCCTATTGGCGCTTGCTGCTTCTCTGCCAGGGGGACACGCAGAGCTTGATGCTCTCTCCTGCATCTTTGAGGCACTGAGTGCTTTTCAGCTGGCTCCTGTGTCCCCAGAGTATTTCAGTCCTCTAGAGAACAGTATCTCCCTCCCCCGTGTCCCAGTACAAGGACCTGGTGTCCACGTCCCTCCTGGGTCTGGAACGATTCTGTTTCTCAAGAAAGCTGCTTCTCCTGACTCTCTGCCCAAGGGATCCTGTCTTCCGACAACTCCAGTTCATTTGGCGTTTTTTCTTTTTAATTAAGGGCAGCTGTGAGTGGTGTTGCAGGGTCAGGTTGGAACAAACCAGTTGAAAACGGGCACCTGGGCTAGCAGCAGGGCAAAGTATGTGCCAGGAGGGCAGGGATGGACAGGGCAGAGGAGGTCACACTCCTTGCATGTGTGTGTGCTCCCCCTCAGCTTGTCTCCGGTGCTGATCAGGGGCTGAAACTGGCCCTGCTCTGTGACCCACACGTCCCAGCTTTACTTGACACATCTCCAGATCCGACCCACAGCCTCCTCGGCCTGCTGGCCTGGTCAGCCTTCTCCAGGTTGTCCCAGCTGTCCCAAATCAGCCCCCAGCAAGTCCCCTGCTCACACGGTGTTCCTCCCCTGTGTGACTCTCACGGCAGGGTCCCCACGAGGTTCATCCCCGTGCAACGCAATGAGGAGCCGAAGAGAGAAAGGCGTTGGCTCAACCGGTGACCAAAGCACCAGCCATTTCAGGAGAGTGGGAGGAAAACTGTACCCATAGGGCCAGAGCACCCCAGTTAGCTGCCTAAATACTGCCTGTTATGGGACTTCTTTCCCCGACGAGGGATCTGACCCCTCCGTGGGCCTCCCCATTGCATGGCCCAACAAGCAGACCCTTGTTTGAAGGGATGTAATTAGTGGAAACCCCCTCGTGACGCACATGGCAGCAGATGGAAAGGTCGGCACATCCCATCTGTCCCTTCCCACCCTCCCTCCCAGCCGCCGGCACTCCCGCAGTGCTGCCCCAGCGCCTCCTGAGTGCGCTGGAGCCAGGGCTCGGGCGCGTGCAGGAATTTTAGGGAACGCCAATGGAGATGCGATGGTGGAGGTGGGAACCTGAAGCAAATGACTCCCGAGTGGCTGTTTGCCAGCTGGCAGGGCAGGTCCTGGTGCGAAGGAGAGGGCCAGGGTCATCCCGGCCAGAGATCACCAAGGAGCTGGGCCAGTGTGAACGGAATTTGCCACAATTTGGGGTAGGGAAGGACGTGGAGGAGACACCGCACTAGGACTGATGTGCCACTGGTGTCCCCACCGCTATGTCCTTGGAGCGGTACGAGGTGCTGGCTTGAAGTCACAGAATCCATTTGCCTTTAAACGTGGACAAATACAGAAATACATAGAATTCAATTTTTTTTTTATAAGCACAATCATTAAAAAATACCGTTCTACTAAGGTGTCTGTGCTGGAACATTTCAGTCTTTGTACGTTTTCTCCGTTGACTTCATGTGTCCACCAGCAAAGCGCAGCCAGCCCTGGGGCAGAGCACAGCCGCAGACATCGGTACAAATCTGCTCTCGTGGGTAGGGGAGTTCGTAGAAAACGTGCTGGTCTAGTGTTCCTCAGTCTTCCTGGTTTTGTTGAAACCCCTTTGTCTTTCAGAAATGTGATTTGTTTGTAGAACATTTGCATTTCAGCAAAAACAAATCTAAAAAAACCCCCAACACCTGGAAAATGTTTTGCTTTTTTTTTGCGGGTCTTTTCTCGTCTCCCTTTTTCCTCTCTCCCGTTTTTTTTTTCCATGACAGGATGAAAAGGGGAAAGCAGAAAGCAAGAGAGAGAGGTAAAAGAGAGAAGAAAAAACCAACAGAAAAATGATCAAAACCTTTGTAACTAAAACTTTCTCATATTGGTTTTCTTAAACTTTTGGCAAGAGATGCACGCATGATTTTTTAGAGAAACATGCTGGAAAAGCACTCGGGGATTAATTATTTTAACTAGTAAATTTGTGAAAGCCCTTTGCCGTATTTCGGTCGGCTCCAGCAGCTCCTCCAGCTGAGATCGGACCTTCCCCGTTGCCTTTTCCACCTTGGTTTGACCATGAGGAGGACGAACCTCTCTGTCCCCCTTACAAATGGTGTGAACCCTGGTGTCACGGTGCTGTGGCCAAGGCACGTCGGGGTCCAGCCCCACTGCCCCGCTGGAGCTCAGCCTTGTTGGCTGGAGGAAGATGAACTGTGGGCATCCAAACACGGGACATCCCTTTTTTCCCTTCAGAGCTGTGGTCTTGCGGGCGATCCCCCTCCCAGGAGCCGGTGGCTGAAGGAGGCTGCGGACTTTCCAGCTGCTGAAGATCGCGGGTCAAGGCTGGATGCTTTTCTGGAAGGGCACATCTCTGGGATCCTCTGCCTTGCATCCTGCGGCAGGGAGAGACTATCTGCTTCCAGGTTACGCCGAGGGTTGGAAAGGTGAGGGCTGGTTCCTTGGTCCCAGCCTCATCCGGATTTGAGCCATCTCTGCCTTCCCTTTCCTGGGCTTGCAAACCCTTCCCTGGAAGGGCAACCCCTTGGGCCAGCAACGGTGCCGGGCCAGCTGGGAGCTCACCTGCCCCCGGGGAGGGGGAAGCTGGAGCCGGTGGTTTGGCTGGATGCTGCCACTACCGTCTGCCACAGGTGTCTGGTCCCCTAAGCCATTCGGTCACATACAATCGCTTTCTTGTGCCGTACGCAGGTGGGGTGAACATCATCCCTGGGTAAGGGGCCTGGGGCAGATCTCCCAGGAAAAGGTGAAGAGGAGGGGCGCTCGTAGGGCTCCCCAGGTCAGGTTGGTCACACCATGAAGCCAAGTTACTGCCCATCTCTCCCTACCAGGAACAGGAGGCGATTTCACGCCATTGGTGGTCTACCAGACATACACGGTGCCTGGATCTTATCCTGGCTCTCTGCCCAGGGACAAACCGTCCCAGCAACAGAGAGAGATGATAAGGGAAGTTATCAAAGCTTTTCTGTGGCTTTTTCAGCTGGAAATTGTCACTCATGGGCCTGTCCCTCTCCTCCTCATCCCACATCCATCTCAAGGTAACCACATCTCAACCTTCCTTCCCTTTTCACACACATCTCCCCACCTCACGTTTCCACCCGAGACAAATGGCCGCAAGTGACTTGGTTTTCCTGCAAGGAAACGAAAAATCCTACAAGGATCTGAATCTCCTTCCCCCTCCTCCAGAGGTGACTCGGCCCAGAGGATGGATTGGCATGGTTCAGAGGCTGCGTCCAGAGCTAGTCCCAGAGGCCCATGAAATGCTGCAGCTCCTTCCAGGTGGGTTATGACATGAAGGCAGAAACGATTCAGGCCCAGCCAGGAAATGGCCGTGTGAGAGAAATGGAGGGGTCCTGCCCTCTTGGGCACAGTGCCTTCTCCTCTCGGCCCCGCGGGTGATGGCTTTAGGAAGAGCTGTACTTGTTACTCAAGCGGGAGCTGCTCCGGTCCAGCCCAAGCTCCTGCCCGTTGGCTTTCCACTTCCCGACAGAGCCCTTCTCGTCCGTCGGCGTGATGCTCAGAGCAGGTCTCTGGCACCAGCAGCACAGGCAGGACTGCGAGGAGACAGGAGGGCGGAGAGAGGGGTTACAAGGGTGGGCCACGGGGTGAAAGAGGAGGAAATAGTCCCTTACTGATGTTGGCAAGTCAACCTGCACGGTGCCAGGCTGGGAACTGCAGCCTGCACTTCTGAGCCTTCCTGTCCTGCAGATCTGCTGGGAGCAGGTTTTCCAAGATAGGGCTGATGGGGATTGGAAATGAAGATACCGAAATCTTGGGTATCTTTTGCAGTTGTGTTTTCTTGTCCTTGGGGGACAGAAAATACGTGTGATGCTTAGCTGGGCTCAACTCTCCTTTTTGCCATAGCAGCTGAGAGGTGACTCCCATCCCATCCCATCCCATCCCATCCCATCCCATCCTCAGGGCTCCACTAGTCCTGAAATGGTTTGTGGGGATGATTCTGATCCAAAATATCAGGGACCTTTTTAGCTTGTCTTTGGTCCTGCACTGGCAAAAGCCTCCCCATAGCAGGGCGGCAAGCCCTAGTGTACCTGAAGCTGGGAAGAGATGCGCCGAGCAGGGGGAAGACTGGGAGTAGAAATATGATCAGTGTATGAGCAAATAGGGGAATCCCGTTGGCCGCTGCGTCGTGCCTGGTCCATGGGAGCTTGTGCCCCTGGGACTGGTGTCTGGGAATGGTCACCACATCCAGGAGCTCTGGAGGGGTCAACCCTACCTGGAAGCAGTTCTTGAATTTCCGGCTGACGAAGTAGAGCGCCACAGGGTTGATGCAGGAGTTGAGGGAGGCCATGTTGATCCCAAAGTAATCCATCACCAGGAGGAAACTGAGGCGGGAGGGGAGAGAAGAGGGTGGACGTGTTGGAAGCTCACTGAGCGGAGAACTGAGGGAGGGTTTCCAAACTGCCTGGCCTGGGAACCTGCTTCCATGAAGGGGCAGTGACTGGTACCACGGATGTGAGCCCAAAACCATCCCTCCTGCAGTTGGGCAATTGCCCAACACCTTTTCTTATGAGGAGCACTTCCCGAGGAAACCAAAAGTGTAAGAACTGATTTCCCCTGGTGACTTTGATGTTCTCAAGCACAGTAGCAGTGTCTGGCCTGAGCTGGATTTTGCTGTGATGGGTGAAGAGGAGAGGGGGAAACAGGCACCTACGACGTGGCAGAAAGTGCATAGCCCTCAGACGCGCTGCAGTCCCTTTAGCCCTGCCTGGGAGACCTCTTTAACCCAGCGCTTTATAGAGATATTTCAAAACTTAATTTATTCTCTTCTTATGGTCCCCCACACCCTTCCTCTGTGCCCGTCAGGAGACCCTGATAGAAAAGGAGCTATTGAAACAAGGTGTTTGGGAGGCAGCTCCGCCAGCCTCCAGCCCAGCAGAGCCTCTGCCAGTGCCCGCAGGGGCTCCCGCACGGTGCCCTCCTGCTGGTGCCCCTACCTGAGCAGTTCACATCTGTTGGGGTCTGTCTGGTCATAGATGGTCTTCTTGAGGATGCGGCTGAGGTGGAGCGGCAGCCAGCAGAGCGCGAAGATCACCACGAGGCAGAACACGGTCTTGGCCACCTCCCGGCGCTGTGAAAGAGACGGTGGGCAGGGGAGAGGCGATGGTCTGGCTGAGCGTTGGAGAGTGGGTGGAGCAAAGCACCATCTCCCCACACTGAGCAAGGGCCCTTCAAGTAATTTCTGACGAGGGCTGGGCACCCCTTTTGACTCCAAAACACAACGTGCAGGTCCCAACTCCCCTGCCACGAGGAGGACCCTGAGATGCAGGCAGTAGGAAGGGGCAGGGTACCAGCGGCACGATATGGACCAGATTCCTTCGCGCCCCTTCCCACCATTGCTCCTGGTGACTTTCCTGGGGTGATGCTCCCTGGGACGTGGGGGCCTCATCCATCCACCTTTCACACTACAGCTGGTCTGCCTCAAGGGATCATTCTGCAAAGCGTGGGAGGGGACGGTCAACCATTGTCCCTGCACCCCTTGTCTGTCGTATGGCACATGCAGTGTTTGGTCCAGTTTGGTGCGATCTGGGCTGGCACAGCACGGTCAGAGATAAATGACCATAAGAAATTGAAAATCAAGCTGGTCCATGGCCATCAGGCTAGTGGTTTGGGTTGTCCCCGCGATGGAAGATTGTAGAGCTGAAAGCCCATCTCCCCGGTTTAATCTGTGCATCTGCATCCATGTGCCAACATCTGTTGGCCGCTGTGAGGCTGTGTCAGCTCATACGTGTCTTTACAGGGGCAGGCGCGTGCCCCCCCCTTCGGCAGCGCTCCCTCCTCCCTCCCTCCCGTTTTGAGAGGCATCAGAGTCCCTGCCCTCCCGGTTTTCTTACCCGTTTCATGTGGTCGTTCAGAGCAATCCTCATGCCATTTCTCTTGCTCAACATCTCGCACGACATGAGGGTGTAGAAGATGCCAGTGCACACCAAGGGGAGGCAGAAATAGAAGCCGAAAAGCCACCAGTCCTTCACATCCCGGTAGAACTGCATGCAAAAGAAAGAGCAACTGGAAACTGGGGAAAGGGGGGCGGGGGGGCGTGTAACTGGGGCATGAACTGACCCAGTCCCTGACACCGACGCTGGCCTCTATCAGACGCTTCTGATGTGCGAAAGTGCAACGGCTCCTGCGCTAAGTGCACATGGGTTTATCTCCCCCCAGGGCTGGTGCACAGGTTTAACGTAGAGAGGTAAAGGCTGGTTTACCTTTGGCTGCCAGTCCAATCCAGCACTCCTGTGCAAGGAACGCAAGGAGCTGATTTTGTAGGCACGGTGGGATAAGTTCTGATGCCTTGCAAAGGTCTTAATTCCCTTGCTCACCCTTAGCTGACCCCGCGATAGAGGTCACCCACGCAGGCTGGCTGCAGAGACGCTCTTTGCCCTGCTGGGGCAGCGCAGCAGGTTCTGAAGCTTCCTGATGTGGAGGGTGCAGACACAACACAGCTTAGGGACCCGCTGCCTGTTTTCTGACCCCACATTCAAGGCAAGCCTGCCCCATGTCACTACAGTGCTGGGTCTTCTGTGCTTTGTCTGATACTGCCCTCCCTGTCTTCACCCCGACGGCTAGAAGAGGAAACGGCCTCAAGTTGCACCAGGGGAGGTTTAGGATGGATATTAGGAAAAATTTCTTCACCAAAGGGGTTGTCAAGCATTGGACCAGGCTGCCCAGGGAAGCGGTGGAGTCGCCATCCCTGGAGGGATTTAAAGGACGTGTAGGCGTGGTGCTGAGGGACACGGTTCAGTGGTGGACTTGGCAGTGTTGGGTTGGTGGCTGGACTTGATCTTAAAGGTCTTTTCCAACCTAAATGATTCTGCGATTATAAGAAGCCATCTGCAGAGGCATGTAATCCCTTAATCAAGGAGGGAGGGTGCCCTGCTGGTCTGTGCCTCCCTCTCCCTCGCGCTGCAGCTGGGCTGGGACAGCGTACATACCATCATGAAGCTGGATTTCTGGTCGGAGGCAAGCATGCACACCCACAGGTGTTGTTCCCAGTAGCTGAGCTCCACCATGTCAAAGGCTATAGCTTCGGGGACTGCAAGCACAATGGCCACTGCCCAGATGAGCATCACCTCCACTGCCTTCCACATGGGGATTCCTATCCCTTGGATCCGACTCCAGGACGCCACCGCTCGGTACCTGCCCAACGTGTGGGAATGCAACAGGAGCAGATGGGAGTGAGAAAAGCAACTGTCAGGAAGGGGCTGAGAAGGTGCAGATTAGAGTTGTCCCCAAAGGCTCTCTCCCTTCCGCCTTCCTCCTCCACCCCTGAACCTTCCCCTTCAGTGGAATGGGAAAGATCAGGAATGGAGGCTCAATGGATGAATGTGATGGTAGCTATCCTTGGCCAATGTCTACCTGCCACTGGGGAGGTGCCACCCTTCCCCACCACCCCAGCAGTTGTTCCAGCACATCATGATCCTCACCCCAATGTTTTGCAGCAGGATTTGAACTCTGTCACCAGAGTCAGTTCCCGTTGGATTTCAGCTCTACCTGAGAGGATCCTGTCCCCACCTCTGAATCTGGCCTGGGACCAAGCTGCCCGCCTTGTGGTTACAATGAAGGTGTTACCAAAGACAGGCCTCTGCTTTGTTTCTAAAATGATTGTTTCCTACTAACCTTCTTACTGTGTGAGAAAATAGCTAATTACTGACCTTCTCACTGTGTAAAAAAATAGTTATTCACTGAGCTGATGTTACAGCTGGAGACAATGAGGAGACAGCCAGAAGCAGCTCATCACCAAGGATGGGATCACAAGAAGTGGCTAATCACCTCAAGGTTCTTCTATACATCACGTCTGTACGCCTGTACCAATCAGGATGGAGTTACGGCCACTTCAAAGAACATCCTTGTTATCTTCAAGAAATTGGCAAACTTACAGCAAACTTTTACTGCCCTGAGATGACTCAGTACTTTAAAAGGATAACGTGAGGAAGGGTCTCCTCACCCAAACAACCACCGAGACGCTCACGCTTGCGCGGAAGTGTTTTGCCGATGCGGCAAAATTTGATACTCGTGTGCAAAAAGGCTCTTCGGTCATCCTAATGAATACGTAAGCCTGGCTGGAGTTATGGATGAGGTAGGCGGAATAATGAGGATATTTTGTGTATAAATAATGGGTGAATATCCCCGGTGAGGGGTGCTGGATTTGTGGGTTTTTCCCCCTAGCACCCGATGTCGAATAAAGCAATATCTCCTCTCTGAACTACTTTTGGTTTTGAGGGCTTTTATTTCAGGTAACAAAGGGACGTGCTATGGTCAAATATGGGTCAGGCTGGGCAGTGCAGCTGTGGAAGTTGTTTCTTACCTGTCGATGCTGAGAGCACAAAGGCTGAGGACCGTGATGCCCACTGAGGCCTTCTGGATGAAGGGGACCAGCTTGCACACCTGCACGCCAAAGGGCCAGTCCTTTGCCAAGAGCTGGGGAAGAACCGCAGGGTTAACAGGCTGCTTCGGGGAAGCGTGTCCGGCTTCCCGTAATAGCAGGTGGTTACCCACAAGGTGTGAGAAGCCCACAAAGAGCAGCTGAAAGCACTCTGAGGTTACCTCCGCTGGGGTTACGCGGTGTGCGCTCTCCGGCATTTTGTGTTTGTACTGGGAACCGTTTGTTTCCCCGAGGGCCTGTGAGATGGGTTGTCACATAGATGAACGGATGGCCCAGAAACCAGGTTCTGAATCCATACCCTGGCTGATTTTGCATGGATCTGAGTCCTAAACGCTACAATGGGCTTCGGGTTGCTTTCACAGGGAAAATGGGTGTCATTCTCTGAAACAGCCAAAATCCAGCAAGGACAGCTTCTTTCAGGTGGCTTTCAAAGCCATCTAGTCTTAAGCCCTTACCACACTCTGACCCTCTACCACACTTAGATTCCTTGTAGAACACATGCACTGTGGCCCCAAGCTCAGCTGGGGCAAGCAGAGGGTATCGGTGGGGACAAGATGCCCTAAAGGCAGGAGAAATCCAGGCTACTCAACTCATGAGGATGAGACAGCCTGGGTTCACAACCCTCACACCCCCATGACACCTGGACCCCACTCTACGGTTACCCCTGCTCAGAACCACCCCCCAGTGCAAGCTCTTTAGTTTGGCAGCAAAACAAATCGATCCAGAAGCTCTCCTGGGCATCAGGGTCCCAGGTGAAGGCAACCGACCAGTCCTACCCTTTCCTTTGGTCTGCAAACCTGGGTATTCCACCCATTTCATCTGTCGCTGTGTCGTAAGGGAGACGCACCAGGAGGGGACGGGGCTACTCTGAGGACCAGGTTGCTCCCAGTCAGTTTGGGCTTCTCAAACAAGCAACGATAGACGGCTGGAAGCGAGGGGGGCGGAAGGGAGAGGGGCTGCTCAGGTGGCCTAGGGAAATCCTGATTATTCCTGGTTGTTTGTTGTGCCCCTTCTCTCTCGTTCAGAGGGCAGTGTCTGTGAAAGAAGCCTCTTTACAATACAGCCCTCTTCCTTGTTCTTGGATGAGTCTTCGCGTTTAGCTAGAATAAAAAAGCTATTTGCTTGAGGCTGGTTAACTGAACTGTGCTGGGAGAAGTGTCCCCATGCACAAGAACAATAATTTTTGCTCAGCTGAAATAAACACGGGGTTGTAATGTCAGGAGATGCAAGTGATTCTTTCCTTGTGATTTTTAGATGAGATTTAAAAGATCTGGAAGGTTGTGTGCTCGTGTGTGTGTGCGTAACACAGCTGTAGCTGAGAACACCTCTGCTTTCCCAGGAACATACTCTGAGCTTTTTGTGTTCGTGTTTTTCTCATCCTTTGGAGAGAAGAAACACCCTCTCCCTCCCCCTTGCAAAAATGGAGCCTGCAATAAAGAGCAGAGGACGGATATTCCCCAGGGCACCGAGGCAGGTGGGAGCAGACAGCAGCCCAGCAATGGCCAGGCTGGCGCAGCTCTCGTGCCGCGTGGAGCCTACCTTGTATACGTTGATGGGCAGAGCAATGAGGATGTAGAGAAGGTCTCCGAGCGCCAAGCTGGCGATGAGGACATTCGGCCCGTTCCTCATGCACTTGTTCTTGTAAATGATCCTCAGGAGCGTGGAGTTCCCGATGATCCCCACTATGAAGATGGTGCAGGACACGATGGTGTTGATGTACTTGAAGATGTGTCTGATATCCGCAGGCTTCACGCACACGGGCAGCAGGGGCGGCTCAGTGCTGGTGCTCCTGGGGAAGCTCTCCGAGTGGTTTGACAGCCTGGCATCCTGGAACAGGCTTGGCTGGACCAGACTGTAAGCCTGCTCCTGGCCAAGCACCTCAAAGGGGACGGTGCTCTCCTGGAAAGCCCTTGGGGTCTGGCTGTGTGCCCCGGAGCAGAGGCAAGTCAGGAAAATGGCTAGAGTGGTGGGAGCTGGGATTCTCGCCATTGAGGACAGAACGGCAAAGCTGGCTGCCAAAGTCCTTGCAGTGCTCGTGGGACGTCCTCGCTTGGGTCTTGGTTGGATCTACAGATGGAGAAAGGGACAAGGGAAAGAACTTGGTTAGCAGAGGAAGGAGGAACCTCAAATACTGTGTTCAGTTCTGGGCCCCTCACCACAAAAAAGACACTGAGGGGCTGGAGCGTGTCCAGAGAAGGGCAACGGAGCTGGTGAGGGGTCTGGAGCACAAGCCTGGTGAGGAGCGGCTGAGGGAGCTGGGGGTGTTCAGCCTGGAGAAAAGGAGGCTGAGGGGAGACCTTCTCGNGTGGTGGACTTGGCAGTGCTGGGTCAATGGTTGGACTCAATGATCTTACCAGAAAATTCTATGATTCTATGAAAGGAATTGCTGGAGAAAGTCTGTCATCACAGTGATCAGAAATAATGCCAGATTAGATCCCATCTGGTCAAAGCAGCCGACCTCTGTGGGTGGGAGTCTTTGCTGCGACAATTAAACATGCCTGTTCGGTAAAACAAACTGAAAGGAAACCAAACAGTCTCTTATGCCTCTTACGCAGCATTACAGCAACTGAGGCCACCTGCCTTTTCTCAAATAGGTGTCTTCAATCAGCTGTTGCACCTTCTGCACCTACGGCTGCTCACTTGGCAAATCTGACCTTTTCCTTTACGCCCACCCCACGCTTCTCATTCAGTTCCTGACTGTTCGAAGCAGCCGTTTTGGGGCACCTGCCCTGCGGAGGCCTGCACGCCTGGGCGATTCTGCCCAGCCCGTCCTGGGGTGCACAGAACCAGTAGACCTTTTCTTCCAGTTTGTGCCATGGGAAAACTGGAGCCGCGCTGACATCCCACTCTTCAGCAGATCGTAGAATCACGGAATGGTTTAGGTTGGAAGCGACCTGAAAGATCACCTGGTCCCACCTAGATCCCATGGGCTGCCATATGCCAACTTTCAGTGCACAGTGAAAAGACTCTCGCTGGGAACCGTGATGGGAAAATACTACCGAGGGTTTTTCCAGAAATGCTGTATTGATACCTGACATCTTATTCCAATTTATGTGCGAGCAGTACAGCCCCTCCTTCCCCATCCTTATCGTCGCTAATTGAACCGCTTCCTTTCCAAATCCACTGTGCCCATTCAGCTCAATACTCAGGCATATAAATCTCCCCGTGCTGTTTGCAGTTTTGACTGCTGAGCACAGCAAAAGGTCTCTCCAGCTCACCAAGGTTGGAGCACTGCTAATAAATGTCACCGGAGTGGGTTCTGCTTCGCAAATCTCAGATGATGCTTTCAGGCAGGACTAGCCAAGCTGCTGCTCCGCAGCCGCGCGGGAAAGCTGAGGATGGCTGTGGCACTGTCCTGGCGTGATGTGAAATTGTGGAAGGGGCTTCTGGATGATCCAGATGTGGCCACCAGTGGGAGGTGAGCCCAGAGAGGGAGTGGAAGATGTCAGCACCCTGCCAGTCTGTGCTCCAGACAGGGACAGACCTCGGCTGTCCCCGTCAAAGTGGGTGAAGAATGTGTTTCTCAAACTATGAAACTTTACAGCTTTGAAGGGAGGGAAAACTGCGGTGCCAAGACTAGAAACAGGAGCCTTTTCAGGCTCCCCCGGGATGTGCTCTGCTCCAGCGGAGCCCGTTGGGCAGGGATGGGGGTTCCTGCCTGGGATTAGAGGTGGGACTTCAGCCTCCACCTCCACCAGGTGCAGCTGGGATCTGAGCCCAAACCAGCCGTACCCCGGGGATCTGCTCCCCGGCACCATCCAGCCAAGGCACGCCGGCGTTGCAGCAGGGTTCCCGCTGCCCAGGACGGGGGGGACCCCAGGACCAGCAGCACGTGTATGGTGGGAGCATGCTGTGCCCACGCTGGGGAGGCATGGCCAAGCCAACCACGACTCCCGCCAGGTACCACCACAGCTTCTCGAGATGCAGCTGTGCGTTCCTCCTGTGCCACGGGCTCAGGCCAGGCTTTGTAGAAATGCCTGTGCCTTTCTGCTTGTTCGGAAGGCTCCAAGCAGAACCGGCATGAAGTTGGACTCTTTCCCAACAAACCAGCCTAACCCGACCTTCCCTTTTCTCAGTTTCACCCTACTGCTCTTGCCAGAAAATCTATATCAGGCTTAGTCCTTCCTGACCCTCTTATGTCCTCCGAGCCGGCCCTTGGTACTTCGAACTGTAAACAAGCAGTGTCAGGAGGAAGCCTAAAATTCATTCTCAGTTGTGTGCCAAATATAGGCAATAAAACAACCCAAACCCTTCAATCACAGTTTAGACCTCATGAACTAGAGAGTTAAGTTTTCAGTTCTGTTAAAACCACCATGTTTTAAAGATGTTTCTTCACTAGTTTGAATCCTTGTAACGGCAGCTTACAGGGTTTCACCGCAGGAAAGGTAAAGATCCCATCAGTTTTCTTCTCAGCTCACCAGAAGCATGCTTCTGTCTGCTAAAATATTCATGCCTGGTGCTTAGCAATCTTGTGCGTTCTCTGTGCCTTTTATCTGTGCAGGCTCAAACAGCTCTGCAAACTCATCTTGCAGGTGAGCCGCATCGGTGTCAGCCAGAACAGGCACTGCCAAGTTATCTGCCTGCCTCTGCCTGAAAAAACTCAATGACTTGGAGAACGTTTAGAGAAGAGCCTCCGTATGATGGCTGGGAAACATCCCGTATCTGTCCCGTAAGCTCCCTGCGCTCAGAGGTACCAGGTATCCCATCGCTGAGGGATATCTCTGACCCAAAAACTGGGGAAGCCCTCAGCCCGTGCTGTCCCTCCCGCACAGGCAGAGCTCATTTCCTAAGGAGGGGGTGGTGGGGTGGCCAGCTTGTCACCTCGGATAACCAGCACAAAATACTGTGGGAAGGGACTAAGCTATGCACCGGAACACCTGGGTGTTAAGGAGCCCAGACAAGGAGGAGCCTCGCCAAAGCTGCATTGGTCAAAGCTGAGGACTCACAAAGTTGTCACCAGTCAGTGTGTGGAGAGCAATGCTCCCGCCAGCTTGCTGGAGCAATCTTGGCCCTTGATGGCTACGAAACTCCTGGTACCCTCAGCACATCCCAAACCTGGGAGCTTGTGAGCAGAGGAACTTCTCCGGCACCACCATCTTCCTGATATTTACCTAGGCATCTGCTCCAGCTGCTGTCCTGGAGCCAGCTGACCAGGGTGGGCTTCGCTCTGACCTGTTTTGATGTTACTCTCGGCTGTGACCCCTGCCCAGGTGCTGGGCACCCAGCTGTGTTGGGAAGGGGGGGAAGGAAGGAAGGAAGGCAGAGAATGGATAAATCACCTGAAGGAGCACAAACCTGAGTCGCTGGAGACCTGGGCGCAAATCCCTGCTCTGTCTCCATGCAGGGACTTCAGCTGCACCCTTGCTAAGCTCCTCAGCTCTGTCCTGCCCCAAGCTACACCAGGGGTGGTTATCTCGTGGGTGGGTGCCCTGACCGATGCCCTCCTCTCCTCCCCACTATGCCCACAGGATTGCAGCTCATAGGAGAGGGCAGACCCAGCTCAGAATTCCTGCCTGGGATCTTTGGGGGTCTGGGCAGCTCTCAGGGAGCAGCTCTGGATGGCACAGGCAAGTGTCTGCCACTCAGGGCTGCCTGGGGACGTGGAGGAACGTGGTGGCTGCTGGAGGCAGCAGCTGACGGAGGGGTACCAGAGCATCCCTGGGAGGTGTCCTGCGCCCTCCGCAGCAGCTCTCCCCGCGGCAGGAGCGCAGAGCCCGCTGTGGCCCTTCAGCCCCCGGGGGTCTGGCAGAAGAGCTCATGTGAGTGAGGATCACAGGACACGGCTCACCGCCCGGCCCCTCCGCGGCGCAGCTGCAAAGCACTGAAGAAAAAAGGCCCTTCTCCCCTGTCTTGCCTTAAAGTCCAGCAATTTAGTAAAAGAGAAGCATTGTTTTCTCCCGTTCAACAGCCCATTTACTTCTCGCCCTCCGTGCTGCCTCTCACATCTCAGAGTGCTTGAAAGCATAACCCTTTCTCGGTTGTGGGGGAAACTGAGGCACAGGAGAATCAAGAAGCCCAGCAGATGTGAAGCCAAAGCCAGCATCACTTCACCCCAAATCCTCTGAGCTTTGCTCGTCTTGCTGACCATCTGGGGAAGGGACTTGGTGCCCGGAGGGGCCGTCCCCACCCCACCTGCCTGGCTGGGGCTCTCCTGTTAGCAATTAGCTTAGGCACATGAAAGTGGAAATGCCCTTTACGCTGTGCTGAGTCCAAACGGCGGCTGAGACCACTGGAGTCACGACGTGGGCATCAGAGAATGATTCGCAGAGAGGAGATGAACTGAAAACCATTGCCATAACCCCGCACAGCCCGCTCCTGTCTGAAGGGTGCCACGCGTGGGCTGGGGGGCTTGTGGCTCCCCTTGCCTGGGAGCCCAGGAGAGCCCACCACATCCCAGGCAGCGTCCTCCTCTCAGGCCAGCCTCTCCCACCACAGCGTGTTGCCTGCTCTCCTGCCTGCAGCAGGGCAGGCTGCCTCCATTGCAGCTCCGCCGGCGCTCCCCTGCCACGCCAACCCCACCAAACCCAAACCAGACCTTTTCCGCGGATAAACGTCCCTGGCAGCAAAAATGCCATGGGTGAGGGACAAGAGGGAGAAAGGCAGACGGTGACACCACATCCCCAGCTGCTTCCCTGACCTGGCCCACAAGCAGAGAGACCTTCCCCATAGAGGTGTGCTGGATTTCTTCTCGTGCACCCTCTCCCGGCCCACCTCTTGGACCTTCCTCAGGCACCCTCGTCCCTTCAACGCCTCCCCCCGAGGAGGAGGATCTGAAAAACGTGCAAAAAAACCTCACACAGCATCTGAAAAATGTGCAAAAACTCACCCTGAAGCACGAAATCAGTTTTGTTTGCACATCAGTGCACGGAACAGCAAAGCTTTTCGTTGGAGTTAAGTTACCTTCCTCGTGCCCACGAACTTTGGGTGCTCCTGGGATCGGTTTCTCCCCCTCTCACGGCTCCTTCCCCCGGCAGGGACAGCCGGGCATGTCCCGCGGGCCCTGGCGGAATCGCAGCCTTGTAGATCCTGGAGTTTGCTTTTGTGTGTGGGCTCGTGCTCGGGGGAACGTTTCTCCCCGCTCGTGACTTGCCAAGGTCTCTCTGCACCGAGTGGGGGGTTATATAGAAAATCTCAGGGCTCCCGCGACCAATCGGCGGCACGCGGGACGGGGATGGAGGAGGAGGAGGAGGGTGAAGCAGGAGGAACGCGGGACAGCTCAGACGAAGGAGATGAAAATAATAAACAAATAAAGCTGGGGGG